>SJYA01002186.1:2760779-3132375 GCA_006410615.1 Neotragus moschatus
CCCGGGGGGGGGGGGGGGGGGGGGGGGGGGGGGTGGGGACCCAGGTTCGAGCCCTGCCTGGTCAGGGAACTAGATCCCGTGTGCCACAACCAAGAGTTTGCATGCCGCAACTAAAAGATTCTGCATATCAAGGGGGGTGGGGGCGGGAAGCAAGTTCCAAGGCAAGAAGAGAAGGAAAAGAAAAGAAAGGAGTGAGGAAAAGAGAGAAGAAAACAAAAACAAACAGTCTTTTTTTCCCATCGATTTGGGGTCTTGTTTGGACACTAGAGAAACCAGCCCGTATCAACATGAGAAACCAACGCTCATCAAAAGACGCTCTGTGTGCACAGTGGGATTGGGGTGGGGGAGGACATGCTCTCTCTTCCACAATTAGAAGTACTGATTAAAGTACTTCCTCTACCCTAGAGGATATGCAAATTACAACACATGGGATATTTTTAAAAAGGCAGAGAGGAAGGGACCTTTATTCAGATATTTTGAGGCGGAGCTCATGCCTACTATTCTTTCGTCACCAAGAGCAGCAGCCAACAGCTAGAGATGGAAAGAGCTGTGACTTTCATACCAATTCTCTTTCGTATTCCACATCTGAACCTCCCATTTCGGAGAGCTGCTCCCCCTACAAATTCTTGTCCTTGGAAATCACTGGCCTCCCACTTTCCAGGCTCACTGACCCGGACTTACTGTTAGCTTTCCCCTCATTTGGAAATTCCAAGCCTGGCTCTGTGTCTGAGCACAGTCATTGGTCTTGGCCTGGCCTCCCCTGCCTCATAGCCCTTCTGGGATGCTGCACAGGGCCATCTCGGGAACCCGCCCCAGTGGCTCATCCTCTGTCCTGTCTTGCCAATCTCCAGCTCTGGATAACATGAATCACTGGTTTTTCCTCACTGCTGCTGCTCCCAGGCTGCCAAGCATTGTGAAACAAAGGGTGCCGTTATTCTCTGAGAGGTTAGCTTATGCGCTCACCTATTACGGCAAGTCCTAGGCGAAAATCCCCCCAAACAGCCTGATATTTCCTGACTCCAGACATGTAATTATCTACAATAAGCCAGGCCAGCCCTTTCCCCTAAGATAACTATCTGCATGTCTGCACAGAGGCAGAAAGTACAACACAAATTCCCAGATGTGAAGTTTTTCTGTTTAATAATTCTTCTGGTTTGCCCTCTTAATATATGATTCTCTAAACTGAAAATAGAGCAATTTGTCCCTTTAAAGTTCAAAGAAAGCAAAAAAAAAAAAGTTTTAATGGTATTCCTTGGATAAAGGCTGTACTTGGATGAGATTGTGGTTATAATTTCACTGATTCTACAACCACTGCCCAAGGAAAATAATGAAAAAGTCAGAAAGAGCTGCCTTCTGTAACAAGGAAGTCCACTGAAGATACTCGGCTCTAAGAACCCTCTCTGCTCTATCCTTCTTAATTGTCCTTAATTACTAAGGAAGAAATAAGAACTCACTGACATTCCTCTTCAAAGTGACAACAAAAAGATGCAGACAGGATCCATATCTCACGGGTGACAACATTTAAAGAGGATAAAACTACATATAAAAGACAAAGGACAAACTGGGAAATACAAATGAACACGTCCATAAAACCTATCCCATGTCACAAAGGACCAATCTCAAATATATAAAGAGCTCCTAGAAGTCAATAATAAAGAGATGAACAATCCAATAGAAAAAGGGCTGAACAGACATGTCCCTAAAAAAAGAAGTAAAAGCAACCCTTACTTAGTTAAAAGATGTTCAAACTCATGCATAAAAAGGAAAGTGCAGGGACCTGCCTGGCAGTCCAGTGGTTAGGATTTTGTGCTTCCAATGTAGGGTATGTGGGTTCAATTCCAATAGTGGATCTAAGATTCCACACGCCACATGGTGTGGCCAAAAGACAAAAAAATTTTAAAAAGAGAGAAAAATGCATATTAAAATTAAACTGACATGCTAAAAGACTGACTGTGGGAAAAGGCACAATTCTATGTTGTTGAGAATGAGTGAAAATTTTGACACTTTCTATAGGGAATTTGGCAAAGTTACAATCTCAACGATCCATTCACTTGGGATATATCAGTGCAAAACTGACAAAAGCCCATGCCCTGTTGGAACTTTTATTCTATTGAAGACAGACGAATAACAAGCATAATAAGAGTGTATGAAGATGTGATGAGTGCTATGCAAGAAAAAAACAGGTCAGGCTACCGCAGACTGGGAATGAGAGGGGAGTAGTTGCAACTTTAATACGACCCTTGGGAAAGACCCCCATCCAGAAGGTTAGTCATTTGAGAAGACCTGAATGAGGTAGAGGAGCAAGTGTGTCTTCAGTAACAGCTTTCCAGGCAGGGGAAACGGCACGTGCAGAAACCCCGAGGGAGGACTGGAGCTGGCATTTCATCTGAGAGAAACGACACACGAAGAAGGGTTCAAAGCAGAAGAACATGATCTGACCTGGCTCTTTTTTAATACTTATCTATGTATTTATTTGACTGCATCAGGTCTTAGTTGCAGCAAGCAGGATCCAGGATGCATCGTGTAGGAGCTTTCTTCTGCAGCACATGGACTCTCTAGTTGCAGCACGCAGGCTCGAGTGTGCGGGCTTAGTTGTCCCACAGCATGTGGGATCTCAGTTTCCCAGCCAGGGATGGAACCCACTTCCCCTGTGTTGCAAGACGAATCCTTAACCACTGGACCACCAGGGAAGTCCCCTGACCTGACCTGTTTCTAACAGGATCGACGTGGCCATGCTCTGAGAATGTGAGAAGGACAAAAGCAGCAGCAGAAAGACCAGCTGGATGACTAGTGAGTGGCAGCAGTGGCCTGGAGTAAAGCAGTAGCTGGGGAGCGGGTCTTGCATGTATACTGAAGACAGAGCCAGCAGGCTTTCCTGATGGACTGAACGTGAAGCAGGAAACAACAGAGAATCCGGGACGACTTAGTTTTTGACCTGAGCACGTAGAAAGTGAAAAGGGGAAATGGAGAAGACCCTACGAGTGGAGCTGATTAGGGGCAGCGAAGATCAAGAGGTGACAAGTTTACCAGGTGTGAATGGCTTGACTTTCCTCACAGACCCTCCAAGTCTACTCCTGGGAATCTATTCTACACATTCGTCTGCATATGCACAAATTCAAGACTATAGGGAGCTCCCTATATAGGGTGATCTACTGGTTAAGACTCCATGCTTTCACTGCCAAGGGGGCAGGTTCAATTCCTAGTCAGGGAGCTATGATTCCACAGGCTGCATAGCACGGCCCCTCAAAAAATCAAAAATCAACAAAACAAACACACAAAAAAAAAAACCTTAAAAAAAAGATTATCTACACCATCTCGGTAATAGTAAAAGTTTCAGTTCAGTTCAGTCACTCAGTCGTGTCTGACTCTTTGTGATCCCATGAATCGCAGCACGCCAGGCCTCCCTGTCGAAGTGACTAAAACCAGAAAAAACTGTGCTTCTTAAAGGGCAGTCATGTTAATTTCACTTTCCTTCTCAAAAATTGACAAAGGCTCCCCACTGCTTTCAGAATTCAGTCCAAATGCCTTTATCAAGCCCTGCAGATTCTGATACCAACATCCTTTTCTGAACTTCGCCCAATACACTGTCCAAGGATAAGATTCAGAGTTCTCTGCCCAAGCACCACAGTGCCTCATCTCTGCTATGAGCCATTCTGATCCCATCTGGAATTCCTGTCCTGTACAGCCATGCCCTACCTGGTGTGTACATCCTGGATCAACAGTAACCTCCTCTGTGGAACTGTCTATGGTCCATCTGGAAGGACGATGACCCACCTCTGGCTTCTTGTGCTGTGTCTGTGGGACTTTGTGCTTCTTTCATGATGTGTGTTATATGCACAAAATGTCTTTNAAAAAAAACCTTAAAAAAAAGATTATCTACACCATCTCGGTAATAGTAAAAGTTTCAGTTCAGTTCAGTCACTCAGTCGTGTCTGACTCTTTGTGATCCCATGAATCGCAGCACACCAGGCCTCCCTGTCGAAGTGACTAAAACCAGAAAAAACTGTGCTTCTTAAAGGGCAGTCATGTTAATTTCACTTTCCTTCTCAAAAATTGACAAAGGCTCCCCACTGCTTTCAGAATTCAGTCCAAATGCCTTTATCAAGCCCTGCAGATTCTGATACCAACATCCTTTTCTGAACTTCGCCCAATACACTGTCCAAGGATAAGATTCAGAGTTCTCTGCCCAAGCACCACAGTGCCTCATCTCTGCTATGAGCCATTCTGATCCCATCTGGAATTCCTGTCCTGTACAGCCATGCCCTACCTGGTGTGTACATCCTGGATCAACAGTAACCTCCTCTGTGGAACTGTCTATGGTCCATCTGGAAGGACGATGACCCACCTCTGGCTTCTTGTGCTGTGTCTGTGGGACTTTGTGCTTCTTTCATGATGTGTGTTATATGCACAAAATGTCTTTCCTTTTCTCCTAAACTGCAATCTCCTTAATAACTATATCTATCAATTATTCAGCTTCTTACTCCCTAAAGCATCTGGCATGCTTTGTATTCAGCAGACATTCAAAAAATGTTATGAATGAACAAATAAGTTTTAGAGAAAAACCCTGACTTCTGATATGATGCTCTAAAAATGAAGGTATTTTAGAAATTCTTGTACATGCAAGAGCTTCAAAAGTCCCCTGGATTCCCTGATGGACTGGAAAATGCAACGGCTCTGTTACTCCTCCCACAAGTTACCTTCCTTCCTGACCCCCACGGTGAGCCTGTTACACTTGCAGTTCTAATTCTTGGGCCTAGAATGTGTATTTCCTGAACCAGACGCTTCACCGTTTTTGGAGAAGGGCAGATTCACCCTGCATGGAGGAGCGAGAAGCTGAAGCAAAGAAACTATATAATAACAATTTCTTAGATGGCATGACTTACCAAGAAACAGACTTCACATGTTCCTGGATCATGATCCAAGTCTGGCCAAAGTCATCTGATTTCCATAGCTGCACAGACCAAAGCAACAAGTGGTCAGGATGCAAGAGGCACAACATACGATCCCTGAATGGCCTGGCCAGCACACACCATGGAAACCCCACCCTTCACAATATGCCACCTGTGAAGACAGGCCAGATCACCTCGGCCAGCTCAGCTACCCACGTGCCAGCAAGGGCTGGGAGGACAGGACAGATCACCTCTGTGCTCTTCTCCATAGTCACTAAGGTCTCAGTGCCTTCGTATCGGAAGGAAGGAAAAACAAACGTGACTTCTCTTCCGTTCACAGATTATCAGAAATTATAGTGGCTTGGCCAAAACGTTCATTTGGGTTTTTGGTGCCAGCTTACGGAAAAACCTGAATGAACTTTTTGGCCAATCCTATATGTTACTTAAGATCCTCAAGTGGCGGTTAAAGCAAAAGGATTAAACCCAGTACTTCTCATCTGAGAAACAGTGTCCTTAAAAACCCATGCAGGCCACAGCAATGAGAGCTGAAGGACTTTGGCTCAGTGCAGAATCAGAGCACTCCTGAATACACAGAGTGTGGCCAGGAGAAACCGCCTTGCTGATTTCTGCAAAAGCCCCTCAACTTGCAAAGACAAAAACTGAGGGTTCCTGTGGTCCTGGGGACCAAGGAGTAAGAACCAGGAGACGGAAAAGAACAATCATCTACCTATACTGGTAAACCAACCCAGCCCAAGCTTGGGTTACTTCTTACGGCAAGTGAAGATTAAACAGGTCATGTTTTGGTTAAAACCTACAAGGAAAAAGAATCGTTCCAAGGTTCCTCTGAGCACAGCCATTTGAAACTCACTGTGAACCCAATCCCACAGGACTGACAGGTTTCACAGAGTTATGCCAGATCAATACTCTTGACATGGCAAGTTTCAACCTTGAGACAGAAACTTACCTGGGCTCTCTTCTCATCTCTCACCTTTCCTTCAAACTTGCTTAAAGGAGGAAAATGCACACATTTATATTCCATGCATATGTGTGTGCCCACACACACACAGGGAGAATATTTAAGCTAATGGTAACATCAAATAAGTGTTTCCCTGGCAGCTCAGTGGTAGAGACTCTGCCTGCAATGCAGGAGACATAGGTTTGATCCCTGATCCAGGAAGAACTGCTGGAAAAGGAAATGGCAACCCACTCCAGTATTATTGTCTGGGCAAAGAACCCTGGCGGGCTATAGTCCGTGGGGTTGGAAAAGGGTCAGACAAATTTAGTGACTGAACAAGAACAATATCAACTAAATGACAGGCACGGGCAGTATGCTGAAGGCCGAGGATGGGAAAGGTAGAACAGGAATTCAACAAGAGGTCCCAGCAGAACTGCCATCAGCCTTCTCTACCTAGCTCCCTGATCTAATTGCAGAGCCCCAATCTACGCCAGGACTAAGAGGCATGCCCGAGCAGTGAGAAGGGCCTGATGTATAACTAACAGGGCCACTGCAGGGTGTCACTCCCTGGCTGGGACGCAGACCAAGAGCTCCAGGGGGATGTATTTTTCTGTAGCCATGGGAAGTGAAATGGTAGCTGCACAGGTCACCCAAAGGACGGGCGCACCACCCGGGCAGAACAGAAACCTCTGGAAGCACTATCTGACCGTATTCCCGAAGCTCTCTTACCTGCTTGTTGGGGTGAGACCTGTCAAAGCCCAGGAGAAGGTTGGAAGCCTTGCTGTGCAGGAGGAGGTCGGCTGCCCGGAATGGGATGGAGAAGCCTTGGATGGTGTTGCAGAAGTCGAACGTGGTCCAGAGGTACTGAGCGTAAGCATCTGTGAAAATGTACTGCGAGGAAAGGAGAGGGGCTCAGAGCAGGCCTGGCCAGGCCCCTGATGCCCCCTCCTCAACCCAGTTTGAGTTCCCATGCACGCAAGGGCCGGGGTGTTGCCCTTGAATGTGGCTTTCTTGCCATCTGCTGCCGGTGAAGAGACTCTGGTGTGCAGCACACAAGGCTTGGCAAAGGAAGGGTGTGAACAGGCCAAAGTGAACCCAGACGGTGCTTCTGTTTATCCAGGGAATGAAGCTAATCAAGCCTTTCCATCCTTTCTTTCCACCGATTTGGCCTTTCTCACTCTTCAGGGGGGTCACCAGTCATAGTCAGAGGGTTGCTCTCCAGACTGGGTACGCGTGGACCGGCCTGCTCACCATCCGTGCATACTCTGACAGGCCTTTCCGGGAGGATACCCGACATCACGCCCACCCAGGAAGCTGAGCTTCCCCATCATGCCCCGGTGCCAAGTGACAGGGCAGCTCTGAGGACTCAACTGCACTCAGGCCGGCAGACTCACCCTGGGGCCCAGCGGGTGAGCGGGGGCTCAGCTTATTTTGTTCCAGCATGGGTGAGCGACTCTGAACAAGTCTGGCTGGAGAGGGACTGTTGGCCTAAAGAGTTCTCTAGGGGAAAGGACCAAAGCAATTCCACTGAAGAAATGTGCCCCAAATACTCCCCATGGACTAGATGCCGGAGGTACCCCAGAGAAAACAGATGATGCTTCCTCTTAAGCACTTTCCAGCCTGATGTGGAAGAGAGCCATGCCCACAGCCAGCTCCAGTTCAAGGGGAAATGAGAGTAACTGAGAAACCAAGGACAGAGTCCTGAGACAGCACAGGCCACAGATGAGCTGCGGTTTGGGGAACAGGACATAACTCCATGGAAGATTTAGGCCTCATAGTGCAGGCAAGACTCCCACAGGGAAGGAACATGCCGTGGCCAGGGCAGTTTGACTTGGAGAACCAAAGAGGCGGGGGAAACACAGAGCACTGGCATGACAACAGTCTTGAGGGCCCGAGGGGAATGCCAGGGAATGAGACTGGCCGTCCCGGAAGGTGGCTGGACCTGCGTGTACGTGCACACACACATACACGCGGCTGGAGGGCGGTCCCGCTCTCAGGAGCACAGCGTGGCTCCAAGGCCGACTGTGAACCAAACCTAGAGCCGAGGGACCCAGCGCCACCACCACCGGCCAGCCAGCCAGGGACGTCCCAGAAATCACCCATGCACGGGAATCAGGCCAAGGACTCGTTCCCTAATGGACCCCACCTGCTCCAGACCCCGCTTCAGCTCAGAACCCGTTCAGCACTCAGAGCCCCAGCCTGCAGGAACATGCCACGCTTGTCTGCACGTGGCTGCCACAGGTTCCTGCTCCTGTTCCCTCCCACTTGCTCCCCACATCCAGACTGAAAACTCCCCAGGCATCTGTTTTATGTGTTGTTTCCTCCACAGCATCTAATGTCAAACTCCAGACTCTGGAGAAGCCTAATTAAATCTCACTCTAAAGGATAATAAATGCTGTGAGAACAGAAACTATCCACACCAAAAGCACAGAGATTAAAAACAATGATGACCCTAAAAGGACCATCATAATTTGGGGTATACAAGTGTCCCCCCCTGTTAGAAGTGACATAGCCCATCTTCTGCTCTGAAACCATCTTGGTTACTGGGGGAGGGAGTGTTCTCTCAGTTTCAAAAGTTTTCTCCAGAAGCACTCATCGGATGGCTGCTTGCAGTTTCACATCTGAAGACCGGGAAGTCACACGCCTGGTCACAATGTCTATAACAGCTCCAGTTTGTCAAGGGCACTGAGTCTGTACCAGGAAGCGGGCTGAATGTTTGCACACCTTGCCTCCTTTCACCCTCGGAGTGCCCACAGCACCTCCAGGCCGTGAGAGAATTATCTCCTCTCTTACTGAGGAGGCCATGGATGCTGAGAGCGGTCAGCCCCAAGGAGACTAGGAGGCAGCACAAGCATTAGTGTCCGGCTAGTTCAATCCTCACCACTCTCCTTCCAACAACCTAGAGCCTGTTATACAGAGCTAAGGACGTCAGAAAGAGAAAAACAAACATCATATACTAACACATATATATGGAATTTAGAAATATGGTACTGGTAGACCTATGGTCAGGGTAGCAATGGAGACACAGACATAGAGAACAGACTTCTGGACACAGGTGGGGGCGGAAGAAGAAGGTGAGACGAATGGAGAGAGCAGCTGGAAACAGGTACGCTGCTGCTGCTGCTGCCGCTAAGTCACTTCAGTCGTGCCCGACTCTGCGACCCCATAGACGGCAGCCCACCAGGCTCCCCCATCCCTGGGATTCTCTTACGCTACCATATGTAAAACAGACAGCCAACAGGAATTTGCCACAGGGCTCAGGGAGCTCAAACCAAGGCTCTGTACCAACCTAGAGGGGTGGGGTGGGGAGGGAGGCGGGAGAGGTTCAAGAGACAGGGGACATATGTATTTGTGCGTGTGTGCTAAGTCGCTTCAGTCGTTTCCAACTCTCCGCGACTGTAGCCCGCCAGGGTCCCCTGTCCATGGGATTCTCCAGGCAAGAACACTGGAGTGGGTTGCTGTGCCCTCCTCCAGGGGATCTTCCCAACCCAGGGATCAAACCTGCGGCTCCTGCATTGCAGGTGGCTTCTTTACCGCTGAGCCACTGGGGAAGCCTGGACATACACATATACCCATGGTTAACTCACGCTGATGCATGGTAGAAACCAACACAATACTGTAAAGCCATTATCCTTCAATTAAAAATAAATAAATTTTTTTAAAAGGCAGACTTCCCAGATTGAACCCATAGGTCTCAGCCCGGACTGCTAGGAGCAGTGATGTGCCTCCTCTCTTAATCCATTCCTCAGGCTCCCCTGGAAACCCTCTTGCCTTCTGGATACTGTCTCATCAACACTCCACACCCCACCCCTGCCCATCTGTCCCTGCTTCTCTCTCGCCAGCTCCTGTCTTCCTCAGCTCCTTGCCCTTGGGTGACCTCGACTCCCTCCCTCCTCGGCTAAGACCTTGGTTTACGGTTCATCCTCCCACAAAGCTTCCACCACTGCCTCCAAAAGCATGCTTTCCGAGACCCTCAAATCCCCACCCTCCACCCTGACACCTCCCGAAAGAGTCCATTTCAGGTCCTTCTTGTACCTTCTCAGCACCTCCATCTGGATGTGCCAAATACTCCACTCTGTCCAACACCAAATTCTTTGCCGCCTTCCCCCAAAACCCACTTCTCCCTCCACACGTCCCACGTCCTGTCCACGTGACACCTTGTGCAGTGCCAGCACGCACACGAGGCTTCTTTCCCACTGCCTTCCTCTGGCCCTCCCTCTCAATCAGTCACCCACCCTCTCATGTTTCCTTCTAAAATGTTTTTCACCATGAGTGCCCTCCTTTCTCTTCCCAGGGCTTTTAGTGTGGCCTGCGGCCCTACTAGACACTCCGAGGAAACTGGGGGTCAGCACTGGGTTTTATTCATCCTCCCGGCTTCCAGGACCAGCAGGGAGTGAGACACTTAGAGGGTGATCCTCGGTTTGGTCGGATGACTGGGCAACTTCACGTAGAGGCTAGCCATGGGCTCCCTTGCTGACCCTTCTCTACTCTTGCCTGTCCAGACCATCCTGCAGCTGTCGGCAGACACATGTTCCTAAAAGACAGTATTCACAGTAACTCCCCACCTCGGACCACTCCATGGCTACCTCCAGTCCTCTAGGCAGAAGGCAAGCTGCTCTCTCTTCAGATGGGGCCCCAGTGACATCACGAAGCCATTCAGGGCAAACTCTCCCCTCCCCACCTGTAGGGAAACCACATTTGGCATCCTGAAGCCTCTGCCCATGCCCTTCTCCTCCCCAAGAGCTCCCACCAGCCCTGCTCCAGCTACAGAAATTGTGCCCATCTCTGAGGCTCCAGGCCTAATCCCGAGCACCCGCGAAGCCTTCACGTCTCTGGTCCCACCTCACTCAATCCCCAGCTCTAGTGACCAGCAGCTTTCATGCTGCCCTTAGACACGTGTGCCTCCTACGACCGAGTAACCTTATCATGTGTGCACAGAACGTCCCACTCTGCTTTCAGTCCTGGGACTGCCTGGCTTTCAGGTCTGCTCATGGATTGGCCAGCAGAGCTGACCTACTAGGTAAGTGCCTCCTGAGCTGGGCCACTTCGGGAGCACTTTCCCCTCCTAGTCTGTCTGCAATCACTTCATGTTCCAGACGTGCTTCATCCTTTCGCTTAAAGCTACATTTCCCCCTAAAATACAAAGACCTCAGAAAGAAAACAAAAGACAGTACAGAATTCATCTCTGTGTCAGCAGAAGTGGCTCTCTCCGGTTCTGAGTGGAGAAACCAAGAGCACAGTCAGAGGAGGCAGTGAAGGGACATACCCCCAGGAGGTGGGAACCAAGGGAAAGAGACAGCGTGGTTCACACTCTCCCCCAGGACTACCCTCTGGATAAAGACAGGACCAGCCCTCGCATCAGTGGAGGCTGAGAAACCCGACTGCACGTCCAGCGACCTGAAAAGAGCCCAGACACGTCTGGACACTGCTGACTGGTCTCGGGTTCCTCAAGAAGCTGGTGGAACTGCCAGGCGGTCAGAGCCGCACGCTGGTCCAGGCGTCGGCACATGGGACCACGAAGAAGGAAGTGGGATGGCGGGCCGGTTTGAAAATAGACCCAAACTCTCACATGACCCCACAGCCACTCCATTTGCCTAAAGCAATACCATCTTTCCCCTTCCACAGGCCACACACCCCCCACCAGACTTTCATGTTCCCTTTAGTGACATCTTGAACTAGCAGCTGTTAACAGTCATTTCAACCAGTTTCAATTGCCCTCAGTGGCAGCCACAGTGAAATCATTTGTGAACAGGTGACTTGCCAGGACCTAGCACCTTTCGGGGGTTGGAGTGGGGGGAGCAAAGCACTTAGACCTGGGTGATATTTCTCAGGAAGGGGCAGGTCTGGAGGGGGCGATCTGCCTTCCAAGGCACAAAGGCAAAAGTAAGTGAAGTCATCAGCACAGTTAGTCACTTCCTCCCTGAGAGGTCTGAGGAGGGGTAACAGCCTCCTCTGGGCAATCAGAAACCCCATGCCTAACCCCACTGATCCTGCTCCGGGCCACAGGTTCAACTGCCAACAAGTCCTTCAAGGAGGCAGCCCTCCGCACCAACTCCAAACCATCCCTGGCTCAGCCCCAGAAGTCTGAGCAGCCCTGCCCTTCAGGGGACAGCTCTGAGGTCGCAGGCCCACTGCTCACACCTCACCCGCAGCCCCTGGAGCTCCTTCACTGCAACCATCCCCGGGTTCTCCTCCCATCTCGCCCCAAGGCCCTGCGCCCTGCCCTGCTCCTTCTGCTCCAAAGGCCCGAGATCCTCTTCCTGCACTAACCCTGACACCCCACCCCGCAAGCCCACAATCTTTCCTGTGTTCTGACTCTTCCGATGGGCGGACTTAGCAGGTTGCTCACCACAACCTGAGACAAGCAGGAAGGGAGACAAGCCTACTCACAGACAGCTGTGCCCTGCAGCTGAGGTGACTAGGGCACGAGATGGGGCTGAAAACAGAGAGTTTACGGGGATAACCAGGCAGCTTCAAGGCCACAACTTCAGCAAGAGTTAATTTTGGGATACAGCTTCCCTGGTAGCTCAGATGGTAAAGAGTCTGCCTACAATGTGGGAGACTGGAGTTAGATCCCTGGGTCAGGAAAATCCCCTCAAGAAGGAAATGGCAACCCACTCCAGTCTTCTTGCCTGGAGAGTTCCATGGACAGAGGAGCCTAGTGGGCTACAGTCCATGGGGTCACAAGGAGTCAAACACAACTGAGCGACTAATACACACTAACACTTCCTTGGCGGTTCAGTGGTAAAGAATGCGCCTGCCAGTGCAAGAGACACAGGTTCAATCCCTGGTCCAGGAAGATCCCCTGGAGAAGGAAATGGCAACCCACTCCAGTACTCTTGCCTGGGAAATCCCGGACCGAGAAGCCTGGTGGGCTACAGTCCATGGGATCACAAAGAGACACGACTTAGTGACTAATCAAAAACAACTTTGGGACAATGTATAATAATAATAATAGTAATAACTACTAGATACATACAACCTCTCAAAGAAATCATCCCAAGGGTTATATGATTCTTGTGAGGCAGGGGGCACACAGATGGATCCACAGGAGATACAGCCAGGGAAGGGAGCTGGACCCTGGGGCAGGGCTCCTCAATCACTCAAGGTCCTGGGAATCCACAACCCCTGGCCCGCCTGGCCCCAGGGCAGTGGGGGCAGGGCACAGGGAGCCAACCCCCTTCAGCACCTTTCTGTGCTCTTCTCCAGGATGCTCTGTCACCCTGGAGTCAGGTTAGAGGGGCATCTGTCCTAACTGCCCCTCAACTTTGAGATCATCATGCAGGGGGCTTCCCTGGGTGGCTAAGATAGTAAAGAATCTGCCTCCAATGCAAGGATCAGCAGGCAAGGCAGGGAGGGGGGCAGGGGACCCGGTCAGAGGACCCTGTGGATTTCTCACTCTCCTTCCTTCCTGGATGAGCAAAGAGCAGCAACTAGAGGGTACCAGTAATAACTATTCAAGTTGCTTAAAAAAAAAAAAAAAAAAAAAACTGCTATGACTTCCTTGACGGTCCAGTGGTTAACACTCCATACTTCCAGTGCAGGAGTTGTGGGTTTGATCCCTGGTCAGGGAGTTAAGATCCCACATGCCCCCGTAGCCAAGAAACCAAAACAGAAAACAGAAGCAATATTATAACCAAATTCAACAAAGACTTTAAAAATGATCCACATCAAAAAAATCTTTTAAAAAAAATTGCTTCCTGCTATACAGCAGAGATTAACACAGCAGTGTAAATCAACTATACTTCAATTTTTTTAAATAAAATAATTAAAATAAAAATACAATTGCTTCTTGCTGTACAGCTGAGACTGGCACAACAAACACTGTAAATCGACTAAAATTCAATTTTAAAAAGAAATTAAATAAAAACACAATTGCTTCTGTTAGTAAACAGCCCATTTAAACCCATGACAGGCCCGTCTAAAGTCTCAGTGGCCTGGCCCCTTCGGCAGGACCTGCCCACAATCCAGCAACTGAAAGGTTAATGCCTGGCTCTGCAGGGTGGCCTTCAGGACCCAACTCCCTTCAGATCCAGTCTGTTCTGATTGGTCAGTGCCCTTCCAGTGGCTAAATATTTTGAATACAGCCCCTGCTCACAGACCATAGGCAACCTGAGAAGCCAGCGCTTGGGGGGAGGTGGTGGGTGTGTAGGGAGGGGGGCAGGGGACCCGGTCAGAGGACCCTGTGGATTTCTCACTCTCCTTCCTTCCTGGATGAGCAAAGAGCAGCAGCTACCCACTCGTGCACTTTTGCTGCTAAGGGGCTAGTTTTTCAGCATCCTTTGAAGCAGCCATCCACCCTATCCTGGGAATGAGTGGGGATCACTAGAGTGGGGAAGAAAGCAACTACAGACAAGTCTGTGAGCTAAAGCTATCTAACCAGACGGCTGCCTGACTNGCTACCCACTCGTGCACTTTTGCTGCTAAGGGGCTAGTTTTTCAGCATCCTTTGAAGCAGCCATCTACCCTATCCTGGGAATGAGTGGGGATCACTAGAGTGGGGAAGAAAGCAACTACAGACAAGTCTGTGAGCTAAAGCTATCTAACCAGACGGCTGCCTGACTCCTGCACACACACCCTTCTTCCTTCCTGGGGCCCAAAGCAATCTCAAGTCAAGGCTTCCTCCAAACCAAATTGCTACCACTGTAGGACCACAGCCCCGGGCCAGCCAGCTGGGAAAACAAAGCAGGAGCGCCAGCAGTATCAGCTGCCCTGGTTTTCCTTTCTAGACCCAGTATAGGTGGGAGGGAAGGCAGTGCACATACACAAACACACGTGTGTGCACACACTAGTGATGCCCCTAAAACCAAGACTTTGGCAGCCACCCTGGAAGACCTAGATTAGGCCTCAGTGCAAGTCCTGGTGGATCCAGGTTTTTGCCACCTATGAGTCAGGCAATTTATTTGGCAGCTGGCAGATTTTCTGTGCTTTAACCTGCCTTTGTTTGCCTAGAAATCCTGCCTGGCCAGGAACCCAGCCTGCTTGATTATGCACAGTCCCGCCCTGAGTGATTTTTTGTCACCAACTCCCAGGTGAGCAGAAAAAGAGCCCTCAGACGCCAGCCACGCTGCAAAGATGCCCCACGAGTCCCGTCTTCCAGCCGCCTCTAGCCAGCCAGCCCTACACAGTCACAGGGGGTGACATCCTTACACGCTTGTTGTCCGCAGGGCTGTGGTAGAACTGGGCGATCACAGCTTCGCTGCTGTTGCCCTCACCGAAGTTCAGCTTCTCTGAGATTCTCTTGAATGACCTTCCGTAGTCGTAGGACACGTACACCTGGAGGAGGAGGCGAGAAGGAAGAAAGGATCAGAAAGAGATGCGGCAGAAGGGCGGCTCCGTCTCCGCTTGCGAATACGCCCCCCAGTATCCTGCATGCGGGTCCTGATGGGTCCCCGATACCATGAAGTCACAGATGTGAAGACAACCCACAGAGAAGCAGCAGTCGACCTCTGCATCTGTCCCCGAGCTGGTGGCCTCTTTTCTGAGGCCACGATAATTCCCTGGAGGGGAGACGTGTGGACAGAAACCATGATAAGCTCCTCACCACGGCCAGGCTGAGTGTTTTAACAAATTACATCCAGAGGCCCAGACCAGAGAAGGTGGTTAACTGAGGGGAAGGGATTGAGAATCTGTTTTTCCATCTGTTGAAATGTCCCCAAAAAGTAATCTAATTCTCATCCCTCTGCTGGGAAGTTCTGTCCTTACAGCATTCCAGAAGAGTAAAAAAAAAAAAAAAAACCTCTTAGGTTTTCACAGAGTAGCCCCAGAGATAAATTTAAAAAAAAAAAGAGGCAGTACTAAGTGACTAAACATGCACGGAGGCTGCACACAGGGTCCCAGAACCCCGCTCCAGCACCCGTGTCTTCTGACCCTGTAATGCAGGGGACTGATTCTGAGTTTAGGGGAATAGCAGCCAGGTCTGTGCAGGTGCCAATGGTATTTATTTCTCTGCTGCTTCCACATTTCTGGCTCCCTGGTAACCACAGGTACGAAACAGAAGGGTAACTCGTGTGCCACTCTCTTGACATGATGAGCTCAGAGCTCTCGCCCCCACCCTACACAGCAACCGCAGTTATTAAAACCATCTTACAGACAGGGCAACAGGGGCTGATGAGTCACTTGCCAAAGTAACAAAGTAAGCAGCAGTGTGGCATCCTGACCCGGGCTGCCTACCTCTAAAGCCAGAAACCTGATAGCCGTCCCAACTCCAGAAACAGATGGAAAAAATGGAAGCTGTCCGATATTCTGACCCTAGACTTCCCTACCCCATTCACTGTGGAATTAATATAATCAGTGGGTTAAAAAGGAGCCTGACAGATGAAGATAATACTAACAACACTGACTTAGAACTGGGGAAAGCATTAAAGATAAAGGACAGGTGAGGCCCAGGAAGGAATGGGAACTCGGGATGAATCCCGCTGACTTCAGCAGAAACACATTCCGAGGGCTTCACATGAGCCAGGTCCTGTGCTAGACACCAGGCATACAGAGACACAGCCCTTCACAACCCGAGCATGTGAACACGTCACTGCTTGCGAACAATGACCCCCATAAACAATGGACGACACGAGGTCTGTGCAAAGAAAATTGAGCACGCACGTGGGTCATTAATATTTATTAGATGTCGAGGTTGGAAGAGCACAGAAAGAGCCTCTGCCAGTATCTGAAGAACCCCTGATACAGACATACACGCTTAAACACAGCGCATGATCCCAGGCACTAAACACACAGTAAGGGGCTGCCGCAAAAACAGCTTCTGAAAGCCAGCAGCTTCAGAGCTCACAGATCACCTGGGAGGCTGGAAGAAAGTAGTGCTTTCGCACTTCCACCCTCCAGGCCGAGAACAGAAAGAAGGGTCTCTTCCAACCCTCAGTCACACGGAGCAAACTGACGGCTTCTCCAAAAGGGAGCTCAGGCCCCTTCTAGCCACAGCATCCCCTAAATGGAAAATCCACTCCGAATGACCTTCTCAGAGACACCAGTGTAATAATAAGTTCATATCAGGGCAGCATTTTTCAGTAACAACACTCTTTTGTATGAGCTTCCTAGGTGGCTCAGTGGGTAAAGAATCCACCTGCAATGCAGAAGACAAAGGGGACGCGGATTTGATCCCTGGGTCAAGAAGATCGCCTGGAGGAGGGCATGGCAGCCCACTCGAGTACTATTCCTGGAGAATCCCATGTACACAGCAGCCTGACAGTCTACGATTCCTGCAGTTGCAGAGTCAGACGCGCCTGAAGCCACTGAGCACACACACAGGCACTCTCTTCTGTATACATCATCTCTCTGCATCTTTAAAAGCCCTGCTGAATGAGTCCCTTTCCTGCCCTCATGGACCTGGAACATAGTGGGTGCACAGGGAAGACTTCTGGAATAAATACGCGTCATTATAAACCACAGCATGAGTAAACACACGTGCTCCATAAATGAACAAGAGTGAGATGAATGGACCTTTAAGTGACCGAGAGAATGACTACTTCCTTATATAAGAGAAAACAGAATCTAAGACTCTAAGAAATGAACCACAAGTCCAAGGTCAAGCTGCTTGAAAGTTGTCAAAACCAGGACAGGTTCCTCCCAGCACAAGCCCCGCTGACTTTCCAGGCTCCTGAGTCAGCCTTCTGGGTGAACATCCTCCTCTGTCTCTCTGCTCAACAGGAAGAAAAGCACCAAAGCTACAGCCCAGGCAGTGGAAGGAACGCTGGATGGAGGAAGAAACACCACCTTGAACGAAACACAGGGCTTTCCCTGGATTCCCCAACACACCTCTCACTGGTGGTAGAGGGGCAACCACCCTCCGACCAAAAAGCTCCTCCTTAACATTCTTGTCTGTAAGCAAACCCTATCGCTTTGGGCTTATACTAAACAGAAGTAACGACTGGGAACGTGAGGGTCCTTGCTATGCCTGCAGCTCTCAGACTGCTCGTCAACCTTCCTTTCTCCAGGCTAAACAATTCCAGCATGGTATTTTGAGCCTATCCTCACAATTCTCATTCCTATTTGACCAGTGAATCAACAGGGCAAATGCAAGCTCGGGGCCACGCACAGCTAGCTGCCTTCCTCCCAGAAGGACCCTGGAAGGACCTCTGCCAGCTGTTCGGATAAGAAGACCAAGCAGGTTGATGGCCTCATAGCATCCACACTGCACCGCCGTTGGTACATTCTGGGTCGGAGGTCTTTTCCTCGTGGCGGCCCTAGGCTGCTGCCTGGCTCACTGCCCACAATGAGCTCCAGGTGTTGTAGGGCAAATTGCCGAGGCTCACTCTCCTTGTGCTTCTGCAGTTTGTTTTGCATCCAGACACAGGTTTCTGCCCTAATTCATCCTCTCTGGCCTTGAGGGGACACGATTCCCTAAGAATTAAAGCTAGGAGGGGTTTTTTCTTTTCCAATTGAAGTATAGTTGACCTACAGTATTATATTAGTTTCAGGTGGACAACACAGTGATTTCATATTTTTATAGATTATATTCCATGTAAAGTTACTACAAAATAATGGCTACATTTCCATGCGCTGGACACTATACCTTTGTGGCTTTTTTATTTTATATATAGTAGTCTGTATCTCTCAATTCCATAACTAGTTTCTAAACTGCCAAAAGTTGTTAGTTCAATGAGTCTTACCTATGAAGATGGTCCTTTGAGGTGAACGTTTTAAAATTATTTCTCCTGTACATCAAAACTATATAATAAGGAGGAGGAGGGGGAAGAGAAGAGCGGAAAAGGGAAGAGGAGGGAAAGAAAGGTTAAAACATCCAGAAAACATCTCCATGTCTGGTGCCGTTCTAAGTACTTGACTTCAGTGCTTCTCAAACATGCCTACAAATCACCCCGCACGACACAGGTCAAAATGCGAACCTCGGATTCAGGAAGTCCCAGGGTGGGAAATGAGATTCTGCATTTCCAACCACCCTCCAGAAAATCCCCATGCTGCCAATCAGCATACCACTCTTTGGGGAGCAAGATGTCACAAGGACGAAATCACAAGATTTCTCATTGATGGATGAGAAAACCAAGGGGAAGTGAAGGGTTTGGCTGAAGGTCAGACAGCTGAGGAATGGTAGAGCCAGGATTCAAACCCACACGCACAGTTCTCAGAGCTGGGGCTCAGCTAGACACCGGCTCCCATAGGCTACCAAGTTCTGTGCTGTTGGCAAGTGAAGGCCCTGCTCCCCGGCCAGTCCCCAGAGGCAGCAACTGCAATGCCCACAACTCTGGGTACAAGGGCAGTGATCCCCACCATTCCTGATGCCTGAGCTGGGTGATTCCGATCTTCTAGTGTACAATATATCTGGAAACTTCTTTGGTCAAATTATGTGGCAACTGGTGGTATTTGATAAAAACAAGTCAGAAGAATGCAGAATGAGAGGCAGGGACAATCAAGAAAAACAACACTTACGGTTTTCTTTCATCTCCAGACTTAACACAGAAAAAGAAGGGTCCTGTAGGAGCCATGCTTCATGGAATCACTGGCCACAAGTTCACCAGGATATTATTTTGCTTTTTTCTGCTTAAAAGCAAATCTTCTGGGATTCCAACTTCCAGGTCATCCCTTTTTTATACACTGAATATGTATGAGTTGGCCATTATCCAACACGCGCACAGCTCCTGATCTGTATACGTCCTTTATCTTCTGGATGCTGATAGGGCCCTGGAAACCATGCTTCCAGTCTTCAGAGAAAATTTAGATTGTTACTACTCTGGCACCACCTACTCCTGCCTCTGAGTCAGAATTTATTTTTGAATTAACTTTTCACATTAGACCATCTCAGTTTCATCTGCCAGTTCTTTAATGCAGCTGATATACTGATGAGAGAAATCTCTGCCATCCTGATTTACTATCTCCAAGCATGAAGTTTCCTTCCCATTTAATCTTAGCGTATACTTCATTCCAGAATAAGTTCTTGTTTCAAAAGTTCAATCAGTCCTTGGTAAGAATCACCCAAATACTTAGGCAGAGGGAGAAATAGGTTCAGATGTTGTTGACACTAAGTCGTGTCCAACTCTTTTGCAACTCCATGGACTGTAGCCCTTGAGGCTCCTTCTGTCCGTGGGATTTCCAGGCAAGGCTCCCTCTGTCCGCGAGATTTCCCAGGCAAGGACACTGAGTGGGTTGACATTTCCTTCTCCATTAGGTTTGGATAGACTGTCAGTGTATGTAGTGTGACCATTCTTCCTGTTCATCTATGACTGAGGAGGGTCCCAGGATGCAGGTCTTTCAGTGCTAAAGCCAATGCTGGTCACCCTGGCTATATTACATTCTCACACACTGAGTACATGATCAGTTCGTAGCCCCAACCCTCCCACACACATGCCAAGGGACCCCATGCAAATCACTGAATGCCTCTGGGCTCCTGTTTGTCCAGCAAAACAATAGAAAGATAGGTTTTCACCTGTCTTAACAGAAATACCATCTGGACAAAGAATTCTTAAAATAAATACCCTAAGGAGGATTTCTCAACACAGTAGGGCAGAGAGCTGCCGCCTGTGCTTAAAAGAGATGCCACTAGCCGGTGACAGTGCTGAACACAGCGGGCTAAAACTCTCTCGGGCCAGCTGTCATCAATACCCTGCCGTCTGTGCTTGCCAACCCTGCTCGAATCTATAACCGGGCCAACCTCACAGCCCCGAACAAGCTCAGCCCTGCCCCACATCACTGCACCCAGACCAGCTGTCAGCTGCAGTGGTTTCCCACTACCACTGTTGGGCACCCACCCTGAGCCAAGTTACACATCGTTATGGCCAGGCCTTCGTCTGCCCTCTCCATCTGTGGCTGCCCCTATTTGACCCACTAGAAAATAGTCCCTGGGGCACCTCTGGTCCCCGACCGTGGAGCACATCAAACCCAGATGGTGGACACAGAGCGAGGGGCCCCTCAGAGACCAAATCCAGGCCCCAGAATTACAAACGTGTCCACTGGGCTGATGGGGCAGGGCTAGCAAAATCTTCAGGAGTTTTTCTCTGGCCTGAGTGCAGAGTGACCAGGCTCCACAGTGGGCTTTTCTGTCCACAGCCTCACCCTGGGACCATGTCAGACCCTGACCTGAGGCACAGCCTGTTTCTCTTCCCCACAAGTGGTTGGGGAGCAGGGGCTACAGACTGGAGACTCACTCTGGTCCTCACATATGTTTTACTTGGCCCACACAGGGTTTATAAAAAACTATCCGTCAGCTGCCAACTTGTAAGATTCAGCAGTTTCTCGTAAAAAATCCCCACCTCTGGGGGAAAAAAAAAAAACAACCTCACCTCTGAATTTCTCTCAAAAAATCAGATCCAGCCGCATGGCAACCAGAGCTGAGAGCTGATAACAACAGCCCAGAAGCTCAAAGTCCCTCCCACTTTCCAGAGTCTCTCATAAACTGAGACCAAGAAGCAAGCATCCATCACCACACACCATGTTCAAATCAATACAGGAGACTGTTTCTTGAACCTGCATCTCTGTAAAAAGTAGGAGAACGAAATAACGTCCCAGAAAGCTGTAGACTTTAAGAATAACGGGAGAGACCCTTCTTCCTCCCAGAGGTAAAGGGTGGTGTGAGCCTGGGGGCAGCTTCACCCCTGACCCTTACCTACGAGGCCCCTATCACAGGTCTTTGAGTGTGTGATCCTTGGTCTAAAGTCTTCAAAGCACCTAGACGATTAAACATCGTAAAGAGCCAACTGTGGAAATCAAGAGGCTGAGCAATTCAGATTGACAGACTCGCCCAACTGTAACAAGGTAGTGGAAATCAGCACAAGGAAAGACCAATTCGATTCCATGGGGCTCGGTCGCCAACGGGCAGCTTTGCCAAGGAACACACTTCTGGCATTCTGCTGAGCAGATGCACGATCCAGAGCACACCCTCGCTGACGTTGTTGTTTAGTTGCTAAGTCGTATTTGACTCTTTGTGACCCCCTGGACTGTAGCCCCCAGGCTCCTCTGTGCATGGGATTCTCCAGGCAAGAATATTGGAGTGGTTGCATCTCCTTCTCCAGGAGATCTTCCCCACCAAGGGATCAAACCCAGGTCTCCTGCATGGGCAGGCAGACTCTTACTGCTGAGCCTCGTGGGAAGCCCTCGAGCACACCCCACCATTGCACAAAAGTCACCACATCACATGGGTCTCTGCAACCCTGAGTGCAGCACCCTGTGTTCAGCAAATAAGGGATGTATATATGATTTTCCCGATTCCTCAATTACTCGATATTTTGCCTGGCATGATAATAACCCCAGTGGAGGAGAAACAGGTGCCCTGGCACCTTAGAGGGACCGCCAGAGCAACAACAATACTCACGTCACTGCTCTTGGGCTTCGCCAACGCCAGGCTGTCCCGGGCCAAGGCCACAATGACGTTGCTCTTCTCGCCGGCCCAGTGGACCACCATCTGATTGTGGGAATCATTGAGACTAACCTGAAAGAGATCAAACCAGCACAGGAATTAGGACCCAGGCTGAGTGACAGCCATCATCATTCTAAGACTCTCGGGACTTCCCTGGTGGTCCAAACAGTCACTCCTAAAGGAAATCAACCCTGAACATTCATTGGAAGGACCGATGCTGAAGTTAACACTTCAAACTTTGGCCACCTGACGCAGAGAGCCGACTCATTGGAAAAGACCCTGATGCTGGGAAAGATGGAAGACAGGAGGAGAAAGGAATGACAGACGACGAGATGGTTGGATGGCATCACCGAGTCTAAGGACATGAGTTTGAGCAAACTGCAGGAGATGGCAGAGGACAGGGAAGCCTGGCGTGCTGCAGTCCACAGGGTCACAAAGGGTTGGACATGACCTAGTGGTTGAAAAAATAAAAGAAACAATGGTTCAGACTCCATGCTTCCACAGCAAGGGGTACAGACTCAATCCCTGGTCAGGGACCTAAGATCCTGCAAGCCACAAGGCACGGCCAATAAAGAAAAGGAAAAAACAATAATAATAATAATAAAGCAAGAGTCTCTCTCCACAACTGTAACTCAGAAATGCCTACGATGCTTACACCTGGACCATGGGGCCAGGATGGCCTGTGTTTCCCCCTCTGCTGACTCTACCAGATTCACTTCCCAAAGAAGAAACACTAGTCCTCTGCTATTTGGTATTAGCCAGATTGCAAAAATATATCATCTTCTCAGGCTCTCATTGGCATAACTAATTACTTGGGTTATTTTTGTCCTTTGTGAAATCAACCTCTGGTTCCTCTTATCCTTACTCCACATGTGGGACATGCACTTGTCATATTTTAAACCAAAACACTGAAGCACCTTCCTCATTTAGAAAAGGGGCACAAGCCAGAAAGACCACATGCTTGCCAACCCCCGTCCAGACTGGTTCTCTCTGGCCTACAGGTGATGCTGCTTATGCTTAGCTTATAATAAGGAAGAAGAAAGGAAAACATCAGCTTTATTCAGTCAGTTATGAAGTATTCCAAGTAAGGAAATATTTTCCAGGGCTCCACAGCAATGACTTTGGCTTATTGCAAATAGTAGCTTCCAGGCTTCTGGATCTTATAAACCAGTAAAATGCAGATGAACTAGGCAGGCCAGTAGAGGGCTGGATAGCCACCTCTATTTGACCAGGTAAGGACAAAACAAAACAGCCACTGTGCCAAGGGCATGGCTGGCTGGTCTCTGGATCTCCTGAGGACACAGCAGACTGTTGCCCAGGGTTTACAATGGGGCATGGCGCCCACATGGCCCCGTTTTCACTTTCTACCTGCAGAATGCATTTAGGACCCCAGAGTCCCAGAGAATAATAGGGCCATAGGACAGAAGGAGCCCAAATCCCCGAGGAAAAGTTCCTCTGCTCATCTTGAACTTCTCCTAATCACGAAATGCATTCACCCCACTGAGCTCCTGGGACTCACCTGTTACATGGCCACCCCTCACCCAAGCAACACAGCTACCATCTAGAATCACTGTCATAGTTCCAAGAAAGGACGTTTTAACACTGAAAACTGAGGACAGACAGACTCTCAGAACCAAGAACAGTGTTTTTATGAGAGGCTTTGCTTTATGGAAAGCTAACTCCATTTCTCTTATTTTTCCCATTTCACCCATCACTGATGGATAGATCAAGGGCTGGCCTTCTGGCACACCATTTCACCCCTTTCGGGGAGGAACAGCGAACTGATGACCATACTCAGAAACGTTCTGAGAGCTGGTGTGAACGTTTAAGACAAAGTCCCCAAAATCCGGAGCAGGAGCAATGCCTGGGAGAAGCCTATTCCACCATCACTTCAACCGTGGCCTGTCTCAGACACATGGAGGAGATCAACCTTCTGGACCCCGAGGGGTCTCTGCACAGTCCACCTGCACACTTCCCAGCCGCCTCTCCACCTCCGGACTGATGGGCCCTCCCAGCTGTCTTCCCATCAAGGGTCTGAGCAGAAAACCCTCCGCTCCCCTCCCCCACCATCCACAGCAGCCTTCTCCTTTACCTCCCTCCTCCCCGCTCCCCACCCACTCCTCAAGATGCTCTCAGGAGTCCCAAGGGAGAAGGGAAACACCTGTGTCACCAACTTGGCTGACAGAACAACAAAGGAGCTAATCCTTCACCACCTTGCTTCAGGTCTTAAACACCTGCATCTAATTTGATCCAGGATCCAGGCTCTCGGAAAATAGGTGAAATGAGGCCTCTTTAACGAATTTTTTTTCCTTTAAGGAAAATACGTCATTCCAAAACATTCCTTCTCATTTCCAGAAAGGTAAGTCCAAGCAAACACCGGCAGAGATGTGCAAAGAAAAAAAAAAAAAGAAAGAAGTAAATTACTTAGCTCAGGGTATGGCAAGGGGGAAAGCAGCTAAGAGAATCACCACCAGCGCAGAGGCCTTCTCCCAGCCCACCCTCTCCCCCTCTCTCCTGCCAGCCCTCACCTCTGGGAAGAATCTGTAAGCATCTACAGATCAGAAGAAGCCCACCAGTGCAAGAGCCCTGGGAATCTGGGCTAAAGGCCTTCTCCCTCCAAAACGTCCTCATCCTTAGAACCAGAGGGGAATAAATAGATGATTTATGCAAACATCAATACGATCAAGGATTTGGAGCCTGAAAAAAATCACTAAGTTCATCCAGAGTCTGGCGTAAGAAAGCCCAGCAACGCTGCACTGGGGGCATCCTCCCAACAGCCCTTCAAGCAGGTTCCTAATCAAATAACGCTCAGAACAGGTTACAAAGCCTGCGGTGATCAGAGCAGGCTCGAGGTCTGAGCACAACTTGCACACGTCTTTCTGCTCGAGGGGCATGAGATTTACGGGGCCCCTGAACCAATCCTAGGAGAGGTGAAGGGGTAAGAGCAGCACAAAGGAGGCGCCCGAACATCCAAGGGCTTTCTGACAAAGGAAGCCAAGAAGGCGAGCTTGCTGAAACACCTTTAAAAAAAGAGAAAAGATTTTATTAAATGTCCCTTTCATTCCTAACAGCGGACTGTAAAAGGGCAGCACAGTGCAGAGAAAAAAAAAATCTCAGGCAAGGAACAGCTTGTCCAAGGGCCACCAGGCAACTCACATGAACAGCCCAGTGCCTTCCCTCGGCTGGACGTCAGCATGGGCACCTCCTGGTCAGAGGAGTAACTCTCCGAGGAGCCACCAACCTGGCTGAGGCTGACCCCCACCGCACCCCACGTGCATATTCTCCCAGCAAAGAGCAGAGTCAGCTGCGGGAGTCCACCAGCAGGCAGGCCGGCACGTTTATTAAGGCAAAGACATCATGGTGCTCTCTGGTCTAGCTTTCCTCCTTTCCATTTCCCTTTGGCGTTCATTCTCCCGGGCCNCCACCGCACCCCACGTGCATATTCTCCCAGCAAAGAGCAGAGTCAGCTGCGGGAGTCCACCAGCAGGCAGGCCGGCACGTTTATTAAGGCAAAGACATCATGGTGCTCTCTGGTCTAGCTTTCCTCCTTTCCATTTCCCTTTGGCGTTCATTCTCCCGGGCCCTCCCCAGAAAGGGAAGAGATCAAAGCAAGCTGTCCACGGAAAGGGACCAGGCAACCAGAGGTCCAGAGTAGCCCCTTCTCCTTCCTCTGTGATCATAGCACCCACAGGTGTCCAGGCTGGATCCCCCACTGTGTGGCTGGTTGCTGGCTTGCTGAGGTCCTTTTCCATCCCCAGGGGCTTCCTCCTGGCCTCAGCCCCTGAGATTCCCCCATGCCTAACCCTCTAGGTGCAGCTGCAGGCACCCCTACATCCTGCTCACTCCTCTCAGCCTTGCTCACTGGGCCCCACAGACCACATGGAGAGGGGTGGGCACACAGGGCCCCGGGGAAATGCTGGTCTAGGAGGGAGTGAGGGCGAGTGGGAGGGTGGCTTTTCCAGAACGTAACCTTGATGTGCAGTCAGTTGTAACTACCACCCCAGGGCGTGAACAACCTTCCCTCTCCCATCTCCAGCTCACAGGGCGTAGCTGGCGCTTGATAAATGAGCCACAATTAATTGGGGCCGTAAAAAGCAACAGGGAGGGAGCCCTGCGCCTCCTCTCAGAAGGCAAACAGGGAAATCGCAAGCCGNTGTAACTACCACCCCAGGGCGTGAACAACCTTCCCTCTCCCATCTCCAGCTCACAGGGCGTAGCTGGCGCTTGATAAATGAGCCACAATTAATTGGGGCCGTAAAAAGCAACAGGGAGGGAGCCCTGCGCCTCCTCTCAGAAGGCAAACAGGGAAATCGCAAGCCGCAGAGGTCTGGGCACAGAGGAACTGCCCCAAGAACAACAAAGAGTATGGTACGTGGGGTTCAGGCCTCTGCTAAGATCACAGGCAGGTCATTAAGAGTCAAGATGGCCCCCGAGAGGTCTCCTGGTTCGGGGTCCCACACCAGCGAACTAAAATCAGCAACCCCAGAGAAACCCCTGACCTACTGATGCAGAACCCTCCGAGCGGAGTCCAGGAATCGGTATTTTTTAAAGACATACCCCTGGTGTCTCTAATGCAGCTTATTCTGGGAACGATGAGTCTAGTTCATTCCCCTTCCTCTGGCAGAAACTGGCGCTTAAATGACAGAGGCTAGAAGGAGCACTCTTTTTCTGCCTTTGGGTATCTTGCACGCATGCTCCGTCACTCAGTCATGTTTGACTCTTTGCGACCCTATGGGCTATAGCTCACCAGGCTCCTCTGTCCATGCGATTCTCCAGGCAAGAATACTGGGGTGGGTTGGCATGCCCTCCTCCAAGGGATCTTCCCGACCCAGGGACCGAACCCCCACATCTACATCTCCTGCATTGGCAAGTGAGTTCTTTATCACTGCGCCACCTTGCGAATCTTGGGTAGCTGTTAAAACTGTATGATCTACTGATATACGCCCCAACATGGACGAACCTCAGAAACAGTATGTTAACTGAAGGAAGCCAAACACAAAAGGTCACATATTACATGATCCCATTTATATAAAACACCCAGAACAGGTAAATCCACAGAGACAGCCTGGTGGTTGCTAGGGGCTAGGGGGAGCAGGGAATAGGTAGTAGCTGTTTAACGGGGAAGAGGTTTTATTCTGGATGAAAATGGCTTGGAACCAGAGAGAGGTGGTGGCTGCACAGCACTGGGACTGTACAAAATGCCACCAAATTGAATCATTCCCTTTAAATGGTGACTCTCGTGTTACGTGAATTTCATCTCCATTTTTTCAAAAGCCTCTGACCTGCAAAGAACATCACACTTCTCAAGTGCTGATTCAATACCTAAGAGCTCCCACTCATAAGAAATGCTCCTTTCTTCTCATGTCAAGCCTTCATGCTACTGAAATATGCAGCTCAAGTGAGTCATAGAGGAGGCAGGCTGAGGAGTGGGTCTCTGGCCAAGGTAATCCTTCAAAATGCTGTCAGCGGCCTCTGCAAAGCCACAACATCCTTGCAGGCCTGCTCCCTGCTCCCTGGTCCCTGGCTGGAGAAAGGGCCAGAGGCTCAGACTAGCATCCACTTCCAAACTCACACATCATCTCAGTCTCAGGGCAGACTCAGATGCTCCAAAGAGGTTATGTGTTTTGCTTTATTATTCAGAAAGGGGGAAGAAGCTGGAGCTGCCCAAGCCCCAGGCTCTGGCTTATTATAAATAGAAGGAGGAATAAACTGCATAAACTGCTTGCTGTGTGAAGGCAGGGCTCACTTATATGCCCCAAGGCCCCAAAGGGACTAGGTATCCTTTGAGGCTCCTTAGTCACTTCTCACCTGTCAGTCCCCAGAACACTTCTGGAGGAAATCAGAGTGACAAGTCTGATGAGTAATAAGAAATTTACAATAAAACCCACCAAGATCTGTACAGTCATTGAGTCTTACTCAAAAAGACGGAGGCCCCTTAATGGAATGGGTCTGACACCGCCTTCATTCATTTCTTCTGCCATTACGTCTCTCAAATCGGTCAAACGCGAAGATCAGGACGTCCCAGACACCCACGGCCGGTCGTCCTCACCACTCCTACACAGCTTCTTCCCAGAGCACAGGACGAGGAGGACAAATAAGGCAGTCTGGCTCATTCCTCTGCCTCACTAGCAGTGAAATACAGAGAAGCATTTTAAAAATTCTACAGTGAAGTATAAAGCAAATATCCTGTCCTTCAGCTCCGAGGACAGAGGCGGCTGCTAAATCCTCGGAACTGCAGGACAGGCCTAAGGAAACCAAAGACAGACACCCGAGGTCCAAGAATAACAAGGTTCCTCCCACCGTCCGTTTGCACGACCTAAATGCTGCTTATGCAAATCGGCCCTCCGTGTCCCCTTTCGAGACTGTGTCCCCACTATATTTAGTAAGCTCATTTTCCTCCCTGGACACTCCACCTCAGAAGGAGAGCTGAAATCCAGTTTAATTGCTCCCTGCAGAGAAGCCCTATCCTGGCCTCTCCACTCACTCATCTGACTTTTCTCAGTGAAGCTTCAGCCAGAGAACTCATAAACTACTTCACTGATCAGCGCGGGCTGCCCATTTCACAAACCAGGAAACAAAGGGAGAATGGCCTCGAACGAAAAACGCAGCATTTCTCTATAATTTCTTTAACTAGTCATGAGCAGTCTTTAGATTACTTATATGCCACCTCCTGACTTACAGTATCAGTTCAGAGAGACTTTATTTCTGATAGATCTTTGGCAAGCAGAACCCACCCGCTGTTGACCTCCACCTGCCACTCCCTTCTGGGGAAGCCCACTTTGTCATTTAGCGAATAGCCAGCTCTGCTGTTTTGGGAGGGCTCCCTGTAAAAAAAAAAGAACCTGTGAAAAATCTCTTTGTCATGAAAATAATTGCCCCTTAATTCACCAGTTGGCCAAGTAAGAAAAGAAAAAAAAAATTCAGGCCAGAAGAAACCTCGGGAACATCTAAACCATCTTCCACACCATGCAGATGGGGTTAAACCCAAAGATTTAGAGCTGGGGTTTCCATCCATCTGCCTTAAAACTCGGGGGCGCAGAGCACAGCAAGTCAGTCATGTCTGACTCTCTGCAACCCCCTGTAGCCTGCCAGGCTCCTCTGTCCATGGAATTCTCCAGGCAAGAACACTGGGGTGGGTTGCCCTTCCCTTCTCCAGAGGATCTTCCAGACCCAGGAATCGAACTTGTGTCTCCTGCGCTGCAGGTGGGTTCTTCACCATCTGAGCCACCAGTGAAGCCCAGAACTAGGACCAGACTTAAATTAGGGTTCACCTCCGTAGGACAGTTCCAGAGTATCCCCTTTCCTTGACTCTCCTCTTCAGCTCTACGGCTTCACAATAAATAGCCCCCCACCTCATTCATTCAGTAAATACTTATTGAGCACTTGCTCCATATCAGATGCCACAAGAGGTGTTAAGAAAACATCAGACTTCTCGGTCTTGCCTTGTGGCTCTCAAATCATTAGGGGAAACAAACATTGAAGAGTTAATTTCATGAATAATGCTTACAGTTGTTAGATGGGGGGAGGGCATAACCAAGTGCAGGGCTGCACTGAAGACAGGACCCCCAGTGGGCACCAAAAGGATGAAGAGGAAGGAGTCCTGGCAAAGAGGATGGAGAACAGAGAAGAGAGACTGAGCAACTAAGAGGACGATCAGGGCGAAAGCCAAGGACTCGGGGGGACCTGCAACTTGACAGGTTTGAAAAGTTAAAAGAAAATTCATGGAGCCAGAAGAGCCAAGGAGAGGGTGGAATTATACGAGACCTCTTGGCTTTTAAAGGCACAAAAGGGGAACAAAAGAGATCGCAGCCACCGGACCCCTGGCTGAAAGCAAGGCCTTCACTGGAATATTTACAAAAGGCAAAGACCTGGCTGAAAGCAAGGCCTTCACTGGAATATTTACAAAAGGCAAAGACCGTAAAGTTGAGACAAATCAGAGACCTGGGTTTGAATCTTGGTCTCTACAACTGGCCAGCTGTACAGCTCTGGGGATGTCCCTTTGCTTTTTGGAGCCTCAAGACACTCATCTGTGAAAAGAGCAGAATAATAAGGCTGTAAGATGCGTGACACCACAGAGCCAGCGGAAAGTTATACTTAAGCCACCAACTCCATAACAGCAACAACCACACAATTCAGGGTCTCTACCACCGCCAGAAAGGCAGGGACATCCATCTGCCCACCAGCCCATCCACAGAAGGTGCCTGGGGATACTTTTGCTTTCTTACCAAAGGAGGGAAAACTCACTGTGTAGACATGAATTGGACAAGCTCTGCAGGGCAAAAGGTATTCACTGGCAAACTGCATTTCTTAGGGATGTCAAAAAGTGGAAAGACAAACCTATGACAAAATTAAAATATGTGCTTTTTTTTTTTTTAACGTATGGATTGCCTTTCATTTAAGATTTAGTCTTTAACAATGACCCTGCTACCAGTCCTCCCTCGGAAAGAAAGGCTTCTTTTCATATTGCTAAAATAATAATAAGGCTTGCCTTACTAATTTTACAGAACGGCTGTTAAGATTCAAATGAGATGATATCCATGAACATATTTCATAAACTTCAAAATGCTGAAATATGTTCTCTTGTTACTGGTATGGTCTTTATACCAAAATAAACCATTCTTCACAAAATGGTAACACATAGGAAACTAATGTGACATTGCAGGGGACATGGATTTGATTCCTGATCTGGGAAGATCGCACAATGCCACAAGCAGCTAAGCCCGTGGGCCACAGCTACTGAGCCCGAGCACCCTAGAGTCTGTGCTCTGCAACGAGAACTATTGCAATGAGAAGCCCGCGCACCACAGCTAGAGAGGAGCCCCGCTCCGCTCGCCACAACTAGTGAAAGCCCTCTCACAGCAGCAAAGACTTGGCGCAGCCAAAAATAAAAATAAATAACGTTTTTAAAAACTACCGTGCACGTGACCAGGTTTGGAACACTGAGGCCTAAGAGCGGGAAGCAAAGACATACCTACCCTGATGAGACACTGCATGCTGGGTCAAGTTCAGAAGCCAGTCACGGCCAAGCCCTGCATTCAAGCAGCCCTCCCCTCACTCCACAGCTGAGATCTGCAACCCAGGAAACCCAAGTTCCAGTTCCCAAAGCTCCAAAGAACCAAGGCAGACATGACACTGATTTCTAGCACTTTCCTCGCCCTAAGAGTAAAGCATTTACATTACATGCCAGAACCAAATGCCTCAAGACCTCACCTTGTGTGAGTGCTAAGTCACTTCACTTGTGACCAACTCTTTGCACTCCATGGACTGTAGCCCACCAGGCTCCTCTGTCCATGGGATTCTCCAAGCAAGGATACTAGAGTGGGTTGCCGTGCCCTCCTCCAGGGGGTCTTCCCGACCCAGGGATTGAACTCATGTCTCCTACGGCTCCTGCATTGCAGGTGGATTCTTTACCACTGAACCACCAAGAAAGCCCGACCTCACCCTGCTGCTGCTGCTAAGTCACTTCAGTAGTGTCCGACTCTGTGCGACCCCATAGATGGCAGCCCACCAGGCTCCCCCGTCCCTGGGATTCTCCAGGCAAGAACACTGGAATGGGTTGTCATTTCCTTCTCAAATGCATGAAAGTGAAAAGTGAAAGGGAAGTCGCTCAATTGTGTCTGATTCTTCGCGATCCCATGGACTGCGGCCTACCAGGCTCCTCGCCTACCAGGCTCCTCCGCCCATGCGATTTTCCAGGCAAGAGTACTGGAGTGGGTTGCCATTGCCTTCTCCGCAACCTCACCTTACCTGTGGCTTAAACCCCACAGCAAGGCTGACCTCTCAGTCACGAGAGATGCCTCGGTACCAGGAGGGCAAGCAGAAGGCCCTGGGGCAACTCCCCAACTTAAATCCCCAACCCTGTGATGACAGCCCTTTCTCCTCCACACACCACATCCACTGCTGAATTTTCTTCCCTCTCAAGGACGGAGGAGGCCTCATCTCTGCAGGAACCCCGGCATCACCTCCAGCAACAGCTCGCCTTGCCAAATCCAGCGAACCATGAGCATGGTTAACTACAGGATTTTTTTAAAGAACTCCTCAGTTGAGAGAAGTTCAGGGAACTAAATATATACAGATGAGGTAAGTCATAGGTACACAGTCTCATGTTACTCGATTAATTGAGCACAGGTTTAAAACATTTCAAGTCTCTTCCACCCTCCCCCAGCCTCACAGCCCCTCAGCCGTCTCTGTCTGCTGCTGTCCCCACCCTTTGCCATCAGCAGGGTCCTCTGGGGGGACCCTGGGGCAGGTCTTGTTCCCAGGCCCCTGGGGTAGACCCACATGGAAGTGTCTTGCCTGTGTCCTCTGGGCTAACAGAGAAACAGGGTCCTTTACTATCTGGGCCCTTCCCCCACGTGTGGCTCATCTTCAGAGGCACCCACATGAGGCTCTCCGGAGAGGGTCCCTAAACTGGCCTTACTCCCAGCATTGTTTTTAACCCCCACCCCTCCAAACTCCAACACATTATCCCAGCTTCTCCCCATTTCTTCTGGGCACAGAGGTTTCCTGCGAGTGAGAAATTTCACCCTGACACTATTTGGCTCCCCAGCCCCCCAAAGTAGGCTGGCTCTCACCTCAGTCCCAACTGACACATTACAATCTCCATCCACCCCACTCACAGGCTCAAACCCTCACTTATTTTATTTCAGAAGCACCCCATCCACCTTCCCTGCTTTGATCCAGTGCTTTGGGGGCAGAGGGTTTCTGCTCAAGACTAGTCTCTTTCTAAATAAAAGAAGCAATGTTGCTTACCTTCCTCACTTAAAAAAAGGAAAAGAACAATAAATCACATGGTGGTCCCTACAAGGCACAAAACACGGATGATATAAGCACATCTTTTTATTGCCCTTGTCTACTGCTCTGATGTGGGATGCAATCACATCAGCCTGCCTTTCTGAGAATTCGTAGCAGTGTTTTTAATCTAATTCAGGGAACCGGAGATAAATCATAGTGAAGGGTCCCGATTTGCTGAGTTGAGTGGAGGCAGCGGCAGCGACAGGCAGGGTTAAAGGGCGGGGCAGGGTGGGGGAGTTCTCACCCAGGCTGTGATGGAGACAGCATGCCTGATGTCTGCCTTTGTGCTGGCCTGCAGGGCTGCAGGGATGAAGACAGACCTGACTGCACTGGGGCAAAACAAGGCGAGTCCGGGAAGCAGAGGGCAGAGGTAGGGAGGTGGCCCCCAGTTCAGGCATCCTTACTGCTTTCTTGGCTTAACAGATGGATAGGGTCTGCACACCAGCCAGGGCCATGTGGGCTGCTGTGTGGGCAAAGCCACAGCAAAAGCAAAGACACACAGGTCCGCCTTCAGCGCCCAGGTCCCCAGTGGCAGGAAGCATCTGCACACAGGCTGCCGCTAAGGTGAACAGGACACCCAGGGTACCCTCCACCACAGCAGGCCGCTGCACCCCTACTGTGGAAAGAAAGGCCAGGGTCTCCTGACACCCTGGCAGCCAGCAGCCACCAAAACCTCAAGTTCAGACAGCAGCCCTCAACCCTCGCTTTCTTTCCCCTGCTCGTGGTGGAAACAAAGACCAGCCTAGCGGTGCCTACAGCTACTCCCTGGGTGAGGCAGCGACCACAGTGGGAAAGGGGGCCACACACCACCCAGGGAAAGCTATGCCGTCCACAGGCCATATGCAGCCATTCAAACTTAAATTTAACTTGATTAAAATTCAATGAAAGGAAAATAACTTCAATTCTTCAATCATCCTAACCACATTTCAAGCACTCAACCCCCACAGATGGCTCATGGACACCCTGACCAGCTCAGATACAGAATATTTCCATCAGGGCAGGAAGATCCATCAAAGAGACCTGACATGAGGCCAAGAAGATAGAGTCTTCCGGCTCCTGGCTGGTAGCAGTGACATGGCCATGGATGTTACCACTACAATTGACAGTTACCCAGTAGACAACAGAATTTTGTAATTATTTTTAACTCCTTGTTGGGGTCCTGGCTGCAAGAGTTAAGTCACTTATGATGTCCTATTTTTGTAGGACCCACCCCAAAATGCTCAATGCGTGCCTCATATTACAATAAAAAAAAAAAAACTTAGGGTTTCACAAGAACATGGGATGAAACCCAAATCCAGATCATGATCAGCAGCCCACCTGCCTTCTCTGATCTATAGCACCATCAGCCACTTCAATGCTAGAAGGCTGCCCATGCCACTTCTTCAAAGGCCCAAGGTCCACAGGTCAATAAACCAATAAATTAGGGCGAAATTAACTGCGACTCATCTTAAACTGAGGGAAATTGATTTTTGCATCTACGTGGTTGGACTGAATACGCCATGTGCCGACGGATTCTAGCCTGAGAATGCACAGGAAGGTTCTGTACTCGACAAAGAGGACGGCTCAGCCCTGCAGCCCAGACCACTTCTGCTGAAATGCTGATCCCTGAATATTCAAACCAAAATGCAGTGAGTTCTCCTTTCCTTTCCATCATACCCAAACCTAAAAAAAAGATAGAGGAAAGGTTATTACAATACCTCAGCTTTAATATATTTCTGTGCAGTCAACTCTCAAATTATCTGCATCTGAATTATTGTTAAAATTTCTAAACTCCAAACTGGCTTTCCCTAACACATGTATGCCAGCCATTTGCATATCAACCGCTCAAAGAATACAAGCTCATTTTACTATGCACCTAAGCAAACTTTAATTAGGAAGGTAAACTGATGCTTTAAAAGACTAAATAAACAAATAGCAAAAGCAAATAAGCTATTTTGGGGGTTACCCGCTCTCCAGATTATTTGCAAGCTCCTGTGTCTGTCCATTACAGCTGACAGTATGACGTTCGGCTCCATGGATCCCTGGCCCTGGGATTAAACAATGACACTACAATGGCAGTCATCTCTTAAGGAGGAAAATCCAAAATATGGCAAATGAAATGTTCCTACAACATCCATCTTTTGCTTGGGGATGCTCGTTGCTGTTAGAATCTGCCTCCCCAGATCCCAGGTCTCAAAGGAATTTATTAAGCATACTATTTTAACTCCACTTTACAGAATTTAAAGAAAACATTCTCCAAAAACGAGTTAAAGCCAAGATCCATGATCTCTGTATTCTGATGCTCTCACACATGTGAGCTCTACGTCTCCAGGGAACTGCCCTCCAGCACCTTTCCAAATGACAAGGCTACAGAACGCTGCTCTCCTGGCCTCAGCCCACAGGAACCCTCCAAGTGGAATAGTATTTTCTACCCTGGCCTGGAGTAAAAGTACAATCCATTTTATACTAGGACACTTCAGGTAACTCCCCTCCTGTTGCCATAAATATACTTTGGAGCTAATGTCATTACTGATGACATTAGGGACTATGAAAGAGAGAAAGCCTTTCAAGTTTCATGTCCATATGTTATATATACATAGAACATTTTTGGAAGGACACACAAACTACTGATGACCATGGGTGTCCACTGGGAAGGGACACCAGGTGAATGCGGACACAGGAGAGAAGGAACTGTACTTCTCACTATATGCTCTTCTGAACAAACACTGCTTTGCAAACGCGTTACCTACTGAAGGCTAAATAGACTGGATGGCTTGTCATTTCACCCCTTCATTCTCCATCTCCTCGCTCCTCTTCCCTGTCCCTTTTCCTCCCATTCATTCCACCTCTCGAAGCCTCCATCGAGGCTTGCCCCTAGACAGGCAAGCTGTTAAATAGTGGCCAGAGATCGAGCCAAGAACTGTGCCCAAGACGAGATGCCAAGCAAGACCAGGCAGTCTGTCACGGTCACACCCTTTATCAAGCCAACCCAATACGCTAAGGAACTCTTCAGCTATGTAGAAGCCAACCTGACACCACAAAGGCTTTGCCTTCTCATCTTTTGGAAGCATACAGGTCAAATGTCCTGACTTCAGAATCAACCAGCCAATTCTTCCCCAAGCAAATGTATCATACAAGAATCTACCTCAAAGAGATCTAAAGCTACACAGTCTTCCATCCCCCAAAGGAGGCTCTTTGTCTTGGGTCCTTGTACTGTAACAGACACTTTATTTTCAGTCTCAAATCAGGACACTGAATACTCCTTGGCCTCTAAAAAAGCAGGAATTATCAAGAGAGAGCTCATTGGGAGGAAAATAAACCTGTAAATCCTGTTAGGCTTTGCGCTTCATTCCAAAGGCTTTTCCCCCAAAACAATACCATTAGCATTACCATGATAGCCCTAAAAGAGAGCATTCTGCACAACAGAATTGCAGCTCTTCGTTCAAAATAAACCCCCAGAAAAGCACAGGAAAATCAGGGCTCCCTAACCCACATTCTGAGCCAACTCATTTCCACTCTCCATTTGTGGGCTCACCACAGTCCTCCTTATAAATACCTTTTCTATAACTTGGATGTGCTTCTTACCCTCCGGGCCTTTTTTCACCTTCCAGGTGGGCAGCTGGTCCACAAATATTCATTAATGGCCTCCGAAGTGCCAGGGACACAGAGGAGAGGCTTGACCCATGCCCTCAAGGAGCAAACTGGGAGATGAAACAGTCACATAAGCAATTAGAACACAAGACAGTCGGTGCTGTAACCAAGCTCAAAAGAACTCTTCCCACCAGAGCTTGGGAATACTAAGAGACATTCCTTGGATGCTGAAAAATGGAATAGAGGTTTTGCAGGCAAACAGAGAAACAGAGGAAGAATATTGGAGGCAGAGGAAAAAGCAGGTGGCACAGAGGCATGGAGCTGACATGAAATCAGGAAGAAATCCAGTGGCAAGAATGATGGAATCCTCCTCCTTGGATCTGGCCGGTTTTAGAAGAGGCACAACAACTAAACCTAGTTTACTCCAAAGGTTAGCAGCGCCAAACGGAAAGAATGGCACTGACTCCAACACAGGGCTCTTTCTCAGATGCAAAAGCCCTCTGGCTCCCCTCCCTGAAGCTGGCAGCCTGAACATCACCCCAGGGGCCTTTTCCCATCAGGCAGCTTCAGCTTCCAGCCCCGATCTGTGGTGCCCGGCATCCCCTCAAACACACTCAAAGGTCAGAGGATGAGAAGCTGCAGTGTCTGAGCCCACTGACCCTTTATCACTTCATCTGCCACACCTTCCATGTCAAACAACCCACTCACACCCCACTGGAGAGTTGTGGCCGGTTTATCACGTCCCTGTTTCCTTGTCCCTGTCTGGTACATTTCCATGCCTGTACATTTATTTGCATCTGCTTTATCTGCTCCTTAGATTCTAAATTTTCTGAAAGCAGTGATAAAAACTCCCCCTGCCCCTTCATTTGCACTCCATCCCTACATAGCAGAGTACGGAATTCAACTGACACTACGGAAAAACTTAAAGTGCGGGGGTTGGGGGGAGTCTTTATACTCTCACTTCAGTGAGAACTGGCTTAAGGCTAGAAGCAGAATGTGTTAGCTGCTCAGTTATATCTGAATCTTTGTGACCCCATGGACTGTAGCCGGCCAGGCTCCTCTGTCCCTGGGATTCTCCAAGCATTAATATTGGAGTGGTAGGTAGCCATTTCCCTCTCCAGGGAATCTTCCCAACCCAGGGATCGAACCCCGGTCTCCTGCATTGCAGGCAGATTCTTTACCATCTGAGCCATCAAGGATCTAATTTATAGTCTGCATCCTAACCCTTTCGAGTGAACACAGCACTTTTTACATCCAACAGGGACAACTTCTAAACTAGGTCTGTCCCAGGGAAAAAAGAGGCAAATGGTCATCTTTACTAGAAAGATCCTTCAGAGCTCCAAGATGGACAGGCCAAACCCCTTCAGCCCGATTCCTGTGCCTGGGGTCTGAAAGGTATGCACCAGACAGTGCTTGTAGCAGAAAGCCCAGGAAGTCCTTCCTTCAATCTAACTCAGACCCTTACAGATTCAAGTTAATCCCACTTTTATTAACCTCAGGGCAACCAAGAACAAACGCACAGGGAGGCAGCCTCAGAGAAGACTGCTCTGGGCCCTTACCCTTGATAGGAATTCCTCATTAAGAGTTCCACAGCTAGTTCTCCATCCTTCCACGGAAACAAATTCAATCTGGCTGACTCAGAAATATGAAAGCCAAAGGTTTTTTAGTCACTCCTAAGGAGAACACAGTTTAACTTGTCCCATATCCCCAGGAGCTTTTACAAATGGCACCTGCGTGCATATTTTTGCCACCAGGAAGTTCTTCCAGCAGCCCAATCTATACTTGTCGGGGACCTGAGATCCAGAAGGGATCGTCTTCCATTGCTCCCCATTCCCAGCCCCCAGAAAGGTGACTCAAGTCCACAAGAGAGCTGGGCTGATGGGAAGACTCAGTGAACCCGGGAGCCTCTCTCTCACCCTCCCCCATCCTCCATCAGGATACTGGTGTCCCTGTGGAGAGCAGGGACCCTGCTGACTTCTTTCACTAATACAAAAAAGAAGTTTCAGAAGGGAGTGGAGAGAGCAACAAGGACCTGGACCCTCGGGGCACCCACACAGGCAAGAACCAGCAGCCCACGCCAAGCAGCCATTATATACCCACTGGCACATGCTCTTGCCTTAGGGCTGGTGGTGGATGGAAGTCAAATGCTCCCATCCTCGAACCTCCATCCCAAGCTCCTTTCTTACCAATACATTTTTCTTTAGAAAGAAGTTATTTAAGAAGCACTGCATAAAGAGTAGGCGACTAGATCTCTCAAAGATCACTGAGACAATGCAGACAAACTAAAGAGCCAGCAACCCTGCCCCACATGACCTTGGGCTAGTCACTTCACCTTTCCTGGCTCTGGTGGCTTCATCATCAAAATGGCACAATAGGGAGAGATGGTTTATAACGTTCTTCTGGCTCCAAACGTTGAACACTAAACTCTGTATATTTCCTGAAGAAATGGCTAAAGGAAAATCAGCGAAGAGATGCAGAATTCAGACCAATCTTTTAATTTCTACTTCGAAGGGAACATTTTGACTGGAGAAATCACGTAATTGACCACCTCCACTGTTTCCACTTCTTTTCCCCCACCGACCTGCCAGCTTTGTTAATGTCAATCTCAACCACAGGACTGTGAGTCTCATGAGGCAATAACACAGACAAATTAATTTTGCCGACACTGATTCTAGCCCACAAACTCGGTTTGCAATTGCCAGCAGTAAGTCCGGCCATAAAAGTGAAATTCATGTTCCTCATGATCTAATAAGCCCATTGCCTGGATAGAAATAAATCATCTACTGAATAATAATACCTACCAAACTCCTGCAGTTTTTCAAATCCCCAAGTGTCATGAGAAATATTCCTGTCCAACATTAAATCAGTATTTTGAAAGGGGTAGGGTGGATAGAACCTCACCACCACCCCCATCACCACCAAAATAAGAATTCGGCCCTTACACACACACCTCTTGTTTGACTATATGCCCAGAGTCAAGATTTCAGGTTTGCCCACCTTAATTGTGGTTTAAAACGGTAAGTGCGGAAACCCCCTCCTCTGACTGTTCTGGGTAAACGTACAGCAACTGCAGAGTGCTCGCCTCCGCTGCTAACTGATGATACAAGAAAGCAAGCCCGTTTTCTCTCTACACGTAAAATGAAGCTGCACCCTTCCGATACCTGCCAGAAACTCCACCGGAGAGCACATAGCCTGGGGGAAACAGTGCACCCCACGAGTGCCCTGGAATCCGTTTGCTAAAATTGGCTCGAAGAAGGAAAGATCAAGGCGATTCAAGTGCTGACGGTTGTACTCCTGTGTGCGGAGGGGAGAAAAACAAACGCCAGCCGGGAAGTCCCCAGCGGTGCCTGCACCTGGGAGGCGACAGCTAAGGATGGATGCGGGGGTGCGGCGGCGCAGGGAGAAGAGAAAGCCAGAGGGAAGGCGGGGGCCGACCGCTCACCTGTCCGTACACCTGGATGGGCTCCTGCTGCAGGGCAGCGCTCCGTCTCCTCCGGAGCGGCTTCTCGTTCGCCCCCCGGGGCGCCCCGCGCGCCCCTAGCCGCAGTTCGAACGGGTCGCCTCGCACCACGAGGAAGCCCCTGTCCTGGGGCCCAGGCACACGGCCGCCGGGCAGCGTCTGCGGCCAGATCTGCCCGACAGCCCCGGGGGGCAGCAGCGCGATCAGGACGAAGAGGAAGGGGAGTCGCGACTCCCTCCTGCTGCTCCGTGTCGCCATGTTCGGGCGAACGCGACCGCAGGTGGCGCCGCCGCCAGGAGAGAATGTGCAGCGCGAGGCCGGGACGCCGGCCGGGCCGGGGCCGCGCGCGCCGCTCCCGGGGCTCCAGGCCGCCCCGCTGCGCCCGCCGCCGCCGCCGGGTCCCGCTCGGCTCGGCGCGTAGCCGTCACGTGGGACGCTCGCCGCCGCGGCCCCTTCGCGCACTTTCTCCGCCGGGGCCCCTCCCCCGCGCGGCGATGGGGAAGTCAAGGCAGCGGGCGCGCGGCCCGGGCCCCGGGCAGGGGCTCCTTGTCGCCCGTGCGTCCGGCGGCAACTGGGAGTCGCGTGGGACTCGCCGGTCCTCCCTGGAGTTCTCGCCTCCTCTGCCAGGTCGTGACGAGGTCGCCCTCAACCTCGGCCAGTCTCCTTTTCCGACTGCACAGACCTGGGTCCCACCACACGACCACCTCGTCCGCCCCCTGTCCCGTCCCCACCTCCGAGGGAGCGTGGGGAGTCCGAGGAAATTAGCCCGGAGAACGCGGCGGGCACGTTCGAGTCCAGATGAGCCCGCCCCCATGGTGCAACTCACAGTTTCAATTACTCTGGGCACCAAACTACCGTTGCTCGAACTAAACTGCCCCTGCCTGGAACATAGTAAATATACTCCTGGCACAGAGGCCTTAAAAACAAGGATAGTCAGACAAGAGACTCGCCACACCTGAACAGTCCACCCAGTTAGTTACAGGGTGGTTCCTTGCACACAGAAGACCTGCGCGGGACACACGGCCCCAGCACAGTGGCTTCCTTGCGACCCCCGCCTGGGTGACGGAGCACCGAACCACCCTACCTAAACCCTCAGACCTGTGCACACACTCCAGCCCCTACAGCCAGCCAACGCTGTTACAAGCCCACTTCCCAGGGTGGGTAAAGCCTTGCCACTGGGGGCAGGAGGGGTAGACATCGGAAAGTGGGGAGGACACATTTTAAATTAACCCCACAAGCAGCTGGAGGATCCAAGACCTTGTTCAAAGCACAAGGAGATAAACGGTATGGGCGGAGACAAACCCAAGGTCAATATTTGTCTGCAGGTTTGTGGGAGCCGCCAAGGCCTGTCCTCTGTTTCATTTTATGTTTCGCTGTGCTCTGGACTCAGACCTTGGTTCTGGATAAGACAGAGGAAGCAGGGCTGAAGGAGAGACTTCTAGAGTTTCAATCAAGCCCTTAAGACGCTGAGAGAGAGGAGAGTACAGTCATTTCAGTGCCCTCTAAATGTTCCTGGGCCTCAGTTCAGTTCAGTCACTCAGTCGTTTCCGACTGTTTGCGACCCCATGAATTGCAGCACGCCAGGCCTCCCTGTCCATCACCAGCTCCCAGAGTTCACTCAAACTCACATCCATCAAATCGGGGATGCCATCTCATCCTCTGTTGTCCCCTTTTTCTCCTGTCCCCAATCCCTCCCAACATCAGAGTCTTTTCCAATGAGTCAACTCTTCGCACGAGGTGTCCAAAGTACTGGAGTTTCAGCCTCAGCATCAGTCCTTCCAAAGAACACCCAAGACTGATCTGCTTTAGAATGGATTGGTTGAATCTCCCTGCAGTCCAAGGGACTCTCAAGAGTCTTCTCCAACACCACACTTCAAAAGCATCAGTTCTTCGGAGCTCAGCTTTCTTCACAGTCCAACTCTCACATCCATACATGACTACTGGAAAAACCATAGCCTTGACTAGACGGGCCTTTGTTGGTAAAGTAATGTCTCTGCTTTTGAATATGCTATCTAGGTTGGTCATAACTTTCCTTCCAAGGAGTAAGCGTCTTTTAATTTCATGGGTGCAGTCACCATCTGCAGTGATTTTGGAGGCCAAAAAAATAAAGTCTGACACTGTTTTCAACTGTTTGCCCTTTTGGACTCTCCAGTTAGCTTAGCTCACTCTCTTCCCCTACCTAGCGTCACCCCTGGGACAACCCACCCAAAGAGGGACAGCCTTTCCAGTCTTCTGCCCACCTCTCATACCCCATGCCAGACTCTCTGGGGACCTGGGTCAGATTCTTTAGTCCTCAGGTTGCTCTCACCCCTTCCTTTCTCCCCCAGTCTTTCTATCTATCGCACCATAATCATAGAACCACTTAGTTCTCCCCCACCAAACAAATCACTGATCCCCTGGGAAAGCCACAGATCCACTGCCAGCTCCCACTCCCCATCTGGACCAGCACTGTCTGGTCAGTATCACCTGACCAGGCATGGACCACTCTGTGGCCGCCCCAGACCAGGAGCAAAGACACATCAACACCTATTTAACCCTTAAGCGAAAATGAGAGGAACAGAGCTAGAGTCAGAACACCCTGCAGGAGTTTCAATTGTTGTTTATTTCAATATATATTTAATGAGAACCTTCTCTATAAGAGCAAGTGTCAGAGTCCCAGCAGAAAACACGTGTCCCTTAAGTGTGGACTTGAAGATGGAAAGCTGCTTTTCCAATGAAAACTGTTGGCTTGAGGTGCAAATGGCAATTTGCAGGGAAGGCTTGGTAGGGCAGGGCCAGCTACTTGCTGATTTTGATTTTGATTTGCAGCATGGATGCTGGAGAACTGGCAGGAATGATCAAACATGGATAATTTGCTCCTTGAAAGCCCTCCTCTGTAATCATTATGTACCTTCCACACTGTTCTGAGGTGGATAATCAGCAAACCCTGAGCCTGTGTGAGCCTCGTAACCACACTACCTCTCCAACCAAATGTCAGTTTTCTCATCTGCAAAATAAGGATCTTAATTCCTGCCTATCCACACAGATATGTTGATAGCATCACAGGAGATAATGTAAGTGAACTAACATTACCATGCAAATTGTGAGGACCCCAGATAGAAGTACTGTACACAGGTGGCATTAAATTCATGCATTCTAGTTCTGCTTTGCAAGTAAGTTACGGTATGATTTTTGTTCTTGGTCATCTGGTCTCTCTGGGCATTGATGTCTTCGTATGTGAAATGAAGAGAGACCTCACAGCCCTGACCATCCCCCACCCCTTCAGGACCTCCACCTGGGCACAAGATGGGTGCAGCCAAGGGCCACGGCTGACTTTTGCAATTGAGCAGGATGTTCCTCCTAGCTTCAAAACCGGATCTGGATTGTAAACAAGCCTCCACTTCCTCCATGCCTCCAAAACAACATCCTTATTGGGGTGGGAAGGTAGATGGAGAGAACGGAGGATCCCCATCCCCCTCCACCCCAATTTGCATGGCCTTTGTCTCGATAGTGCTCCACATCAGGAGGAAAACCAAGATGCATGGGAATTTTACACTAGACTCGTTACTGTGTATAAAAAGGTCTTGAGCCTGGGGTCAGACTTTATTTTTTATTATTTATTTGCTTTGGGCTGTGCTGGGTCTTTATTGGGCTTCCCTGATAGCTCAATTGGTTAAAGAATTTGTCTGCAGTGCGGGAGACCTGGGTTTGATCCCCAAGCTGGGAAGATCCCCTGGAAGAGGGAAAGGCTACCCACTCCAGTATTCTGGCCTGGAGAATTCCATGGACTGTATTCCATGGGTCTTTGTTGCTCCATGGTCTTTCTCTATTTGTGGCAAGTGGAGGTCACTCTTTATTTGCAGTGCATGGGCTTCTCATTGCGGTGACTTCTCTTGTTGCAGATAACGGGCACTAGACACTCAAGCTCAATAGTTGTAGCGCTCAGGCTTAGTTAGCCCCACAACATGTGGGATCTTCCCCTTCCCGGATCAGGGATCAAACCTGTGTCCCCTGTATCGGCAGGTGGATTCTTTACCACCAGGGAAGCTCCAAGGTCAGCCTTTAAACTGCACTCCTCTGTCCTTCTGCCCCACCCAGGCCATCCTAAAACAGAGCTGATGATAAGGCTAAGGAAAGATTACCCAGAGGTCACCAGAGTCCCACATCTTATCGAGATGGAGTCACTGTTAATACAGCAGCAAGGACAGCCACGAAGAAGGAAGAAAAACTCCCAGAGCCAAACTGGACTTTTTTCTGTTCTCTCTCTCTCCCCTCCCGGCCTTCCCTAATGCTAGTATCTGGCATCTCACCCTCCCTCCCTGCCCAGCCCCTGGCCTAGCAAGTTCTGTGCATCCTTCAGGTTCAAAGAGGCCTCCGGACTAGCCTAAGTTACACCACGTTGCTTAGATAGAGGCCCTAAGTCTCTTGCAATCTTTGGTACTTTCCCTCTGGTCACATTACTTATTTATCCTCATGTTCCTCTCAAACTGTTACCCAGTCCACCGAGAAGACGGCAGACTAGCGTCTCAAAATAACTATCTTAGCTATTTGGGTCTGGATACCAGTATCTTTTACAGAACACAGAGGGAGAGGAGGTGAGGATGTAAAAAAAAGCCATTAATCTTACAAACATCTCCTGAAATGGCCGGCCTCAAGGCGAGGATACATACAGTTCTCTTTTCTTGTAGCCATTCATAGGTGGACAGCATCAGGATGTCTCCCTGAACAAAGGCACTTTAGTTTAACCTNCCACCTCGTCCGCCCCCTGTCCCGTCCCCACCTCCGAGGGAGCGTGGGGAGTCCGAGGAAATTAGCCCGGAGAACGCGGCGGGCACGTTCGAGTCCAGATGAGCCCGCCCCCATGGTGCAACTCACAGTTTCAATTACTCTGGGCACCAAACTACCGTTGCTCGAACTAAACTGCCCCTGCCTGGAACATAGTAAATATACTCCTGGCACAGAGGCCTTAAAAACAAGGATAGTCAGACAAGAGACTCGCCACACCTGAACAGTCCACCCAGTTAGTTACAGGGTGGTTCCTTGCACACAGAAGACCTGCGCGGGACACACGGCCCCAGCACAGTGGCTTCCTTGCGACCCCCGCCTGGGTGACGGAGCACCGAACCACCCTACCTAAACCCTCAGACCTGTGCACACACTCCAGCCCCTACAGCCAGCCAACGCTGTTACAAGCCCACTTCCCAGGGTGGGTAAAGCCTTGCCACTGGGGGCAGGAGGGGTAGACATCGGAAAGTGGGGAGGACACATTTTAAATTAACCCCACAAGCAGCTGGAGGATCCAAGACCTTGTTCAAAGCACAAGGAGATAAACGGTATGGGCGGAGACAAACCCAAGGTCAATATTTGTCTGCAGGTTTGTGGGAGCCGCCAAGGCCTGTCCTCTGTTTCATTTTATGTTTCGCTGTGCTCTGGACTCAGACCTTGGTTCTGGATAAGACAGAGGAAGCAGGGCTGAAGGAGAGACTTCTAGAGTTTCAATCAAGCCCTTAAGACGCTGAGAGAGAGGAGAGTACAGTCATTTCAGTGCCCTCTAAATGTTCCTGGGCCTCAGTTCAGTTCAGTCACTCAGTCGTTTCCGACTGTTTGCGACCCCATGAATTGCAGCACGCCAGGCCTCCCTGTCCATCACCAGCTCCCAGAGTTCACTCAAACTCACATCCATCAAATCGGGGATGCCATCTCATCCTCTGTTGTCCCCTTTTTCTCCTGTCCCCAATCCCTCCCAACATCAGAGTCTTTTCCAATGAGTCAACTCTTCGCACGAGGTGTCCAAAGTACTGGAGTTTCAGCCTCAGCATCAGTCCTTCCAAAGAACACCCAAGACTGATCTGCTTTAGAATGGATTGGTTGAATCTCCCTGCAGTCCAAGGGACTCTCAAGAGTCTTCTCCAACACCACACTTCAAAAGCATCAGTTCTTCGGAGCTCAGCTTTCTTCACAGTCCAACTCTCACATCCATACATGACTACTGGAAAAACCATAGCCTTGACTAGACGGGCCTTTGTTGGTAAAGTAATGTCTCTGCTTTTGAATATGCTATCTAGGTTGGTCATAACTTTCCTTCCAAGGAGTAAGCGTCTTTTAATTTCATGGGTGCAGTCACCATCTGCAGTGATTTTGGAGGCCAAAAAAATAAAGTCTGACACTGTTTTCAACTGTTTGCCCTTTTGGACTCTCCAGTTAGCTTAGCTCACTCTCTTCCCCTACCTAGCGTCACCCCTGGGACAACCCACCCAAAGAGGGACAGCCTTTCCAGTCTTCTGCCCACCTCTCATACCCCATGCCAGACTCTCTGGGGACCTGGGTCAGATTCTTTAGTCCTCAGGTTGCTCTCACCCCTTCCTTTCTCCCCCAGTCTTTCTATCTATCGCACCATAATCATAGAACCACTTAGTTCTCCCCCACCAAACAAATCACTGATCCCCTGGGAAAGCCACAGATCCACTGCCAGCTCCCACTCCCCATCTGGACCAGCACTGTCTGGTCAGTATCACCTGACCAGGCATGGACCACTCTGTGGCCGCCCCAGACCAGGAGCAAAGACACATCAACACCTATTTAACCCTTAAGCGAAAATGAGAGGAACAGAGCTAGAGTCAGAACACCCTGCAGGAGTTTCAATTGTTGTTTATTTCAATATATATTTAATGAGAACCTTCTCTATAAGAGCAAGTGTCAGAGTCCCAGCAGAAAACACGTGTCCCTTAAGTGTGGACTTGAAGATGGAAAGCTGCTTTTCCAATGAAAACTGTTGGCTTGAGGTGCAAATGGCAATTTGCAGGGAAGGCTTGGTAGGGCAGGGCCAGCTACTTGCTGATTTTGATTTTGATTTGCAGCATGGATGCTGGAGAACTGGCAGGAATGATCAAACATGGATAATTTGCTCCTTGAAAGCCCTCCTCTGTAATCATTATGTACCTTCCACACTGTTCTGAGGTGGATAATCAGCAAACCCTGAGCCTGTGTGAGCCTCGTAACCACACTACCTCTCCAACCAAATGTCAGTTTTCTCATCTGCAAAATAAGGATCTTAATTCCTGCCTATCCACACAGATATGTTGATAGCATCACAGGAGATAATGTAAGTGAACTAACATTACCATGCAAATTGTGAGGACCCCAGATAGAAGTACTGTACACAGGTGGCATTAAATTCATGCATTCTAGTTCTGCTTTGCAAGTAAGTTACGGTATGATTTTTGTTCTTGGTCATCTGGTCTCTCTGGGCATTGATGTCTTCGTATGTGAAATGAAGAGAGACCTCACAGCCCTGACCATCCCCCACCCCTTCAGGACCTCCACCTGGGCACAAGATGGGTGCAGCCAAGGGCCACGGCTGACTTTTGCAATTGAGCAGGATGTTCCTCCTAGCTTCAAAACCGGATCTGGATTGTAAACAAGCCTCCACTTCCTCCATGCCTCCAAAACAACATCCTTATTGGGGTGGGAAGGTAGATGGAGAGAACGGAGGATCCCCATCCCCCTCCACCCCAATTTGCATGGCCTTTGTCTCGATAGTGCTCCACATCAGGAGGAAAACCAAGATGCATGGGAATTTTACACTAGACTCGTTACTGTGTATAAAAAGGTCTTGAGCCTGGGGTCAGACTTTATTTTTTATTATTTATTTGCTTTGGGCTGTGCTGGGTCTTTATTGGGCTTCCCTGATAGCTCAATTGGTTAAAGAATTTGTCTGCAGTGCGGGAGACCTGGGTTTGATCCCCAAGCTGGGAAGATCCCCTGGAAGAGGGAAAGGCTACCCACTCCAGTATTCTGGCCTGGAGAATTCCATGGACTGTATTCCATGGGTCTTTGTTGCTCCATGGTCTTTCTCTATTTGTGGCAAGTGGAGGTCACTCTTTATTTGCAGTGCATGGGCTTCTCATTGCGGTGACTTCTCTTGTTGCAGATAACGGGCACTAGACACTCAAGCTCAATAGTTGTAGCGCTCAGGCTTAGTTAGCCCCACAACATGTGGGATCTTCCCCTTCCCGGATCAGGGATCAAACCTGTGTCCCCTGTATCGGCAGGTGGATTCTTTACCACCAGGGAAGCTCCAAGGTCAGCCTTTAAACTGCACTCCTCTGTCCTTCTGCCCCACCCAGGCCATCCTAAAACAGAGCTGATGATAAGGCTAAGGAAAGATTACCCAGAGGTCACCAGAGTCCCACATCTTATCGAGATGGAGTCACTGTTAATACAGCAGCAAGGACAGCCACGAAGAAGGAAGAAAAACTCCCAGAGCCAAACTGGACTTTTTTCTGTTCTCTCTCTCTCCCCTCCCGGCCTTCCCTAATGCTAGTATCTGGCATCTCACCCTCCCTCCCTGCCCAGCCCCTGGCCTAGCAAGTTCTGTGCATCCTTCAGGTTCAAAGAGGCCTCCGGACTAGCCTAAGTTACACCACGTTGCTTAGATAGAGGCCCTAAGTCTCTTGCAATCTTTGGTACTTTCCCTCTGGTCACATTACTTATTTATCCTCATGTTCCTCTCAAACTGTTACCCAGTCCACCGAGAAGACGGCAGACTAGCGTCTCAAAATAACTATCTTAGCTATTTGGGTCTGGATACCAGTATCTTTTACAGAACACAGAGGGAGAGGAGGTGAGGATGTAAAAAAAAGCCATTAATCTTACAAACATCTCCTGAAATGGCCGGCCTCAAGGCGAGGATACATACAGTTCTCTTTTCTTGTAGCCATTCATAGGTGGACAGCATCAGGATGTCTCCCTGAACAAAGGCACTTTAGTTTAACCTTCAAGAAGAGGGGCTGGGTTCCCTATGACAGGCCACTATGTACAGACAGTATCCTTTCAGTGAACAGAAGCAACAGGAAGCAAAGGTTAAAGCAAAAGGAACAGATCCAACATGTAGTCAGATTTTCTGTAGATGGCTAGGTGGTAAAGAATCTGCCTGCTTACTATGTACAATAGCTAGAAAACGGAAGCAACCTAGATGTCCATCGGCAGACAACTGGGTAAGGAAGTGGCGGTACATATACACAATGGAATGCTAGTTAGCTATTAAAAAGAACACATCTGAGTCAGTTCTAATGAAGTGGATGAAACTGGAGCCTATTATGCAGAGTGAAGTGAGTCAGAAAGAGAAACACCAACGCAATTTATTAACGTTCATGGGGTTGGAAAGAGCCGGACACAACTGAGCGACTGAACTGAATTGATATATGGAATTTAGGAAGACGATAACAATGATCGTATACACAAGGCAGCAAAAGAGACACAGATGTAAAGAATAGACTTTTAGACTCTGTGGGAGAAAGTGAGGGTGGGATGATTTGAGAGAATAGCATTCAAACATGTATATTACCATATGTAAAACAGATGGCCAGTGCAAGTTGGATGCATGAAGCAGGGCACTCAAAGCCAGTGCTCTGGAACAACCCAGAAGGATGGAGTTGGGAGGGAGATGGGAGGGGGTTCGGGATGGGGGGGCCACATGTGCACGCATGGCTGATTCATGTTGATGTATGGCAAAAACCATCACAATATTGTAAAGTAATTATCGTCAAATTAAAATAACTAAATAAATTAAAAAAAAAAAAAAGAATTTGCCTGCCAATGTAGGGGACACAGGAGATGTGAATTCGATCCCTGGTTCAAGAAGATCCCCTGCAGTAGGAAATGACAATCCGCTCCAGTATTCTTGCCTAGGAAATCCCATCAACACACAGACAAAGGAGCCTGGCGGGCTAGTGGGGGTCACATGACCTAGCAACTGAACAACAATGTGACATAGCAAAACTATAAGCAAAACCAGGTTCATCTTTCTCAATGTCTGTGCTTCCAGTGCTTATATGATTCTTGCATAGCGTGGGTGCCCAGTGGCATTTATAGAACGTCTGTATGAATGAGAAGAGTTCAAGACATCCTATGTGCATCGTGGTGAGGGTTAGAGAGTGGTAAGGAGCAGATGTGGTTGTGAAGCAGGAAACAGACAGAACAGACTCTATCTTGAAAGCAGGACTCCATCTTGGGCTGAACTGTGGGCTTTGAGCTATATGCCCAGTACCGATAGAAACAACATACCAACTGGAAAACCAGGCCCTGGAAGGAAGAGCCCAAGGGCTTGTACCTAGGCTCTCCTTTGCAGAAAAGAATACTCTAATTATCTGTGTAACTAAATAGAATCATACATTCTATTATATTTATTGGGGTACGGCCACAGCCCTATTGATAATTGTCCACTGTTAACTACCTAGGGTTAAGGCAAATGAATCACGAATTCAGACTAGTTTCAGGGAATTTGGGGAGGTGGGTTTGGGCACGTACACTTAGGGTATATCAGGTTTTCACAAAAACTGGTTGGGGTCCTTGGCTAAGAGGAGACTCTGCCTTGGGCCAGCCGATGTAAGAAACTGCACTCCACTATCTGCATTGTCCTTCTGAGTGAGTTTGTTTCCCAGAACGCGTGGCTGCAACAATTGAATGTCAGAACTTGACCACTAGCTGCCCTTCACCACTTCTTTCGCTCAAAGCTGCCTGACCTGAGTCAGAACCAGGCTTGTGAGTTGCTGAAGCACAAAAGGAACCCACCCCCACTCTCATCCAGTGCCCAGAGTGGTGAACTTTATTCCCACTTCTGTATCATTTTGGTCAAGTAACTACCATTTACCTCACCAGTCAGGGTGAGGTAGAAACACCCTCTGACCCCAAAGAAATAACTTTTCCCTGCTGTTGCCAAAAATGCCTCTAGTTAAGCCACAGTGTAGGATAACTGATGAGGTTTAAAATACAGATGCACCCAGAACATAGAACAAGTAACTTAAAGACTGTCACTGTGGGTTTTTTTTTAATTCATTTATTTTTCAATTGAAGGATAATTGCTTTACGAATTGTGTTGATTTCTGCCAAACATCAACATGAATCAGCCATAGGTATACAAATATCCCCTCCCTCTTGAACCTCCCTCCCACCTCCCTCTGCATCTCACCCCTCTAGGCTATTACAGAGCCCCAGTTTGAGGTGGGATATATGGAAAGGGTAACATGGAAACTTACATTACCATATGTAAAATAGATGGTCAATGGGAATTTGCTGTATGACTCAGACTGTCACTCTCGAATACATTAAATTCAAAGAGGAGGTTCTGAAAATAGTTGTGACTTACTTTCACACAGCAGTGATTTCTATTTGCATTACAACGGCATTGTCTAACAGATTTCCTCTCAAAGCAACCCTTTAGATGGGGGGGGGGGGGGAAGCAGACATTTTATAGATTTGGGGGATTAAGGCTGAGAAGGAAGGACTTGCCCAGAGTCACATGGTTTATAAGTACATTCAAATTGAGGTTCTCTGACTTTTTCTACCACACCTGATACCTCCCTTAGGAAGAGAGAGGAGCTGGTGTTTCAAGTCCTGGGTGGAGCAGGGCAGTGAGAGCCAGGATAGAAAGGAGAAGACAGTTGCCCTAGNTTGCCCAGAGTCACATGGTTTATAAGTACATTCAAATTGAGGTTCTCTGACTTTTTCTACCACACCTGATACCTCCCTTAGGAAGAGAGAGGAGCTGGTGTTTCAAGTCCTGGGTGGAGCAGGGCAGTGAGAGCCAGGATAGAAAGGAGAAGACAGTTGCCCTAGTCCCCACCTCTTGCATAACTCAGCCCTGCATGAACCCTCAGTAAACCAGCACTGTCCTGCCCCACCCCTTCCCGGGGTGCCTCGCCGAGGCATGGAGCTCAAGTAGACAGTAGTATTACAGAGCTCATGAGTCAAACTCTGTTTTCCTCGATTTTCTAGAAGATAAATGGAGTGAGAGATTTGGTTTCAAATTTTCAAAAAAGGACTTTCGGTTCAAAACCTGGTGAAGGAGGGGGCAGGTTTTAAAATTCAATTCCACTGCTTACCCTGGTCGTTTGGCCTCTCTCTCTCTCTCTCAGAAACTCAACTTCTTCAGCTTCTGTAAGAGGAAAGCATTTAGACCTTTCTCACAAAGGGTGTGAAAGGAAAACCTGGAAAGGTCCTGATTGTTATGTAGATGCAAGGACAAACACTCCAGTTGGAAGACAATGGGAAATTATCTTCCTCCCTGGGAATATAGAATAGGACTCAACCTCCTGGATTAGGAGATTCTCTGGAAACCCCTAAGTAATTACATATCAAAGGCTCCTGTAGCCTTCCCTTGGAGCATTTGCAATACAATAACGGGGCAAGCACCGCTTTGGGTGCTAGAGAGACAGGGGGCACTGCCCTGCCAGGAGTCAGTTTAAGTCTCTGATGCTTTAGTGCAACAGATGGTCTGAAGTGGTCTTGGGGCCATCCAGGCAAGGGAAGTAGGCAGGCTGACTGGCTTTGAGACCCACCTGGTGGCTCAGATGGTAAAGAATCTGCCTGCAATGCAGGAGACTTGGGTTTGACCCCTGGATCAGGAAGATCCCCTGGAGAAGGGAATGGCAACTCACTCCAATCTTCTTGTTTGGAGAAGTGCATGGACAGAGAAGACTGCGGGCTACAGTCCATGGGGTCAAAAAGAGTCAGGTACGACTGAGGGCTAACACTTGTTTCACTTTCTCACTGTAACAGAGACCCAGAAACCCTCCTTCAGTTTTCCTGCATCAGTGGAAATGAGATAAACACCACACTATTGTTAACTCTTTTACTAAGTCATTTCTTGATTCTGCCGAGATCTCTCCCCAGTCATCCCAAAGCCCTGCTATCTTGGATTTATGCCTTCTTAGGTGGTTCTAGTGGTAAAGAATCTGCCTGCCTGCCAATGCAGGAGATGTAAGAGACACAGCTTCAATCCTGGGTCAGGAATATCCCCTGAAGTCAGGAAATGGCAACCCACTCCAGTATTCTTGCCTGGTGAATCCTATGGACAGAGGAGCCTAGTAGGCAACAGGCCATAGGGTCTCACAGAGTCTGACCTGGCTGAAGTGACTTAGCACACACCTGAGATGTTGATAATGTTCTGCCTTTCATTACAGCAGCTATCTTGGTACTAAACCTCCTTTTCTAAATGATAATAATGTCTTTAGATCTATCCTCTAAGCTTCACTCAATAGAGTCTGTCCTGCTGAGTTGAAATGAACAGCTGGGGTGGGGGTGGGAATGGGGTGGCATACCCTCACCCCTGCTACTCACAACTTGACAGTTGGTTCTAAGTTTGAATGACTGCTCTTGGGAGACTGAATGTTTCCATCCTAATGTTTACATCAAAGGGTGCTGGAAAGATAGCTTGAGGGTTCCCTCAGCAGGAGATGAGAAGTGAGTCCTTCCCTTGACACAGTTGTATGTTTGACCTCGTCATTACCTACTGCCTGAGGATGGGGTTAAAGAGTGTCTCTAAAAAATCCAGCCGCTACCCCCAAGGAAAGACAAACACAAATGGCAGCAATATGTGGAAACAGCATTAAATTAATCAAACAAAGAAGCTATACGTCTCAAGTGGCTCTAATGCTTTGTGACCTTGTAAGCAAACCAAAATCAGTCTATACATGCCTTGAAGTTAGGAAACGGAAAACTTTGTTGTTGTTTCTGGCTCAGTGGTAAAGAATCCACCGCTAATGCAAGAGACATGGGTTTGATCCCTGGGTCAGGAAGGTCCTACTCCAGGTGTGGAGTAGGAAATGGCAACCCACTGCAGTATTCTTGCCTGGGAAATAGACCTGGTGGGCTATAGTCCATGGAGTCACAAAAGAGTCAGACACAACTTAGCCACTAAACAATAACACATGGCTTGAAGTTAAAAAAAAGGAAACCTAAGGACAGCGAACCACAACCAACTAAACATTCAGTTCAGTCGCTCAGTCCTGTCCGACTCTCTGTGACCCCATGAATCGCAGCATGACAGGCCTCCCTGTCCATCACCATCTCCCGGAGTTCACCCAAACTCATATCCATCGAGTCAGTGATGCCATCCAGCCATCTCATCCTCTGTCGTACCCTTCTCCTCCTGCCCCCAATCCCTCCTAGCATCAGAGTCTTTTCCAGTGAGTCAATTCTTTGCATGAGGTGGCCAAAGTATTGGAGTTTCAGCCTCAGCATCAGTCCTTCCAATGAACACCCAGGATTGATCTCCTTTAGGATGGACTGGTTGGATCTCCTTGCAGTCCAAGGGACTCTCAAAAGTCTTCTCCAACACCACACTTCAAAAGCATCAATTCTTCGGCGCTCAGCTTTCTTCACAGTCCAACTCTCACATCCATACATGACTACTGGAAAAATCATACACTTCACTAGACGGACCTTTGTTGGCAAAGTAATGTCTCTGCTTTTCAATATGCTATCTAGGTTGGTCATAACTTTTCTTCCAAGGAGTAAGTGTCTTTTAATTTCATGGCTGCAATCACCATCTGCAGTGATTTTGCAGCCAAAAAAATAAAGTCTGACACTGTTTTCACTGTTTCCCCATCTATTTCCCATGAAGTGATGGGACCAGATGCCATGATCTTTGTTTTCTGAATGTTGAGCTTTAAGCCAACTTTTTCATTCTCCTCTTTCACTTTCCTCAAGAGGCTTTTGAGTTCCTCTTCACTTTCTGCCATAAGGGTGGTGTCATCTGCATATCTGAGGTTATTGATATTTCTCCCAGCAATCTTGATTCCAGCTTGTGCTTCTTCCAGCCCAGCGTTTCTCATGATGTACTCTGCATAGAAGTTAAATAAGCAGGGTGACAATATACAGCCTTGACATACTCCTTTTCCTATTTGGAACCAGTCTGTTGTTCCATGTCCAGTTCTGACTGTTGCTTGCTGACCTGCATATAGGTTTCTCAAGAGGCAGGTCAGGTGGTCTGGTATGCCCATCTCTCTCAGAATTTTCCTCAATTTATTGTGATCCACACAGTCAAAGGTTTTGGCATAGTCAATAAAGCAGAAATAAATGTTTTTCTGGAACTCTCTTGCTTTTTCCATGATCCAGCGGCTGTTGGCAATTTGATCTCTAGTTACTCAGCTCCTCCGCCTTTTCTAAAACCAGCTTTAACATCTCGAAATTCAGAGTTCTCATATTGCTGAAGCCTGACTTGGAGAATTTTGAGCATTACTTTACTAGTGTGTGAGATGAGTGCAAGTGTGTGGAGATTGGAATGAAAACTGACTAAGCTACAGCAAATAAATTACTTTCCTTCCTTTGCTTCCTTACCTTCTGTATATGTCTTTCCTGGTTCCTTCCACCAAGTTCTTCTAACCATTTCCAGTTTGTTGCTGCCTGATTGAATCAACTTTTGCGTGTATTGCATGCCCCAGTTTATTATTTAATAACAGAAATAGCTTTGTTTTGAAAACAAAGATGATCAGTGGCTTTGCGGAGAGTAAGCCAGGGAAAATTTTTTAGAGAACCAGACCTTTGGAACCGTAGTCTCTAGTGTGTGTCTGGGGGTGGGATGTGGATGGGGAGAAGGCTGAAATTGCTGTGTCCAAGAGGAATAGGAAGGTATATGTCTGAGGGAATGAGGAAAAGCTGCAAGGTAAGAGGGTGGTAGCAAGGGAAGGTGGGTGGTGCCAGCTGTCAGAGGATGGGAAGGCAAAGGGCATGAGAAACCAAGAGAGCCTCATCTAGTTATGTAAGTTCAGGGAAGCACACTGATTGAAACTGCCCATCCTGGCCAGACACCATCGTAACCGTTTGCATGAGTTATTTTACAACAGGAGGTCCTGGTAAGGAACACGGAACTAATAAGCCACCACCAACCGGAAGAGTTCAGGAAAGGTATAAAGGAGACACCACATGTCCAACCACCTCCCAGAATCCTTCTCGCTGGCATCCATCTTGGCTGAACAAGGTGTACACCACCAGGAAGGACTATGAGTCAGAATGATTGACTAATGACAACCCAGAAACTAATCCCATCACCATAAAACCTGAGACTGCGAGCCACGTGGCAGAAGAGTTCTCCTGGGTTTCCTTACCCTACTGCTCTCCACCTGGGCGCCCTTTCCCAGTAAAATCTCTTGCTTTGTCAGCACATTTGTCTCCTTGGATAATTCATTTCTAAGCGTTTCATTTCCAGTTTTGGGCCCTGGAAGGGATTTCCCCTTCCTGCAACATAAGGACTGTGGTCCAGGAGAGTTACAGATGCTGTGCAACCAGGGAGACTGTTTCATCAGGACCATAATCTGCACTCCACAATCACTGCTTTGTTTACCTCCTGCTTCTGGGAGGCACCTGTTTATCACACATGGGATCTTTCATGGGTCACCAGGATCATACCTCTCTCGCTGTTTGCCATCTCAAAATTCATCACACTGGAAAATTTGCGTGGTGTCATCAGCCAAGTTAGTATGTGTTAAACTGATCATTCCCACTGGACTCAAAGCTGCAAGTGCTTTTAATGAGGCCCCGAATAAAGGAATACATTTTCTCAGAGTCCTTAGACAAATTCTATTAAATCCTCCACACCAAATAAATGATTGAAACGGTGATTAGAGCTTGGAGCCTACCAAAAGATCTACAGGGAGGCAAATATTGATATCTTCTTGTTCGTTCTAGTTCAGTCATTCAGTCGTGTCCGACTCTTTGCGACCCCACGCATGCAGCACGCCAGGCCTCCCTGTCCATCACCAACTCCCGGAGTTCACTCAGACTCGCGCCCATAGAGCCAGTGATGCCATCCAGCCATCTCATCCTCTGTCGTCCCCTTCTCCTCCTGCCCCCAATCCCTCCCAGCATCAGAGTCTTTTCCAATGAGTCAACTCTTCGCATGAGGTGGCCAAAGTACTGGAGTTTCAGCTTTAGCATCATTCCTTCCAAAGAACACCCAAGACTGATCTCCTTTAGAATGGATTGGTTGGATCTCCTTGCAGTCCAAGGGACTCTCAAGAGTCTTCTCCAACACCACAGTTCAAAAGCATCAATTCTTCGGCGCTCAGCCTTCTTCACAGTCCAACTCTCATATCCATACATGACTACTGGAAAAACCATAGCCTTGACTAGACGGACCTTGTTACGTAGGTAGAATAGAGAAAAGGAGTCCAAAATGGCAGTGGCTAAAAGACAAGGAAGGGAAAAGCCCTCGAAAATAGAACAAAAGAAGAACAGCTAGCGCGAGTGCTCTCTCTCTCTCTCTCTCTCTATATGGGGTGCTCTTCTCCTCTGTCTTTGGATCGAAGTGCCCTCACGCCTCAAAGATGGATTTTCCTGCTATCTTCTAAATAAAATAGAGCTATAACACTGAGATGTAACACTGATTTCTCTAAGAGCTACAACATGGTCCATTTGAGACCTGAGAGCTATAACACGGTCTATCCAAGACCTGAGAGCTGTGACACACCGAATGGGCTTTAATGTCCATCACTCCAAATCTTTGTTGTGATGAGACAAAGAACCGAGGAACAGACACTCACGTGACAGTTCTCATCTAGGGTTTGACCCACTGCCAGAGTTCATCCCACTACCTAAGCTGAGGGATAAGTGAAAAATCCTTTCACTTTCAGTGGTTATTTCAACAAGAATTTCTATGCCAAATTAGCAGTGGATTTTGTGTATGAATTTTCTTTGCATTCTAACATTATGTAAATGAAAAGCTCAACGAAGTGCAAATTAAGACTATTCTTAATTCTAAAAGGCTGCTCTTCTGCGATAATGATGCCATGGAATACTTCACCCACTGCCAAGCATGGTGTGTGGTTCCTGCTCCCCCATCTGCCTCACGTGCCCCACAGCAGAGGGGCACCCACTGTGTCCCCATTTTTTCTGCTCACTAAAATCAGAGCTGGCCCTCCACCCCTCTTCCTCCTCATGATCTAATCTCGCCAAGATCATTTCATCACATAAATGGAACAGGAGTTAAAAAATATTCACAACCTAAAAGTTGAGAGTTATGTTTTATTCGGTGGGAATTTTTAGGACTTCCACCCTGGGAGACAGGATCTCAAATGATCATGAGAGAACTGCTGCCTAAAGGCAGGTAAGGGGAGGCAGGTTATATAGAAGCTTTTCAACAAAGGGCAGGTGGCCTGAACTTCCCAGGTGGTCCAGTGGCTAAGACTCTGTGCTCCCAAAGACAGGGGCCTGGGTTGGATCCCTGGTCAGAAAACTAGATCCCACATCCCACATCCCAACATCCCACATGCAGAGTTCAAAGGCTGCAACAAAGGCCCAACACAGCCAAATAAATTTAAAAAAAAAAAAAAAAAAGGAAAGAAAACCAGACATATCAAGTTAAGGAATTTAGTACTTTTCTAGGTATGAGAAGATGCAAGAATATGGGCTCACTGAAATCATTCCTTTGATAGGCACCTTAGCTAGATGGGCCGGTTTCCTGTGTTTTCACATCCCATTTCTCAGGAGGTTGACCTGGGAACAGTGTGGAGAGAGCAGAGGCCTGAGTTAGGACATCAGGGAGCCAGCTCACCTGGGTTTATTCCCCTAGTCTTCCCCTGACCCGCTGGATCATCTCAGACACCTTCTCAGACCCTGTCTTCATCTGTAAATGAAATGACTACTTCTGCAAGTGTAAAGAATTAAGTGAGATTGTACATGTCAACATTGCATGGCACGTAAAACTTGTTCACTAAATGTTACCTATGGCTATTATGGAATATTCAAGTGAGAAATTGTGGCTAAATCAGTTTCCCATTCTGCCAATGTCGTGGTTTATTCCAGTTTGCCTGTGTCCCACCTACCCAATGACAAGTGGCCACATAAGCAAGACCCAGGTCTGGTTCAGTCACACACACAAGCATTTCTTAACAAATGGGCACAGAAGCATTCCTGCAGCCTGTTCCTGGAGATTCAGGTTAGGTCCTCCTCTCACCCCGACCCCTTGCAGGAAAACGTGGGCTCTAGGAAGATGTCTCACTGTTCTGGGGCCAAGGGTCTGCTAAACTCCTGGTCAAACCCGGTAACAGATTTTCCCATTAAGCACAGGGCCAAGAGACGAGACGCATGGCGCCTGGTGACACAGCTCTGAAGCAGTAATTGACCCGCTGTTTGCCAGGTTCTCACAGCTTGTTCACACAAGCCCATTCCAGAAAACCGTCTTTCTTAGGCAGCATCAATTTCACCTGTGAAAAATAATTCCTGGTATTCCTTATGCTAATTCCTACATCATTGGATTCAGATTGAGATCATGATGTTGCAAGATCTAGGTGGAGGGAGCCACCTCAGCAGCTTGGATTCCGGAACAAGGTGCTTCAAATGCAGACCCCACTTAGAGTGTCAATCCTGACTTCGTTAATATGCGCGATTGTGCTCAGTTGTATCCGACTCTTTTGCGGCCCATGGATTATAGCCTGCCAAGCTCCTCTGTCCATGGGATTCTCCAGGCAAGAATATTAGAGTGTGTTGCCATTTCCTCCTCCAGGGGATCATCTCAACCTAGGGATGGAACCTGAATCTCCTGTGTTACCTGCATTGCAGGCGGATTTTTTTTTATTGCTGACTCATCTGGGAACCTTGGATTCCTGATTAGGACCCTTTAAATGTTAACAGTATGCCCCAGGCAGGGATTAAAATTAATTTATACACTCATACTTGACTCTGTTTATATTAATTAAAAGTCAACTAGAGATGAATAAACAAAAGCTTCCAACAGCAACAGAATAAGAGACAGACAGATGTAAACTATTGTGATTGATAATAAGAAACACATAATTTTGTCTTCATCCCATTTCTAACACTGAGTTCTTAAACCCTTGTTTCTAAGTGATAGGCTTAAGAAAGTTGTCTTTTGTTATTCCTAACAAGCCCGCTTCAACCACACCAGAGTTTATGTTAATAAGGTGACTTTTGGAAAGTCCCCTAAGGATGGGAGCTGGTTGCCAAGGGAACCAACCAAGATTAAAGGGCTGGAACTATCAATCGACCTCCCCACTCCTGACCTCTGGGGAGGGGAGAGGGGCTCAAGGTTAAATCAACTGTGGACAGGCAATGATTTAATCAACCATGCCTATGCAATGAAGCCTCCAGGAAAAACCCAGAAGGGTGGGGTTCGGGCAACTTCTAAGCTGGGGCATTCATGGAGATATGGGTGTTCCCAGAGAGGACACAGGACTCTGCCTTTTCCCCATACATTGCCCTAAGCATCTCTTCCACCTGACTGTTCCTGAGTTTTATCCTTTTGTAGTAAGCTGGTGATCTAGTAAGAAAAATGTTCTCCTGAGTTCTATAAGCCAATTAATCAATTTAATTAATTTATGGAGCAAAATTAATCAAACTTCAGGAGGAGATGGTGGGAACCTCCAGTCTGTAGCCAATTGGTCAGAAGCACGGGTAACAACTTGGATTTGGGATCCACATCCGCCTGTAATGCAGGAGACTTGGGTTCGATCCTGGGGTTGGGAAGGTCCCCTGGAGAAGGGAGAGGCTACCCGCTCCAGTATTCTGGCCTGGAGAATTCCATGGACTATAAAGTCCATGGGGTCACAAAGAGTCAGACACAACTGAGATACTTGCCCTTCCTTCCCTTCCATTCTGAAGTGGAGGAGGCCAGTCTGAACGATGAACCGGGGGTTCTGATGCGATCTCCAGGTAGATAGTGTCAGGACTGAGTTAAATTGTAGGACACTCAGCTGGTGTCACAGAACTGCTCAATGTTTGGAAAACTCACCTATCTGGCATCAGAAGTGAAGGATGGGACCTCCCTGATAGACCAGTGGTTAAGAATTCCTCTTGCAATTCTGGAGATGTGGGTGGAATTAGGATCCCACATGCCACGGGGCAACTGAGTTTGTGTGCTACACACACCCTGGAGCCCATGCTCAGCAACAAGAGAAGCCACCACAATGAGAAGCCTGCACACTGCAGCAAAGAGTAGCCCCTGCTCCCTGAAACTAGAGGAAGCCTGAGTGCAACAATGAAAACCCAGTTCAGTTAAAGTAAAATTAATTATTATTTTTTAAAGTGAAGTAGTGTTGTAGCTGAGTGTGGAGTGTAAAGTAACACACACATGGAGAATGTTTTTGCTTTAGAATCATGTCATGAATTCTCTTTCAGTGAGAATTGCCATTTACATCGGAAAAGGCAATGGCACCCCACTCCAGTACTCTTGCTTGGAAAATCCCATGGACAGAGGAGCCTGGTAGGCTGCAATCCATGGGGTCGCTTAGAGTTGGACATGATTGAGTGACTTAGCAGCAGCAGCAGCAGCCATTTACTTAGGAGTCTCCAAACAGGCTTCCCTGCTGGCTCAGATGATAAAGAATCCACCTACAATGCAGGAGACCTGGGTTCAGTCCCTGGGTTGGGAAGATCCCTTGGAGGAGGGCATGACAACCCATTCCAGTATTCTTGTCTAGAGAATTCCATGCACAGAGGAGCCTGGTGGGCTATAGTCCACGGGGTCTCAAGGAGTCAGACATGACTGAGATACTAAGCACAGCACAGCCTGGACAGTGAGATAGTCGGTGTTGTTTGGGCAATGCCCTAGGACAGTCATTTGCCCTCATCAGGAATTCAGGCCCTTGGAATAGTCAACTAGGTTCTCATCAGAAAGTCCACACTCTAGAGACAGCTATTACAAATGTTTTGGTTATTCTAAGTCTCAGTCAATACAAGTGATTCGTTTTTTACTAATTAGCATAACAAATGTTAAAAATTGATTTTCACTACTGGCTTGTTAATGAGCTTAATGAGTATTCAAACGGACGTTGGGTAGTGAATTCAGAAGTATTTATGACAAACGGCTCATCAGAAAGATTTCATAGACACACCCAGTCATTTTGTGAGCAAGTGCAAGAATATAACAAGTCCTGCAGCCTCGGAGCTGGCAGAATACTGTTTGTGCTCGGTGTGCGTGGTCTGAGGATTCTGGTTGCCTGTTACCAATGTCTAATTAAGCACATTCGAATAAGGTGTGATGAGAATACACAAGAGAGAACACGGGATGTGTCCTTTTCCTTGTCGATGCGTGACAAATGCCTGTGTGTACAGCAGAACCTGCCGCGAGATGTGCTGTCATGAAAATCTGGCAGTGAGGTTGCAGGGGGTGTTTTTGTCTGCTAAGGCTGCCATAACAAAATGCTACAGACAAAGTGGCTGAAACAACAGAACTGTATTTTCTCACAGTTCTGGAGACTGGAAGCCCAAGCTCAAGGTGTCAGCAGGGTGGGTTTCTTCTGAGGCCTCTCTCATTGGCTTCCAGATGATGATCCTCTCGCTGGGTCTTCCTATGGTCATCCCTATGTACACATCTGGCGTCTCTTCCTCTTCCTATGAGGACACCAATCAGATCAGATTAGGGCTCACCTTAGAGGCCTCAACTGGGCTTCCCTTGTGGCTCAGCTGGTAAAAAAATTCACCTGCAATGAGGGAGACCTGGGTTCTATCCCTGGGCTTGGAAAATCCCCTGGAGAAGGGAAAGGCTACCCACTCCCGTATTCTGGCCCGGAGAATTCCATGGACTGTATAATCCATGGGGTAACAAAGAGTCGGACACAAGTGAGCAACTTTCACTTCGCTAAAGACCACAATTAACCTAAACACCTCTTTAAAGACATTATCTTCAAATATGGCTATCTTCCAAGGTACTGAGGGTTAGATTTCAACATACAATGTGTGTGTGGACGCAATGCAGCCAGTAACAAGGAGTAGATAATCTGTACCTGCTCCAATTTGGGAGCTACCATTATCCATCAAAAAGAACTAATGATTAGACATGACTAATACGTGAACCATGAACTTTCAGATGTTCAAGCTGGTTTTAGAAAAGGCAGAGGAACCAGAGATCAAATTGCCAACATCGGCTGGATCATGGAAAAAGCAAGAGAGTTCTAGAAAAATATCTATTTCTGCTTTATTGACTATGTCAAAGCCTTTGACTGTGTGGATCCNTCGATGGACGCGAGTCTGAGTGAACTCCAGGAGTTGGTGATGGACAGGGAGGCCTGGCGTGCTGTGATTTGGGATCGCAAAGAGTCAGACACGACTGAGCTACTGAACTGAACTTAACTGAAACTGATTTAGGCCAGGTTTCACATGTGGCTCTAGAGTGGTCCTGTTGGGAAACTAGACTGAAGTTGAAGGTAGCAGGTCCAATCTTCTGCAGTACATGAGTTGTGATAAAACTTTAGCTGCCTGTCACAGAGTTCCAAAATGATGGTGGCTCACACACAACTGAAGTGCATCTCTCTCTTGTAAACTGGTATCTCAGCCTTGCTCTGGGAAACCGCCAGGTGTTCATGCTGCTTCTGTCTCATTGCTCTGCCATCTCCTCCTCTGTTTGCATGGTCCAAGGGCACAAACCCAAAGTGCACACGTGGCCAGAATAGTCATACGGTCATACCCACCTGCCAGGAATGCTGGGAGGTAGGGGTGCTGTTCTGAGCATCCCTGTGCCCACTTACAAATCAAGGGTTCAATTCCCAAGGGGAAAACAATACTTGGGAACAACCAACAGTCACTGCTTAGAGTATAATGGAGGGAATGTGGCTGAGAACAAGCAGGCAAGCTCCAGTACTGGTGCTCTGGTTCTAAAAACGTCAAAGTATTTGCCTATTCAGTTCCTGAGCATGCCCTCCTTCCCCGCCCCTTTCCACCCAGGTTAGCTTCTAGCTCCACCAGGACATCGTGGACTTCCCCAAGGAACCAATAACTAAATGATTGATCAATGCCTGCACCTCAGGGCCCTCCCAGACCCCAATTCTGCCCAATGGCTTGTGCCCAGTCTGAGTGGTCCATGCCCTTGTTTTACTGATTTTTAAATGTTTCCAATAGAACTTATGGGAACAATGTCTGGAAATCACAGTCCATCCTCAAGGAGATGANATTGATCAATGCCTGCACCTCAGGGCCCTCCCAGACCCCAATTCTGCCCAATGGCTTGTGCCCAGTCTGAGTGGTCCATGCCCTTGTTTTACTGATTTTTAAATGTTTCCAATAGAACTTATGGGAACAATGTCTGGAAATCACAGTCCATCCTCAAGGAGATGAATCCTGAGTGTTCATTGGAAGGACTGATGTTGAAGCTGAAACTCCAATATTTTGGCCACCTGATGCGAAGAGCTGAGTCATTTGAAAAGACCTTGATGCTGGGCAAGATTGAAGGCAGGAGGAAAGGGGGACGACAGAGGATGAGATGGTTGGATGGCATCACCGACTCAATGGACATGAATTTGGGTGGACTCTGGGCGTTGGTGATGGACAGGGAGGCCTGGCATGCTGAGGTTCATGGGGTTGCAAAGAGTTGGACACGAATGAGTGACTGAACTGCAATGACAGATATTTAACCTAAAATAGAGGATATTTGGAAGGGGGAACAGCTCAGTCATTATCTTTAAATATTTTTAATAATAATCACTACATTTAAGTTATTTTATTATGTGCCAAGACCTGAACTGGGCTCAGTACTTTAAATGTTACTCTTTCAAATACTCAAAGTAATCCTGTGTCATGGAAATTATCTTCATTTCATTGACAAAGGCACCGAAGAGCAGAGATTTTGAGTTACTTGCAGAAGACATATAGCCAGAGTCAAGCTTCAAACCCTTGGGTGCCTGGCTCCAAAGGAGAAGCTCTCTCCCAGCAGTCACGCTGCCTCCTTTGTGGAAGAGGAAATGGTAATCCTCACATCACCTTATAGAGCAGAACGAAGCCATTACAGGAGAGCCAGGAAAGACAAGTTCAAATAAAGAGTTCTGGTGGCTCAGAGAGTAAAGAATCCACCTGCAATGCAGGAGACTCTGGTTTGATTCCTGGGTCAGGAAGATTCTCTGGAGAAAGGAAGGGCTCCCCACTCCAGTGTTCTTGCTTGGAGAATCCCATGGAGAGAGGAGCCTTGCAGGCTATAGATCATGGAGTAGCAAAGAATCAGACATGACTGAGTGACTAACTTTCTAACGACAGAGTCATTAAAAAAATGAAATGTATTGGTGAGCTAATAATAGATTTTACATACAAATGTAAAGGACCTAGAGTAATCAAAGCAATTTTATAAAAGAACAAATTCAAAGGGCTTATAATATATGATTTTGACACATGCTATAAAGCTATAGTAATTAAGAAAGCATGGTATTGGCATAGATAGATGAACAGATAGACGGGAAAAAATAGAATCTAGAAACAGAATCATACACAAAGTCAAATGATTTCTGACAAAGGCAATTCAGTAGAGGAAAAATCATTTTTAAGTGATACTTGAATAATTTGATATTTGTATAAGCTCAATGATCCTTGGAGAAGGCAATGGCAACCCACTCCAGTACTCTTGCCTGGAAAATCCCATGGGCAGAGGAGCCTGTAGGCCGCAGTCTATGGGATCGCTAAGTGTTGGACACAACTGAGCGACTTCATTTTCACTTTTCACTTTCATGCATTGGAGAAAGAAATGGCAATCCACTCCAGTGTTCTTGCCTGGAGAATCCCAAGGTCAGGGGAGCCTGGTGGGCTGCCATCTATGGGGTTGCACAGAGACGGACACAACTGAAGTGACTTAGCAGCACCAGCAGCAATGATCCTCAACCTCCGTTTCACATCATATGCAAAAATTCATTTGAGATGGATCATAAACCTAAATATAAAAACTAACCTATAAACCTTCTAGAAGAAATATGGGAGAATATATATGCAAAGACTGAGGTGGAAAAAGATTTCCTAGAGCACATAAAAACATAACAAGAACAGAAAAAAAAATATGACTTCCCTGGGGGTCCAGTGATTAAGACTGAGCTTCCAATGCAGGGGTGCAATCTGATCCCTGATCAGGGAACTAAGATTCCGTTTGCCCTATGGTGGGTCCATAAAGAAAACAAAAAATAGATTCAATGTACTTTATTAAAATTAAAATGTCTAATTATCAAAAAGCATTGTTAATAAAATCAACAGGCAATCCCCAGACTGGGAGAAATATGTGTTTCTGACAAAGGACTCATAAATAGAATATGCAGGAACTCCTAAAAGTATACAATAAAAAGACAAAGAATATTTTTTAATGGGCAAAGAACATGGACAAAGAGAATATGTGCATAGCCAATAAGCACATAAAAAAGACACTCAGTATCCTTGATCCATAGTGAAATGCAAATTAAAACCACAGCAGGATACTACTACAAACCCACTGAAAGGGTTACATTTTTAAAACTGTAACAATACCAAATATTAGAGAGGCTATGGAGCAACTGGGTCTCTTGTACATTGATGGTGAAAGATAAAATGGTACGGCCGCTTTGGAAAACTGGCATTTTCTTATAAATATTCAGCTCTCTTGTGATCCAGGAATTTCAAAAGAAATTAAATCATATATTTACTAAAAATTGTATAAGAATGTTAATTGTGGCTTTATTTCTGATAGCCAGACCTTGGAAACAATTTAAGTTCATCAACAGGAGAGTGAATAGACAAACAGATATATTTGTACAGTGGGATCAGTTCAGCTCAGTACAGCTCAGTTGCTCAGTTGTGTCCAACTCTGCGACTCCATAGACTACAGTGCACTAGGCCTCCCTGTCCATCACCAACTCCCAGAACTTTCTCAGACTCATGTCCATCAAGTCGATGATGCCATCCAACCATTTCATCCTCTGTCATTCCCTTCTTCTGCCTTCAACCTTTCCCAGCATCAGGGTCTTTTCAAATGAGTCAGCTCTTCACATCAGATGGCCAAAGTATTGGGGTTTCAGCTGCAGCATCAGTTCTTCCAATGAATATTCAGGATTGATTTCCTTCAGGATGGGTTGGTTGGATCTCCTTGCAGTCCAAGATCTTGGACTTCTCCAACACCACATTTCAAAAGCATCAATTCTTCGATGCTCTGTGTTGTTGGAAAAGGGTGTTTGATATGACCAGTGCGTTCTCTTGGCAAAGCTCTGTTAGCCTTTGATCTACTTTATTTTGTACTCCAAGGTCAAATTTGCCTGTTATTTGCCTGTTATTCCGGGTATCTCTTGACTTCCTACCCTTGCATTCCAGTCCCCTATAATGAAAAGGACATCTTTTTTTGGGTATTAGTTCTAGAAAGTCTTGTAGGTCTTCATAGAAGCATCCAGCTTCAGCTTCTTTAGCATTATTGGTTGGGACATAGACTTGGATTACTGTGATATTGAATGGTTTGCCTTGGAAACGAACAGAGATCGTTCTGTTGTTTTTGAGATTGCATCCAGTACTGCATTTTGGACTCTTTTGTTGACTATGATGGCCACTCCATTCTTCTGAGGGATTCCTGCCCACAGTAGTAGATATAATGGTCATCTGAGTTAAATTCACCCATTCCAGTCCATTTTAGTTGGCTGATTTCTAAAATGTCAGTGTTCACTCTTGCCATCTCCTGTTTGACCACTTCCAATTTGCCTTGATTCGTGGACCTAACATTCCAGGTTCCTATACAATACTGCACATTATAGCACAGACTTTACTTCCATCACCAGTTACATCCACAACTGGATGTTGTTTTTGCTTTGGTTCTAACTCTTTATTCTCTGGAGTTATTTCTCCACTGATCTGCAGTAGCATATTGGGCACCTACCAACCTGGGGAGTTCATCTTTCTATGTCCTATCTTTTTGCCTTTTCATAGTGTTCATGTTGTCTCAAGGCAGGAATACTGAAGTGGTTTGCCATTCCCTTCTCCAGTGAACCACATTTTGTCAGAACTCTCCACCATGACCCGTCCATCTTTGGTGGTACAGTGGGGTGTTGTCCATAAATAAAAAGGAACACATTATTAATACATACAGTAATAGCAACATAGATGAATATAAAAAATATTACATTGTGGGGGAAAAAACAGACATGAAAGAGTACATACATGGAATGACTCATTTATGTAATGACCAGAAACAGGCAAAACTGACCTGTGCAAAGGGAAATCAGAATTGTGGTTATTGGACATCTCTGGTGGTCCAGAATTTAAGGCTCCACACTTCCACTGCAGGGGCCCAGGTTCGATCCATGGTTGGGGAACTAAAATCCTGCATGCTGTGCAGCATGACCAAAAAATAATAAATAAATGAAAGGTTTAAAAAGAAAGAGATAATTGTGATTACTTGTGGGAGGGTGGAGGGAGGGTGGTCAACCAGAAAGAATGGGGAAATTTTCTGTGTGATAGCAATCTTCTGTATTTTTATTAAGCCATTGGATATACAGGTATATTTGTCAAAACTCATCAAATTCTACACTTGAGGTCTGTGCACCTTACTACGTGTAATTATATTTTAATTTAAAATGAGTTTAAATAAATAAAAGGAGGAAATGAGTTGCATCTCCCAGTATTTTGCTCCTTGGCACTTGAAGTAGTCAGGCTAAACTACATGTTGTTGGAGGTATTGTGGATGGTTGAGACTAAGTCATTTAATAAAAAGTAAACTCAGATTTTCAAAACCTTGGTATACATGATACCATTCTAATCATATATTTTGTAAAAAGCAGTACCTGTGTTCATCTTCTCTTTTCAAGTACTCAACATAGATAAGGAAATTTATGTTGCTAAAATTTCAAGGTGTTTCAAAATGTTTTTGTTTCTTTTTATTTTCTGGAAGTCTTCCCTTAACTCTCCTTATCTTTACTCCCCTCCTGACACCCAAACCCTTAGCCATTCTGTGTTCCTATCTTAGAACTGGTGGTGTTTGCACATTTCCTTTGTTAAACATCCTCCCCACCCCCATTTCTCATCAATGTCTGCCTCTCCTTGAAGATTTCACGCAGAAGTCACCACATCAGCCAGACTTCCCAGTAAACACCACTCACTCCTCATAGTCTGAGTTCTGTGCTTATTCTAGGTTTATCTGTAACGTTGCCTTTGCCTCAGGTTAAATGATGTCAAGGTTTCTCCCAGCTCAAAAATTTTAGCTCTTTGAACAATTGGTTCTAGACTTGAAAGAAGAGAAACAGTCAAGTCACCAGCAGTAGCATCTTCATGAGGTTCCAAATGAAAATAATAGAACCTGGGGACACTTTTCTACGAGAACGACAGCACTCAAATTTAGATTGGAAACTATGGTCTCTACTGATTGATGAGAGCAGGCTGATACTGTCGGACTCACGTGGAGTTGGATACTTGAGGCTCTGGGGTCTGAAATGAAAGCACTAAACTTGGTGGTGGCAGTAAAATGGGTCTGCATGAGTGCCCTGGGTGTGGGGGTTTGAGAGAAAAGGATTAATACAACTCAAGACTAAATGCAGATACTCCAAATATTGGAGTATTGCAGTACTCCAATATTTATGGAGTACTTACTCTGGTGCCAGATCCTATGCTAAACACTTTGAATCCTTGAATCTTATTTAATCCTCATTATAACTCTCTGTGGAGAGATTAAGTAGTGTGCCCAAGACTTCACAGCTAGGAAGTGATAGAACTGAGTCTCATTTCTGAGTCTGTTTGACTCTGGAGTCCATACTGTCAATCACCAGGCTCTTCTGTTTCCTAGGCAAAGAACTGCCAAAATCATTTTACCCTGTCTCTTGGTTTCAGGTACCTTAAGCAGCCCAAGCAGACAATCCTTTTCCCATTATTTTTAGGTTATCTGGGAAGAGAAGTCTGCAACATTCCCCAATAACCTGTTCCAGCATCTCTCACATCTCCAGCCAGGGAGCCCTTTTTTGTATGTGATCTGAATCTCTACTCTTTACTGCATGATTAGTAGATAAGTTTAAATTATAATTTCAACAGAAGCAGAAGCATGCAGAAACTGCTACAGTAAGAACTTTAAATATTCTTTACCTGTTCTATTCATCTGAGTTTTGTCAGATTTCTATAGCAGGGTAGTTTGGAGTCATATAAAAGAAGACTGACAAGGGGACAAGGTAAGACAAGAAGGAAATATTCATTAAAGAGATGGAGAAATAGATTTATTCTCATTAAGGTGGAATGAGACCTTACATAGACCATAGCGTCAATTGTACTCTGAAACTATGGTCTAGCCAAGGGAGATGTGGAACTAAGCTAGTAGGCATGGGAACCAGGAGCAGAAAACCATTGCAATGTTATGCTGGTACTCTGCAATAATCATCCCACCTTGGTCACTTGGTCTAAATAAGCAAAAACTACATCAAACACATTCAGCACCTACTAGGAACTCATTTCTCCATATTTTCCTCTTCCTTCTTTTGAGCACACATGACCGTATTATGGGGAAATCTTTGCTCTCAAAAATAGTGCTGTGAATACCCAGAATTCCGGGTCTTTCTTACTCAAGAGCCTAACCTCAAACCTCCGAATTGAAACCTAAAATATCTCAGGCCACTGAGTTGAAGAGTGAGAGATTTTAAAGCTACAATATCAAAGTTAGTATGGGGCAGAGTGCATATTGAGAACAACATTACTCATTTAGCAACAGATAGCTGGTTCATTTCTCTTTATTCTTTCCATTTTCTTCAACTCAGTGCGGGAAATGAGACCCAGGACAAGTACAGTTGACACTGTGGTTCAGGGGACCCACCCACTGAGGGACTGAAAATCCTCCTATAACTCATAGTCAGCTCTCCATACCACAGGTCCTCTGTAGCCCATGTTTCGCATCTGCTGACTCGACCAATGGCATTGATATTTGTTATTGAGAAAAAGCTGCCTTTAAGTGAACCCATGCCATTCAAACCCATGTTATTCCCGTCATAGTCCACTGCACATTTTTATAGAGACCAGACCTGAGAGGANAACTCATAGTCAGCTCTCCATACCACAGGTCCTCTGTAGCCCATGTTTCGCATCTGCTGACTCGACCAATGGCATTGATATTTGTTATTGAGAAAAAGCTGCCTTTAAGTGAACCCATGCCATTCAAACCCATGTTATTCCCGTCATAGTCCACTGCACATTTTTATAGAGACCAGACCTGAGAGGAGGAGGAGGCAATGGCACCCCACTCCAGTACTCTTGCCTGGAAAATCCCATGGATGGAGGAACCTGGTGGGCTGCAGTCCATGGGGTCGCTGAGAGTTGGACTTGACTCAGCGACTTCACTTTCACTTTTCACTTTCATGCATTGGAGAAGGAAATGGCAATCCACTCCAGTGTTCTTGCCTGGAGAATCCCAGGGATGGCGGAGCCTGGTGGGCTGCCGTCTATGGGGTCGCACAGAGTCGGACACGACTGAAGTGACTTAGTAGCAGCAGCAGCAGACCTGAGAGGAAGAACCAGTGCCTCGAGCACTATCCAGAAAGCAAGGCTGAGCCAAACACGACAGTGAGACACCCTGGTGGGGATGAGCCATATGAAATCAGGTATCACTTAAAGGAAAAAAGGATGGACTATTCATGTGTGATACTTGCCTTGAGTGGTTTCTAAGTAAGGATCAAGAAAGGAAGCTGAACTGGGCTAACGCGTTGACACTTTCCCTCACCCGACAGCTTGAGTAAACACGCCACCTCCAGCACCTCTTCTGGTTGCCAGTGCAACAGAAGAGATGTACTTTGCCCAGGGACAGAAGCCAGGCTTTCTGACTGTTGCTTAAGTCTGTAACTTTTCCAAACTTACCTCAGGGCAGATATCTGTTGAGCAGACGGGATTGTGAAATTTCCCGAGGAAGCCTTTGGCAAGAACAACAAACGGGGCCACCCTAGAGGTCAGAACAAAGTGTAAATACTGAGCTGGCATTGGCCCTCATTGGAGGGACTTTCAGCAAGTGGCACCTTGTTGTGCCAGCTGGTTAGGAAGTTCATAAAGGGGATCAAAGTCAGGGGCTGGGTTAACTTGGGGCAGAGGCCTTTTTGAATTTAAGTGATGGAGACAGGAATTGAGAGAGGATTACAGTAGTCAGACTGACCAATTATTTAGGCTGGTACACGGATCCATACTCAAAGGAGATTCTCTAGATCTAGGAGCTGGTTCTTAATTTGGCACGCTCAGAAATTCAGTTTTATCAAAGCACAAGCACTGATTTGGCCCATTTCTATTTCTCGGATATGGTCCATTGACTTCCAACATGGTCTCCATTCCTACTCAGCCTGCTCTGTGCTCCAGAGGCTGGCAGTATGGCCCACATCAACAGAATCCCTCGCCCCCTAGCTCTCAGTTGTCTTTGGCCAATCAGAAGCTCAGGCAGTAGATCACCATGTAAACAGAGAGAGGTGATCAGCATGAAATGGAGCAGGGCTCTGCAGTCCCGGTCCTGTGCTGTGTCCTCAGCCTGCCTTTCGTGTGTGGAAAAAATTTAGCTAAAGAATATGTTTAATCAGAGCAGTGAGAAATCAGAGAAGATACATAAACAACGGAAAACAGTCAAAGGAGCCCAAATAGTAATAGCGTTGCCATTAAGCGAAGTCAAGGACCTTTAGTTCCTTTCTATCCCATAGACAATATTCTGAGCCATATCCTGTGACCTGTCTTATAGATACTGCAACCCCCAGTGGGTGGAAAAGTTAACCAGATGATGACCAGACTGTTGCTGTGATGTTAGCGGCCACAATTCTGAGAACTGAGCTCAAAGAAATGGAAACACACCAACCCTGGAACTGAAGATTAACTGTACCTAAAACAGTCAAGATGATGCTGGTCAGACCTCCCATGACCAATGTTAAGAGGCCTGCCAGAGCTGACTGTACTGTCTCTGCATACAGCGCCCCCAGCCCCTGACCCCGCCACCCATCTATAAAAGTTGTTGCTTACCGATTGTCCAAGGGGGTGTTGGCCTCTGGACAGACATTTAGCTTCCCCTCCAGTTGCCGGCATCTGAAATAAACCAAACCTTTCTTTCCACAAACCTGGCTTGCTTATTGGTTTTTGAGCATCAAGCAGCTGGAACACACTCTTTCGGTAACAAGCATACTTATTTTTTCAATTTCCTGTCTTCCAGGTCGTTGTGGATTAGCCTTGTCCCAGGTCCTGCCAGGCAGCCCTCTTCCATGCAAGCCTAAGGCATGAGAGAGCTTCTCCAGTTATTAGCCCAGAATTCTGTATTATTCCTTGCAAATGTTCCATACTTTGACACACTGAAACCATAATCACAGAAAACTAGTCAATCTAATCACACTAGGACCACAGCCTTGTCTAACTCAATGAAACTGAGTCATGCCCAGTGGGGCCACCCAAGATGGGCAGGTCATGGTGGAGAGGTCTGACAGAATGTGGTCCACTGGAGAAGGGAATGGCAANTGGGAGGGATTGGGGGCAGGAGGAGAAGGGGATAACAGAGGATGAGATGGCTGGATGGCATCACCAACTTGATGAATATGAGTCTGAGTGAACTCTGGGAGCTGGTGATGGACAGGGAGGCCTGGTGTGCTGCTAATCATGAATTCGCAAAGAGTTGGACATGATTGAGCAACTGAACTGACTGACCGACTTAAATATAGAATTGCATGTGTTATCTCAGTACATGTCTAATGTTCATTCAACCTGATTTTTAATGAAGAGCTGTCATAGTAATGGCATGGAAATGAAGATCAGAGTAAATGTCCCAAGGCAAGCTTATATACTGACTACTATCTTATCCTCTAACCTTATGAGTTTTGAGTGTTGCAAAGAGAACTTGGAAAAGTTATTCGTTCAAACTGCCTCCAGTTTGAATAAGCTGCCTTTAGAGGGCTCAGTGGTAAAGAATCCACCTGCAATGCAGGAGATACAGGATTGATCCCTGGGTCAGGAAGATCCTCTGGAGGAGAAATGGCAACCCTCTCTGGTATTCTTGCCTAAAAAATCCCATGGACAGAGGAGCTGGGCTGGCTACAGATCAAAGGGTTGCAAAGAGTCAGCCACGATGAAGCGACTGAGCACACAGGCATTCAGATGGGTGGTAGCACTTGGTAATAAAGTTGTTAAATATGTGCTAGCGTTAAATATCCGGAGAAGGCAGTGGCATANTTCTTGCCTAAAAAATCCCATGGACAGAGGAGCTGGGCTGGCTACAGATCAAAGGGTTGCAAAGAGTCAGCCACGATGAAGCGACTGAGCACACAGGCATTCAGATGGGTGGTAGCACTTGGTAATAAAGTTGTTAAATATGTGCTAGCGTTAAATATCCGGAGAAGGCAGTGGCATACCACTCCAGTACTCTTGCCTGGAAAATCCCATGGATGGAGGAGCCTGGAAGGCTGCAGTCCATGGGGTCGCTAAGAGTCAGACACGACCGAGTGTCTTCACTTTCACATTTCACTTTCATGCATTGGAGAAGGAAATGGCAACCCACTCCAGTGTTCTTGCCTGGGGAAGCCCAGGGATGGCGGAGCCTGGCGGGCTGCCGTCTATGGGGTCACACAGAGTTGGACACGACTGAAGCGACTTAGCAGCAGAAGCAGCAGCAGCAGCATTAAATATGCTTGCTTTTTAAACTCAAGTATGTGAGCCTATGAAACTAAGATCATATAAAAACAGTAAAATATTAAGGGTAATTGAGTATTAATAGGCATAGTACAGTAATTTAGAACACAAGCTTTAAAATTAGATATTCAAATTTTCTACCTATTAGCTGTGTACCTTTTGGAATGTTACTTAACCTCTCTGTCTCTTTTTTACTCATCTATAAAATAGTCTTAAAAACTGTACCTATTTCTTATGATTGTGGTAAAGGTTAAATGAAATAATATAAGGTATGAGTACAGAAAGCACTCGAAAATGCTATTGATCAGAATTATTACCATTAGTAAAATGTTAAAATAATGACATGCCAACCATAAAGTAAATGATCTCATCAGTTTGTTTTGAAGGTTAAATAAGTGACTATTTTTAAAGTGCTTAGAACAGTACCTGGCACATAGCTCAGAGCTCTGTGGTGTTAATTAACACATAAATAAAATTTAAGTACAAATACTAAGTATAATTTGATCTTTTTCTCTTTGCCTTTTAATTATTCTTAGCCTCTTCTCAAACTACTTTAGGTTTTCCCTTCACATTTAAATAGAAAAGAACCTTCTAACTTTACCCTGAAATTTTTCTTGGTGTCAGAAACCTTCCTGAACTTATGTACAGTTGTTTCAATTTTAATTTTTTTTTTTCTGGCCATGCCACAAAGTCTGTGGTATCTCAGTTCTCTAACCAGGGACTGAACCCAGAAGACATCAGTGAAAGCCCAGCATTCTAACCAATAGGCCACCGCAGAACTCCCCAAGTTCTGATTTTTAAGCATCTGTGATTTTAAGCCAGTTTTCTTGAATATTTTATTCCTCACACTCCTGAAGGAGCTTTTAAATAATCTTTTTGCCACTATGGTAGAGAAACTGACTCCCCCACCCCACCCCACCCCCCAGTCCAGCCTCTCAGCTTTACTCTCCTGAGAAATAGAACTTGTGATCTGGAAGGAGTGGTCTGGGCCCAGAGCTGTTTAATATCTGCTTATTCTGGGATTTTGGTACATTAAATTAAGATGTAACACAGGATAGTAAAGGGATAAGGCTTTCTTAGTAAAATGAGGCCAGGATTATCACTCCCACAGTGTCGGATTTATGCTAATAGGGGAATATGCATTTCTTTGGTAGACCAGATAAAGGTTTTTATCCTGCATCAGTTCTTGGATTCTTGATGTGTGTTTGGTTACAGGTGCCCCCTGAGGAAGGCACCTGCAGCCCAGTGTGGAATATTACTGTCCTGCTCCCACCCCTCACCCTCAGGTCTGACAGATGCTAAGCTGCCTCCTTTCCTGGGGAAGCCAGGGAACCCTAAGTCCAGAACCTTCCCTCCTTGCTACAGAGCAGTCCTTCTAAGGGTACCAGTAAAACCATCCAGAACCGCAAAGACTGAGGATGTGGAATTTACTATACACAAGAAAAAGCCTTGGAGGAGTTGAAATTTAACTATTAATACTTTTCTTGGGAAGGTAGTGGATTCCAGGAAAAAAGGGTGATTGAACGGGGAAGGGAGAGGAGAAAAGTGTCAAACGGGCAATTTGTCTATCTGTTCTCCTGTTGATGGACTTTGGCATTGTTTCCAAGATCTGGCTGTTAGAAACAGAGTCACAATTAACATTCTTACACAGTTTTTTTTTTAGTAGATATAAGTTTTCATTTCTTTTGGAATTCCTGGATCACAAGACAGGTGAATACTGATAAGAAAATGCCACTTCTGAGTTCTATACTCGGAAAAGCTGTTTGCTTGCTAGATTACCAGTTGATTACAAAGGATGTTAAAGGGTACAAATAAACAGTCAGATGAAGAGATATCTATGGGAACGTTTGGAAGGGGACTGAGCACAGGAGCTTTGTGCCCAGGAAGTTTGGGGTACATCCCCCTCCAGGCATATAAATGAGTGCTTCCTCAACCCAGAGGCTCTCCAAACCCCATTCTTTCGGGGTCTTATGGAGGCTTCATTCAGTTCAGTTCAGTTCAGTCACTCAGTCGTGTCCAACTCTTTGCGATGCCATGAATCACAGCACACCAGGCCTCCCTGTCCATCACCATCTCCCGGAGTTCACCCAAACTCATGTCCATCAAGTCGGTGATGCCATCCAGCCATCTCATTCTCTGTCGTTCCCTATTCCTCCTGCCCCCAATCCCTCCCAGCATCAGAGTCTTTTCCAATGAGTCAACTCTTCGCATGAGGTGGCCAAAGTACTGGAGTTTCAGCTTTAGCATCATTCCTTCCAAAGAAATCCCAGGGCTGAGCTCCTTCAGGATGGACTGGTTGGATCTCCTTGCAGTCCAAGGGACTCTCAAGAGTCTTCTCCAACACCACAGTTCAAAAGCATCAATTCTTTCGTGCTCAGCCTTCTTCACAGTCCAACTCAAACATCCATACATGACCACTGGAAAAACCATAGCCTTGACGAGATGGACTTTTGTTGGCAAAGTAATGTCTCTGTTTTTAAATATGCTTTCTAGGTTGGTCATAACTTTCCTTCCAAGGAGTAAGTGTCTTTTAACTTCATGGCTGCAATCACCATCTGTAGTGGTTTTGGAGCCCCCCAAAATAAAGTCTGACACAGTTTCCACTGTTTCTCCATCTCTTTGCCATGAAGTGATGGGACCAGATGCCATGATCTTCTTTTTCTGAATGTTGAGCTTTAAGCCAACTTTTTCACTCTGCTCTTTCACTTTCATCAAGAGGCTTTTGAGTTCCTCTTCACTTTGTGCCATAAGGTTGGTGTCATCTGTATATCTGAGGTTATTGTCATTACATAAGATTAATTGATTAAATCATTAGTTGTTGGTGATTAATTCACTCTCTATCCACTCTCCCCTCCCCAGAGGTGGGGCAGTGGGCAGGGATTGGGGCTAAAAGTTCCAATCATCTAATCACGTGGTTGGTTCCCTTGGCATTGAACCCCTACCATTAGAGGCTTTCCAAAATCATCTCATTAACATAAACGTAGGCACAGTTGAAAGGAGCTTGTTATGAATGACAAAATACACCTTAATCTCTCCTATCATTTAGGAACTTCCAAAGATTTTAGGAGTTCTGTGCTAGAAAAGGAAATGAAAATCAAATACATCTTATTGCAAATTGTTATGTGCTTAGTTGCTCAGTCGTGTCCAATTCTTTGTGACCCCATGGACTGTAGCCCGCCAGGTTTTTCTGTCCATGGGGATTCTCCAGGCAAGAATATTGGAGTGGGTTGCCATGCCCTCCTCCAGGGAAACTTCCCAACCCAGGGATGGAATCCAAATTGCAGACGGATTCTTTACCGTCTGAGCTACTAGGGAAGCTCATGAATACTGGAGCATGTAGCCTATCCCTTCTCCAGGAGGTCTTACTGACCCAGGAATTAAATAAAGGTCTCCTGCATTGCAGGTGGATTCTTTACCAGCTGAGCTACCAGAGAAGCCAATATAAATTGCTATACTACACTTCTATAACCAAGAAATCCAAAAGCTGATCTAAGTTCAGGTCCAGTTGGACCCAGGGTTTCAAATTGCAATATAAGGACTATGGTTTTCACCACCCCTTAGTTCTACAGGCATCTAGTTCTGTTGTTGTTTAAATTGCTCAGTCATGTCTGACTCTTTTGTGACCGCATGGACTGTAGACTGCCAACTCCTCTGTCCATGAGATTTCCCAGAAAAGAATACTGGAGTAGGTGGCCAGTCCCTCCTCCAGCGGATCTTCTCGACCCAGGGACTGAACCTGAGTGTCCTGCATTGGCAGGCAGATTCTTTACCGCTGAGCCACCTTGGAAGCCCAGCTAGTTCTGTTGGGCCCAAGCAGATTTTCGCCAGGTGACAGGATGATCACGAGTTGCCCTGGCTGATAACATCTATATACACAGAGAAAAGAAAGAATTTTCTTTCCCTAGCATAGCGTTCAGTCCATGTCAATTTCTAAACAGGACCCTGGTGAGGTTACATGCTTATCTTACTCCGTCCAGGAGGCTGGGGTATTCTGACTGTTCAGCTGGAGACACACACTCAGGATAATCACATAGTGTGATTGCTATTGACGATTCTCAGGGCATTTCTCCGATGGATGGCTTGGAGGACAGCTATTCACTGTACCCTGAATTCCATTTGCCTTGAACATTTTCCTAAACTCTCCAATATGAAGCTGTTTTTGCGCACATGGAGTTCGGTGTGTATTCAGCTTGGAAAAAAGGAGCATTGCAGGCTTGACAGCATCAAGGGCAGGTCAGAGGTCATCTTCTGCCCCATCACCCTCAGAACTCTATGTACTTCCTGGAGGACCACTGGTTGATGATAATCATCTAGCAAATACAATCTAGATTTTAAAAACTGAAAGGGTCACTCTGCTGTACCACCTCCCCAACTAACCCTCCGGCCTCCCCAGATTGTAGCTAGAGACACACCTGTGAGACAGAAAAAGAAAGCATTTTCACACAGATTGCTCATGAACAACAGCTGCATTTATTCTTTTCTGCTCTCAGTTCCTTAATCTGCGTTCTCTTTCCACTGGGGTAAAGCCCAAAAGACAATGAAAAGAGATCACAGCCGTATTATGCATCGTTCTTCTGTGATAAAGTCATGAACTCTCTCTTATTTTTCAGTGAGGGTGTTTTCTGACAGCTGGCTTTTATAATTCATCTATTAGATAGTTTCAATGTAATGACCAATTTTTAAAAATAACTTTGGCAGGCCCCCTAGAGTTTCAGCTATTTAAATAAAACATAACAGAATTTTCCAAAGAAATAAAAGGTGATGCCTTCATACAGCTTCTCACATTCAAACAGTCATCTGGAAAGCTAGAACTAACAAACTTATGAGTGAAAGTCTCATTTTCTTGTTCTCAGAATCCCCCCTCCCCCGCCATTGTATCAGCACTCTTTCAAAATCCTGATATGAATTATTCCCTCCAGAAAGTCTTCCTTGGTTAGTTACTTCCAGATCTAATTATTGATACATGTTTTCCATCATTTAAACAATAATTGCTAGTAAGTTCCAGTTAGGTTCACCTTCTCTCATCTGTGTGAATAGGAGAGCTGGAATTTAACCTCTGCAATTTTCAGAGTCCAGGATCTCTCACTATACCAGTAAATAAGTTCCTCATTTGTCTTTGCTTAAAGAGAGTTCCTTGGACAGCAAGGAAATCAAACTAGTCAATTCTAAAGGAAATNCCAGTTAGGTTCACCTTCTCTCATCTGTGTGAATAGGAGAGCTGGAATTTAACCTCTGCAATTTTCAGAGTCCAGGATCTCTCACTATACCAGTAAATAAGTTCCTCATTTGTCTTTGCTTAAAGAGAGTTCCTTGGACAGCAAGGAAATCAAACTAGTCAATTCTAAAGGAAATCGACCCTGAATATTCATTGGAAGGACTGATGCTGAAGCTGAAGCTCCAATATTTTGGCCACCTGATGCAAAGAGCCAGCCGACTGGAAAAGACTGAGGGCCAGAGGAGAAGGGGGCGGCAGAGGATGAGATGGTTGGATGGCATCACCGACTCGATGGACATGAGTTTGAGCAAACTTTAGGGATAGTGAAGGACAGGGAAGCCTGGCCTGCTACAGTCCTTGGAGTTGCACACTGTTGCAGCTCTTGTTCACGAAAGAGTCAGACACACCTTAGCAACTGAACAACAAAAGCAGTCTGGGGATGAGGGGAGAGTAAAGGGATAATTATATAGACACCAAGAAGATCCTTGCCCAAGAGTCATCACCTGGGAAAGCAGGAGGTACACTCATAACCCAAGACGCATGAAACTTTCAATCCATACACAGATGAGAGGGTGAGTGAGTGAGTGAGTGAAGTTGCTCAGTGTTGTCCGACTCTTTGCGACCCCATGGACTGTAGCCTATCAGGCTCCTCCATCCATGGGATTTTCCAGGCGAATTGACTAGTTTGATCTCCTTGCTGTCCAAGGAACTCTCTTTAAGCAAAGACAAATGAGGAACTTATTTACTAGTGTAGTGAGAGATCCTGGGCTCTGAAAATTGCAGAGGTGAAATTCCAGCTCTCCTATTCACAGCTGCGTGGGAGGAAAGGATCAATATTTAAAAGCTTAATTTTCTTCCATGAAAACATGATAATAAATTACTGAGGGTTTGTGTGATAATTAAGTCAGATCTGTGTTCAAAAACACTTGAAGATCCTTCAAAAATTAGTGATAGGATTGCAGAAGCTGCTGAATCTATGAAATATCTTTCTCCTTTGTTGGTGGCTTTTAAAATTTTTTTCCAGAAGACAAAACCTTTTCTACCAGGTTAGAAAGAAGATGGAGGGAATTCCCTGACGGCCCAGTGGTTAGGAGTCTTCACTTTCACTGATAAGGGCTCAGGTTCATTCCCTGGTCAGGGAACTAAGATCCTGAAAGCTTTCAGGATCTTAAATAAGTAAATAAGGTTGAAATCGTAAATAATCTTGAGGATAAGGAACAATCAAGTCAAATATATTTACTCTGCCATGTCTGATAAATATACGACCACAAACCCCATCACTGGAAGGACTGATGCTGAAGCTGAAGCTGAATCTCCAATACTTTGGCCACCTGATGTGAAGAGCTGACGCATTGAAAAAGACCCTGCTGCTGGGAGAGATTAAGGACAGGAGAAGAAGCGGGCAGCAGAGGCTAGGATGATTGGATGGCATCACCACTTCACTGGACGTGAATCTAAGCAAACTCTGGGAGATAGTGAAGGACAGGAAAGCCTGGTGTGGGGTCGCAAAGAGCTGGACACAAATTAGCAAATGAACAACAACAACATACTCCATCACTGCTCTTGCCCTAACCATTGATGGACACTGCATTGGTCAAAGCAGAGTGTCCCATTCAACTGTGATATTAATACATCTGAGAATTCTCAACAAAGGGCTCCAGACTGACACTGTCAGCAAACTGGAGTTTGTCCATTCATGCCAACAAATACTACTGACACTAGGCTACTTTCAAAAGGGCAGGATTTGATTAGACAGTTAGGGGACAATTGGAAGAAGAGACTGAGGGAGCATTCATCACTGGATGTAGATGTGAAAACGGGAAAGGGAAAACAGGAGAGGGAAAAAAGTGCAAGTTCTGTGGCCTGATATATTTTGTTATCAGTACCGATAGAGGTATTTCTCAGGATCCATTTGAAAGATTGTTCCGCAGACAACTAAATAAAATCATTGCCAGTTATATAGTATTTAGCTGGGTGGTGTGGTAGGAAATAGTGTGAGGAGTCCTGCTGCAGACAGACTAGTCCACGGAGGCCCCTCTAAAGAAGGTGTCATTAGGGCTGAGACGTAAATCATGGTCTTCAGGAACCAGCCCTACACAAAGGAGTAGGAAGAAGCAAGCAGGGAAGTTTCAGGCCAGGATCAAGGAGCAAGGGGGAGTGGCAAAGGACGAGATAAAAGGAACAGTGCTGGATCACACATAATTCTGGGGCCTAAATAGCAAGTTTACATACACACTAAAGGGCTTTTAGGGTCGTTACAAGGTCTTAGGTAGACTTATTTTATCTTCCTTTTTAATGAATTAAAATTGCTTTACAATATTGTGTTAGTTTCTGTTGTACAACAAAGTGAATAAGCTTTGTGGACACATACATCCCCTCCCTCTTGAGCCTCCCTGCTACCCCACCTCATCCCACCCCTCTAGGTTGTCAGAGCGCACCCCGCGGAGCTTGCTGCGCTACGCAGCAGCTTCCTGCTAGCTAGCTGTTTCATACACAGTAGTGTGTATATGTCAATGCTATTCTCCCAATCTATCCCACCTCCCATTCCCTCTTGTGACCACACGTCCATTCTCTGCATCCGCGTCTCTATTCCTGCCCTGCAAATAGGTTCATCTGTACCATTTTTTTTTAATGTGTTAATATATGATATTTGATTTTCTCTTTCTGACTTACTGCATTCTGTATGACAGACTCAAGGTCCATCCACATCACCACAAATGCCCCAGTTTTGTTCCTTTTTATGACGGAGTAGTATTCCTTTGTTTGTATGTATGATCTTAGGCAGATTTTAAAAGCCCTCTCTGGTTACTGTGTACAAACCAGGTGGGAAGTGGAGATGGGTCAAGAGTTGACAAGAAGAGAAGATTAGGAGACTGTGTGAAAGAGGACCATGGCGACATGTATCATACACTCAGGGAACAGTGATATGTGTCTGGGAGGTTGACCCTCCAGGACTTGCTGATATGCTGAGAAGGGGGTAAGGAGAAAAGGGGAACCATGGGTGACTGCATTCTTGATGATGGTACCTTTTATCCAAATAAGGGCCAATAGGAGGAGAAACTTAAGTGTGGAGGGTGGGAGGCAGTGATTTTCTTGCAGAACAAGCTGCGTGTCATTCAGTAGCCACTTACTCTTATCCAGTGGAAATTCTGGGCATGAAATTGAGAAAAAAAAAAGAGAGAGAGAGAGACAGAGAACAAGAGAAAATGTGTACTCTTATTAAGATCATTCATTCACTCAACAGGTATGTATCATATGCCAGACCCTCTTCTAGGTTTTGTTGTTATTTGGTTGATTCAGTTATGTCTGACTCTTTTGTGACCCCATGGACTACAGCCCACCAGACTCCTCTGTCCATGGGATTTCCCAGGCAAGAATACTGGAAAGGTTTGTCATTTCCTCCTCCAGGGGATCTTCCAGACCCAGAGACTGAACTCAAGTCTCCTGAATTGGCAGGTAGATTCTTTGTCACTGAGTCACCAGGAAAACACTCTCCCAGGTTTGGGGATTGCCAAAGTTCTTGGTCTCATAGAATTTCTATTCTACTAGGTATGGTATATACATGTGTACACACAAAAAGTACATAATATACCAAATGGTGATGAGTACTATGAATAAAATGAAACAATATAAAGGATAAAAAATTAAGTGTATCTATACATATGGGAGAGGGCAATGGCAACCCACTCAGTACTCTTGCCTGGAAAATCCCATGGATGGAGAAGCCCGGTAGGCTGCAGTCCATGGGGTCGCTAAGAGTCAGATACTACTGAGTGACTTCACTTTCACTTTTCACTTTGATGCATTGGATAAGGAAATGCCAACCCACTCCAGTGTTCTTGCCTGGAGAATCCCAGGGACGGGGGAGCCTGGTGGGCTGCTGTCTATGGGGTCGCACAGAGTTGGATACGACTGAAGAGACTTAGCAGCCACAGTAGCATACTTATGGGGAATGGTTTGTGGTTTGATATATGGCAGTGCCATATATATATATATATATATATATATATATATATATCTCAAAGGCTCTGTAATAAGGTGATTTTTGATTAGAAAGCTGAAGAAGATGATAAAGCTACATGGATATCTGGGGGCATTTCAGGCAGAGGAAGGGGAAATGCAAAGGTCCAGGAGCTGAGAGGAGGCCTAAGTGACTGAGCAGAATGATGGAGGGAGAGTGCAGAGAGAGGAAGGTGGAGAGACAGTGGGGTGGGGTTTTATATGACTGGTCATGGCCACTTTATGAACTTTGGACTTGACTGTGAGCCAGATGAGAGCCCCGACAGCATTTCTACCTTTACTGGAAGACACATTAAAGATTTCTATGTGTAGTCCTTATTCTTATTAAATAAGGAAACATTTTTTATATCTGGCCAGTTTGTGGTGAAGCATAAAAAATAAATCAAGAATAAGATGAGCATGGTGGTATCTTCCAGCAAAAATCACCTAGCTCAAAAAGCTATCAACATTTCTCTCACCCAGGCCATCTCATCCCTGAGCAACTGGGGATACAATCCTTGCAGCTTGCAAATCCTGCTGTAGGCGGGGCATGGTTTAGGGATAATAGGGAAGCGACACTCTTCTCACTCAAAGCTTCTCAACTACCAAAAATCTTATCCATCCAGCCAGCCAGTCAATATTTATTGATCTTGGTTGGATGGCATCACTGATTCAATGGACATGATCTTGGCTGAACTCCAGGAGATGGTGAAGAACAGAGGGGCCTGGTGTGCTGCAGTCCATGGAGTCTCAAAGAGTCGGACACAACTTAGCAACTGAACACAATAACAAATACTACATGTACAGTGGAGAACTAGGCACTATGAATACATTCAGATGGATGACTCCCAAGATCCGTGTTTTCTCAGATTGTTTGTCTATTTGCATCCATTAATCACAGGGTCAGATTATAGCCAAAGTATTAATAGTTTATGTCTCTCTAGTGATCCAGCTTAAGTCGGTTCACAAAAATAACCAACCAGTCCTGAGGCCATACTCCCAATCCCCTTCTTTTCTACCTCTCACACATCAAACCAGCATTTTCCCTGCCCTGAATCAATCAACACAAGGCCAGGGCCCAGGAAGCTAGGGTCAGTCCCTCTGCCCCAAAGTTTACAGGAATTATTCAAACTAGCCGATCCTCAACTGTTGTACCTTGTCCACCCCAATCTTTCCCACAGAAAAAGAGTGGAGTCTGTGCGTTCCTCTAAGTCCTATTTCTGCCTCCTAACCCAATCTGGTGCTTCTCCACGTGGCCCCGTGTGGCACCAGTACCTCCTACTCTCAGGAATTGTAATTTCCAGGTGGCGCTAGTGGTAAAGAACATGCCAGCCAATGCAAGAGACGTAAGAGACGTGGGTTCGATCCCTGAGTGGGGAAAATCCCCTTCAGAAGGAAATGGCAACCCACTCCAGTATTGTTGTCTGGAGAAGCCCACGGACAGAGGAGCCTGGCGGGCTCGAGTTGGACACAGCTGAAGTGACTTCGCACGCACATGTCTTTCAATAGCATTAAGCTCTTCCTGTTGACATGCGGTCAGCTTACAACTTCCTTCCTCTTCTCCCTCTCCTTCTTTCTTTGAGTCAAGAATCTCTTCCTTCCCTTTGTCTCTTACCTAACTTCCTGTTTGCTTTGCCTACAGTATGGTTTCTTTGCTCAAGCAGACTGATCTGTGTTTTTCCTGCCCTCTGAGACCTGGAACATGGGCACTGGGTGATTCTTGTTTCCCTTAGGTTCACCCTGGCCTCATCGCCTGTGGACAGCAGGCTCCCTCGTATTTGCCTTTTGACACTGCTTCAATTCCCCTTGCTCCTGATAGTCCTCAATGAAAATCTAGCATATCTTCGAGCCACTGCTCAGTCTTATAAATACATTTCTACTCTATTTAGTGCCTCTGAGAAGTTATCTTGGTTAATGTCTGTGCTTTAATGTTCCCTCTTGAGCGATGGTTCATCCAGCTAAGTCACACGTTTGTTTTAGTTACAAAAGAGGTGACCAACAAGGGGATTTGATTTGATGGCTTAGTTTGGGAGAGTAATTTTTCTATTATTAAGTCATATGACAAATCTGAGAGGCACCCTTGGCTAGCATTCATTTAAGTGGGTGAGAGGTTGTGTTTTTCTGTTTAGTTGAGCTTGCTGACCTTTTTAAAGTCAGCGAAATCCAATAATATTGTTTAAGCATCCTTGTAGAATCTATGCTAAACACTAGCAATTGAGTTCAAGTGGATATAATTGGTGTCCTCTGAATATTTATATTCCAAAGCTGACATGAACACAAAACAGTTTAACACAGTACTGTGAAATATGCTCATGTGTCAAAATGATTAACACACAGTTGCTTCCTAGCTAAAGTTTGAACAGCTAAGTGCTGAGTCTCCCCTCCTACTAGATCTACTGAAATATGCTAGAACTGCCTGGTGCTCAGGTGCCTGATCCCAATAACAGTGAGAACACTGAAAGCTTTTAAACTTTAAACAACGACAACAAAAGTCTTAAAATTTGTTGTATTCCCCTCTCCCCAGGTGCGCTAGTGGTAAAGAACGCGCTGCCAATTCAGGAGATGTGAAAGACGCAGGTTTGATTTCTGCATTGGGGAGATCCCTGGAGAAGGAAATAGCAAAACACTCCAGCATTCTTGCCTGGAGAATCTCATGGACAGCTGGCGGCTACAGTCCATAGCGTCGCACAGAGTCACACGTGACTGAAATGACTTAGTGTGCACCTTCTCTCCAGAAAACATCTTAGGGTTTTTCCTCCTACTGCTTTTATTCTGAATTTCCCTCCTCAGTGACTGCTGTTTCAATTCAATATTAAGTCTGAACTGACGAGAATGCATCAGGAAACTCCATTCTCCACGACATACATGTATTGAACACACTCTTCTTATTCTTCAGGCACCACTTAAGAGACCCTGCAGTGACATGGGAAGTCCATCTGTCTTTACAGCACAAATCTGAATGCACCTCTCCATCCTTCAGGAGAACTGTAACTCTCCACCTTTTCGTAAAGCCATTTGGAGCAACAGAGAAGGCAATGGCACCCCACTCCAGTACTCATGCCTGGAAAATCCCATGGGCGGAGGAGCCTGGTGGGCTGCAGTCCATGGGGTCACTAAGAGTCGGACACGACTGAGCGACTTCACTTTCATGCACTGGAGAAGGAAATGGCAGCCCACTCCAGTGTTCTTGCCTGGAGAATCCCAGGGACGGGGGAGCCTGGTGGTCTGTTGTCTATGGGGTTGCACAGAGTCGGACAGGACTGAAGTGACTTCACAGTAACAGTAACAGTTGGAGCAAATCTTAACGACAACTTAATCCTGCATTTCACAGGTCAGCTGGCATTTATCTGAGTAATTAACAAGCCCAATTTCCTGCTGTGCTAAGAAGCTTTCAAAATCCTACAAAACTGGACCTGAAAATTCCTAAGCCCACGACCACACCCTGGCACAGAGCTTGATGTCAGTCATTTTGTGTGAGATTATTCTTTAGAGTACAGTAGGAAAAACATTCTGCACTTTGGGCAAGAAAATCTCAAGACAAGAAACCGAGGTAGGGGGAGAGAGAGGTCCTTTGTGAATCCACTAAAGAAAAATCTCAGGCTGCCAACTTCAGCTCTGCAGGGAAATGGTGACTATGCCAAAGAGATGGATTTCAACCCTATGTCAGCTGAAATTTAAAATGCAGTCAGCTGTTTGAACTGTAGCTGCAAGTTAGTTCTATGTATTCGTAACTTTGAAAAGGCAATATAAATTGTGGTGCTATTTCCCTTGGACTTGGGGCAAAAGGACTTGAGTAGAAGGTTCCAATTACTACAGCAACATTTGAAGGAGGGAGAAAGAACAGTATATTTCTCAGTTGGAGATTTTATGTATGCCTCAAGACTGATCTATCTTATTCCTTATGCAGTGGTCTTGCAAACTGGCCATAAAAAAGAAAACCTCACTATGTCTTACAGTGCCATCAACTCACATTTTGAAAAGAGAAAAAGTGTCTTTACTGGTATGAGGTTAATTAATTAATTAATTAATATACATACACACACACACCCACACTGCTGTTCAGTCGTTCAGTCGTGTCTGCCTCTTTGCATGGATTGCAGTGTGCCAGGCTTCTCTGTCCTTCACCGTTTCTCTGAGCTTTCTCAAACTCGTGTCCTTTGAGCTGGTGTTGCCATCCAACCATCTCACCCCCATAGTCCCCTTCTCCTCCTGCCTGCAATCTTTCCCAGCATCAGGGTCTTTTCTAAGGAATCAGCTCTTCTCATCAGGTGGCCAAAGTATTGGAGCTTCAGCTTCAGCATCAGTCCTTCAAATGAGTATTTAGGGTTGATTTCCTTTAGGATTGACTGGTTTCCTTTAGGATTGACTGGTTTGATCTCCTTGCAATCCAAGGGACTCTCAAGAGTCTTCTGCAGCACCACAGTTCAAAAGCATCAATTCTTTGGTGCTCCCTTCTTTATGATCCAGGTCTCACATCCATACATGACCACTGGAAAAACCACAGCTTTGACTAGACCTTTGTTGGCAAAGTAATGTCTCTGCTTTCCCTTTCACTTTCATGCATTGGAGAAGGAAATGGCAACCCACTCCAGTGTTCTTGCCTGGAGAATCCCAGGGACAGGGGAGCCTGGTGGGCTGCCGTCTCTGGGGTCACACAGAATCGGACACAACTGAAGCGACTTAGCAGCAGCAGCAGCAGGTTGGTCATGACTTTTCTTCCAAGGAGCAAGTGTCTTTTAATTTCATGGCTGCAGTCACCATCTGCAGTGATTTTGGAGACCCCCAAAATAAAGTCTGTCACTGTTTCCATTGTTTCCCCATCTATTTGCCACGAAGTGATGACACCGGATGCCATGATCTTCATTTTTGAATGCTGAGTTTTAAGTCAGATTTTTCACTCTCCTCTTTCACCATTATCAAGAGGTTCTTTCATTCCTCTTCACTTTCTGCCATAATGGTGGTGTCATTTGCACATCTGGGATTATTAATATTTCTCCTGGTGATCTTGATTCCAGCTTGTGCTTCATCCAGCCTGGCATTTCACATGATATACTCTGCATAGAAGTTAAATAATCAGGGTGACAATATGCAGCCTTGATGTACTCCTTCCTAATTTGGAACCAATCCATCATTTCGTGTCTGATTCTAACTGCTACTTCTCGACTTGCATACACATTTCTCAGGAGGCAGGTAAGGCGGTCTGGTATTCCCATCTCTTTAAGAATTTTTAAGTTTGTTTTGATCCATACAGTCAAAGGCTTTAGTGTAGTCAATAAAGCAGATGTTCTTTCTGGAATTCTCTTGCTTTTGCTATGATCTAACAGATGTTGGCAATTTGATCTCTGGTTCCTCTGCATTTTCTAAATCCAGCTTGAACATCTGGAAGTTCTTGGTTTATGTATTCTTTAAGCCTTGTTTGGAGAATTTTGAGTATTACTTTGCTAGCTTGTGAGATGAGTGCAATTGTGTGGTAGTTTGAACATTCTTTGGCACTGCCCTTCTCTGGGATTGGAATGAAAACTGATCTTTTCCAGTCCTGTGGCCATTACTGAGTTATCCAAATTTTCTGACATGTTTAGTGCAATACTTTAACAGCATCATCTTTTAGGATTTGAAATAGCTCAACTGGAATTCCATCACTTCCACTACCTTTGTTTGTAGTGATGCTTCCTAAGGCCCACCTGACTTCACATTCCAGGATGTCCGGCTCCAGGTGAGTGTGAATGATCACATCTTCATGATTATCTGGGTCGGGGAGATCTTTTTTGTATAGGTCTTCTATATATTCTTGTCACCTCTTTTTAATATCTTCTTCTTCTGTTAGGTCCATACTATTTCTCTCCTTTATTGTGCTCATCTTTGCATGAAATAGTCCCTTGCTATCTCTGATTTTCTTGAAGAGATCTCTAGTCTTTCCTATTCTATTGTTTTCCCCTATTTTTTTGCATTGATCAGTGAGGACGGCTTTCTTATCTCTCCTTGCTACTGTTTGGAACTCTGCATTCAAACACATTCAGATGGATATATCTGTCCTTTTCTCCTTTGCCTTTCACTTCTCTTTTTTTCTGAACTATTTGTAAGGCCTCCTCAGACACCATTTTGCCTTTTTGCATTTCTTTTTCTTGGGGATGATTTTGATCACCGCCTCCTGTATAGTGTTACCAACCTCCGCCATTCATAGTTCTTCAGGCACTATCAGATCTAATCCATTGAATCTATTTGTCACTTCCACTGTATAATCATAAGGGATTTTATTTAAGTCATACCTGAATGGTCTAGTGGTTTTCCCTACTTTCTTCAATTTAAATCTGAATTTTGCAATAAGGAGTTCATTATCTGAACCACAGTTAGCTCCTGGTCTTGTTTTTTCTGGCTGTTTAGAGTTTCTCCATCTTCAGTTGTAAAGAATATATACAATCTGATTTTGGTATTGACGGTCTGGTGATGTCCATGTGTAGAGTCTTCTCTTGTGTTGTTGGAAGAGGGTGCTTGCTATGACCAGTGTGTTCTCTTGGCAAATCTCTGTAGTTTTTGTCCTGCTTCATTTTGTATTCCAAGGCCAAACTTGCCTGCTACTTCAGGTATCTCTTGACTTCCTACTTTTGCACTCCAGTCCCCTTTGAAGAAAAGGACATCATTTTTTGGTGTTAGTTCTAGAAGGTCTTTTAGGTCCTCATAGAACCACTCAACTTCAGCTTCTTCAACATTAATGGTTGAGGCATAGACTTGGATTACTGTGATACTAAATGGTTTGCCTTGGAAATGAACAGAGATCATTCTATCATTTTTGAGGTTGCATCTAAGTACTACATTTCGGACTTTTGTTGACTGTGAGGGCTACTCCATTTCTTCTAAGGATTCTTGGCCACAGTAGTAGCTATAATGGTCATCTGAATTAAATTTGCCCATTCCAGTCTATTTTAGTTCACTGATTCCTAAATTGTCAATGTTCACTCTTGCCATTGCCTGTTTGACCACTTCCAATTTGCCTTGATTCGTAGACCTAACATTCCAGGTTCCTATGCAATAGTGTTCTTTACAGCATCAGACTTAACTTTTACCACCAGACATCCGCAACTGGGCATTATTTCCGCTTTGGCTCAGCCTATTCATTCCTTCTTGAGCTTTTGGTCCACTCTTCTCCAATAGCATATTAGGCACCCAGGGAGTGCCTACTGACCTGGAGAGTTCATCTTTCAATGTCATATCTTTTTGTCTTTTCATACTGTTCATGGGGTTCTCAAGACAAGAATGCTGAAGTGGTTTTCCATTCCCTTTTCCAGTGGACCACATTTTGACAAAACTTTCCATGACCCATCTGTCTTGAATGGCCCTACACAGCATGTGTCATAGTTTTACTGAGTTAGACAAGGCTGGAGAAGGCAATGGCACCCCACTCCAGTACTCTTGCCTGGAAAATCCCATGGACGGGGGAGCCTGGTAGGCTGCAGTCCATGGGGTCGTGAACAGTTGGACACGACTGAGCGACTTCACTTTCACTTTTCACTCTCATGCATTGGAGAAGGAAATGGCAACCCACTCCAATGTTCTTGCCTGGAGAATCCCAGGGACGGGGGAGCCTGGTGGGCTGCCATCTCTGGGGTCACACAGAGTCTGACACGACTGAAGCAACTTAGCAGCAGTAGCAGCAGTGATCCAGTGTGATCAGTTTGGTTAATTATCTGTTTGTGGTTTTCATTCTGTCTGCCCTCTGATGGGTGAGAATAAGAGGCTTGCAGAAGCTTCCTGATGGAGAGGCTGACTGTGGGGGAAACTGGGTCTTGCTCTGGTGAGTGGGGCCATGATCACTTCAGTTCAGTTGTTCAGTCATATCCGACTCCTTAAGACTCCATGGACTGCAGCACGACAGGCTTCCTTGTCGATCACCAACTCCCCAAGCTTGTTCAAACTCATGTACATTGAGTCGGATGCCATCCAACCATCTAATCCTCTGTTGTCTCCTTCTCCTCCTGCCTTCAATCTTTCCCAGCATCAGGGTCTTTTCCACTGAGTCAGTTCATTGCATCAAGTGGTCAAAATATTGGAGCTTCAGTTTCAGCATCAGTCCTTCCAATGAATATTAAAGACTGATTTCTTTTAGGATTGACTGGTTTGATCTCTTTGCAGTCCAAGGCTCAGTAAATCATTTACAAGCCTTGCTCAGTAAATCTTTAATCCAATTTTTTCTGATGGGTGGGGCTGTGTTCCCTCCCCGTCATTTGGCCTAAGGCCAAACTATGGGAGGGGTAATGGCCACCTCCTTCAAAAGAACTTAGGCTAGCTGTGGTTCCCAGGACTATTGTAGTCAGTGCACCTGACCCTGCAGCAGGAGACTGTTGACCCACACCTCTGCTGGAGACTCTTGGACACTCACAGGCAAGTCTGGCTCAGTCTCTTGTGGGGTCACTGCTGCTTTCTCCTGGGCCCTGGTATGCAAAAGACTTTATTTGTGCTCTCCAAGAGTTTGTTTCCCCAGTCCTGTGAAAGTTCTGCAATCAAATCCCACTGGTCTTCAAAGTCAAATTCCCTGGAGGTTCTCAGTCCTCTTGTCAGATTCCCAGGTTGGGAAATCTGCTGTGGGCCCTAGAACTTTTGCAACAGTGTGAGAGACCTATTCTCCAGTTAGTGGGTCATCTGCTCGGCAGCTCTGTGGTGGTGCTAATGGTGATCTCCTCCAAGAGGACTTATGCCACCCACCGCCTCCCAGCTCTGCTGCAACCAGAGATCCTGTCTCCATGGCAGGCCACTGGTGACGCCTGCCTCACAGGAGACACTCAAATACTCAAAGTCAGGTCTGGCTTAGTCTCTTGTGGGGGTCACTGCACTTTTCCCTAAGTCTTGGTGCTAACAAGGCTTTTGTTTGCACCCTCTGAGCATCGCTGGTGGGTCTGAAGTTTGATTCTAAACATGATTTCACTCCTCCTACATCTACCATATATATATATGTAATATGTATTATATATATAGTTGTTGCTTAGAAACTAAGTCACCTCTGACTCTTTTGTGACCCCATGGACTGTAGCTTGCTAGGCTCCTCTGTCTGTGGAATTTCTCAGGCAAGAATACTAGAGTCGTTTGCCATTTGCTTCTCCAGGGGATCTTTCCAACCCAGGGGTTGAACTTGTGTCCCTTGCATTGAGAGGAGGATTATTTACCACCGAGCCACCAGTTGTTGTTGTTCAGTTGCTAAGGCGTGTCCAACACTTTGCAACCCCATGGACTGCAGCACACCAGGTTTCCCTGTCTGTCACAGTCTCCTGGAGTTTGCCAAGTTCATGTCCATTGAATTGGTGAAGCCATACAACCATCTCATCCTCTGTTGCCCACTTCTCCCACCTTCAATATTTCCCGGCATCAAGTTCTTTTCCAATGAGTTGGCTCTTCGTATCAGGTGGTGAAAATATTGGAGCTTCAGCTTCAGCTTCATCAACAGTCCTTCCAATTAATACTTAGGGTTGATTTCCTTTAGGATTGACTGATTTGATCTCTTGGCAGTCCAACAGACTCTGTCTTTCCAGCACCACAATTAGAAAGCATCAGTTGTTCAGCACTAGCCTTCTTTATGGTCCAGCTCTCGCATCTGTACATGATTACTGGAAAAATCTTAGTTTTGATTACATGGACCTTTGTTGGCAAAGTGATGCCACCAGGGAAGCCCCTATATATATAGTATTGATAAATATGACAAATATGATCTCCCCAGTGGACTGTAGACTTGAGGAAAGGCAGTAATTCAGTATTAGTTAAAGCACTGCAGAAATAGTGCCCACCAGACTTGGCTGTCACTCATCCCCATCTTGACCACTTCCCTTAAGTGTTTCTTTCAGTGATGGTGAGTAATAATCACAATTCTTGGAAAAGTATGATCATAACTTCATGACTATATAGAAATAAATGTGTTGGATTTGTGCATCCAGGGGCAGGATGATGAGGGAAACCAGTCCCTCCATCATCAAAAAAATTTGATAACACGTAACATATTCTAAATGTTCAAAACAGAGCTAACAAAAATATTCCTGATATTTCACTCCTTCAAGGTCAAATCCCTTGTTCTTCAATAAATACCATGACTCCTTTTCTTTTAAGATGGATATCTAGGACTTTCCTGGTTGCCCAGTGATTAAGAATCTGTCTGCCAATGCAGGGGACATCGGTTTGATCCTTAGTCTGGGAAGATTCCATACGCCACGAGGCAACTAAGCCCAGCACCATGACTACTGAAGCTCACTTACCTAGAGTACGTGGTCTGCCACAAGAGAAGCCACTGCAATGAGAAGACGGAGCACCACAGATAGAGAGTAGCCCCTGTTAGCCACAGCTAGCGAGAAACCCCGTGCAGCAACGGAGACCCTGCACAGCCCCCAAATAAGTAAATGAATATAAAAAATAAAACGTATCCCTGAACCTTTCTTCAGACATAAACTTCATCTTGTTTATTACCCTCATTTTCAAAGTGCTGTTATTGCTTAACAGCAATATGACATTTCCCACATTTTCTTTAGAACTTGTTCACAAGTCACCCCCCAGAATCAGTTTGGATGTTTTATAATCATTACATTTCATTTATTTTTTAAAGAATTACTGAAGTATACTTACATATCATAAAACTCACCCATTTTAAGCATACATTTACATAATTTTTAGCAGAGTTATAGAACTGTGCAACAATCACCACAATCTAATTTTGGAGCATCTTCATCACCTGTTCCCAGCCATAGCCCTGGCAACCACTCATCTGCTTTCTGTCTGTGTAGATATGCTTTTTCTAGATATTTCATATAAATAGAATCCTAAGATATATAAGCTTTTGTGACTGACTTATTTCACTTAGCATAATCTTTTGGTTTTTAAGGTTCATCCATGTTGTAGCATGTATTAACACTTCACTCATTTTTAGGACTCAACCCTGCCTACTTAACTTATATGCAGAGTACATCAGGCTGGATGAAACACAAGCTGGAATCAAGAATGCTGGCAGAAATATCAATAACCTCAGATATGCAGATGACACCACTCTTATGGCAGAAAGTGAAGAGGAACTAAAGAGCTTCTTGATGAGGGTGAAAGAGGAGAGTGAAAAAGCCAGCTTAAAACTCCACATTCAAAAAACAAAGGTCATGGCATCTGATCTCATCACTTCATGGCAAATAGATGGGGAAACAATGGAAACAGTGACAGACTTTATTTTGGGGGGCTTCAAAATCACTGCAGATAGTGACTGCAGTCATGAAATAAAAGACACTTTCTCCTTGGAAGAAAAGCTATGATAAACTGGACAGCCTATTAAAAAGCAGAGATACTACTTTGCCTACAAAGTAGGTCAAACCTATGGTTTTTCCAGTGGTCATGTATGGATGTGAGACCTGGACCATAAAGAAGGGAGCACCAAAGAACTGATGCTTTTGAACTGTGGTGCTGGAGAAGACTCCTAGGAGTCCCTTGGGCAGCAAGGAGATCAAACAAGTCAATCCTAAAGGAAATCAACCCTGAATATTCATTTGAAGGACTGATGCTGAAGCTGAAGCTCCAATACTTTGGCCACCTGATGAGAAGAACTGACTCATTGGAAAAGACCTTGATGCTGGGAAAGATAGAAGGCAGGAGGAGAAGGGGACTATAGAGGATGAGATGATTGGATGGCATCACCCACTCAATGGACATGAGTTTGAGCAAGCTCCAAGAGATGATAAAGGACAGGGAAGCCTGGTGTGCTATAGTCCATGGGGTCACAAATAGTCAGATAGGACTGAGCAACTGAACAACAACACTATTCCATTTTAAGTGTATATGATATTTGTTTATCCACTCCTGAGTTGATGGTTATTTGGTTTGTTTCCAGTTATTGGCTGCTATGAATAGAGCTGCTCTTAACATTCACATCTAAGTCTTTGAGCGGACTTCATTCCTTTTTTTTAATCAGAAAATGTATTTCTCAATTTTATCTTTTCTCTATTCTCAATAGCTTCACAACATAAGACTATTCAAAGAATGTATCATAAATTCTGAAAGTGATGCACTAAGAAAAGCTTTTCTGAAAATGATTTCTTCACAGACAACACCATTGCATTGAGATGTAATCATATTGAAGAAGACAATGTTTATCTGATATATAAATTCAGAGATATTGATTTTTAAATGGTTAATTTCATATGTACGGCTTAATTATACCATTCTTGTGCATCTACAACAGTTTAGCACGATACATTGCATCTTGTAGCTCTGACTGCAAAGAATCCTCTTGCAAGTGTAGGAGACACAAGGAGTTTGATCCCTGGTTAGGGAAGATACCCTGGAGGAGGAAATGGCAATCCACTTCAGTGTTCTTGCCTGGATAATCCCATGGACTGAGGAACCTGGCAGGCTACAGTCCATAGGGTTGAAAAGAGTTGGACGCAGCTGAGCTCACAAGAATTTGCATATGATAGCTGATTGCTAAATATTTGCCGACTGATTTTAAAATGCCCACAGAGTTCCCTTTAGAAAGTAACATATCAAAAGTTTCAACCCTTCAACCTTAAAGTTTTTCTCATTTTGTATAAACAACCACAGCCCCCTAAGAGAACATGACAAGCTCTACAAAGTGCCCCAAGTCACATTTATCTACCAGACAGCCATACTGATCTTCTTTCATCTCATGGGACTCCCCTCAGAGTAATTACTCTGTAGCCTTGGAGAGGCAGGATACTTTTTGTGTTGGGCCAGTGCAAGCGGTTGGTCGGCCAATGCATTATGTCTCCATGAGAAACAGTCCCAGGAGGCAAGCTTTCTCTTGGCAAGGGTCTCCCCGGCTCCTCGCTGGCACGTTTTCAGAAGGTTGACTGGCCTAGATCCAGTATTGGCTAACTTCCCCTCACTTGCTCCCTGTACACCGATCCAGGCCCATGGGGTCAGCTTTGGGCTGTTAACAGACTGCAGCCACTCTGTGGCAACTAGAAGCACTCTGTGGCCTTGCTTGCTGACATTTTAGATGCCTTTAGTGGCTCCTGGGAGCCACTAATGCACAGGTGCCTATGGTCTGTGGGCTCCAGGGTGGCACTCAGCGAAAACCCATCTTAATTGGACAAATGAAATGCTCTTCTTCCAGCTTTCCTGGCACTCAAGAAAGCAGTGTATTAGAAATGCAGGCTGAGTGTCCGCCCACAGAGCATGCTCTGTGTGCCTCTTCCCTGGGAGCCCTGCCAAGGGCGGAGAAAGACAGGCTCTTTCCATCCGGTTCTGCTACCTTCAGTGGTTGGCTCTTTTCCACTTTCATGTGGTTATAAGTCATTTCGGTTTTAGATTTCAAAGCACTTTCACACAAGTATTAACTTATGTCATAAGCACAGGTTTTAGAACTTAATGTAAAATATATTTAAATGAATATAATTCCTTTCCACCAAATTTCATTTCAGTAGACATCAATTAAAAAATTAATATATTCAACATTTTATTGTTTGCTCATTATACATTGCTCCCTTAAAAAAAAAAAGCCCCAAACACAGCTATATATGTAAGGGAGATTGAGAGGTACATAATTCTGGTTCCAGACTTTCAGCAAAATAAATGAGTGATAGGTACAAAGGTACAGTGTGTGGAATGTAGTCATAACCTATGTAATATCTTTGTATGTAATTGATTCACAACACTACCTTAGTTCCATTGTGGTTCAATGCTTCCATGTTCCAAAGTGATCAGATTGTGATTCCTTATCATGGTCACCATTTTGAAATATATAAAAGTATTGAGAAAAAATTGAATTACTATGAAACTAACATAATGTAAATCAATTACACTTCAGAAAGGAATAAGCAAACTCATAGGAAAAAAAATAGATTTGTGGTTTCCAGAGGTACGGGGTGAGGGGAGGAAGAATTGAATGAAGGCAAGTCAAAAGGTACCAACTCCCAGTTATGAGATAAATAAGTACTAGAGATCTACTGTAAATGGTAAATATAATTAACACTGCTGTATGTTATAAATGAAAGTTGTTTAAGAGTAAATCCTAAGAGCTATCATCACAAGCAAAAATAACTTTTTTCATACTTCTTTAATTTTGTGTGTATATGAGATGGATGTTCACTAAATTTACTGTGATAATCATTTCATGATGTATGTAAGTCAAATCATTATGTTGTACACCTTAAACTTATACAGGGATTTATGTCAATATGTCTCAGTAAAACTGGAAGAAAAAAAGCTATATATGTTCAGTTCAGTTCAGTTCAGTTCAGTCACTCAGTCGTGTCCAACTCTTTGCGACCCCATGAATCGCAGCACGCCAGGCCTCCCTGTTCATCACCAGCTCCCGGAGTTCACTCAAACTCATGTCCATTGAGTTAGTGATGCCATCCAGCCGTCTCATCCTCTGTCATCCCCTTCTCCTCCTGCCCCCAATCCCTCCCGGCATCAGGGTCTTTTCCAATAAGTCAACTCTTCACATGAGGTGGCCAAAGTACTGGAGTTTCAGCTTTAGCATCAGTCCTTCCAATGAACATCCAGGATTGATCTCCTTTAGGATGGACTGGTTGGATCTCTTTGCAGTCCAAGGGACTCTCAAGAGTCTTCAACACCACAGTTGAAAAGCATCAATTCTTCAGCACTCAGCTTTCTTCACATGTTACTCATTAGCTAATTAAAAATTTTTTTCCCAGTGTTGTTGCTTTCTTATTTACTCTATCCATAGAATATTGTTACTGTCTCTCCTCTTCCTTTCAGTATTAATCCTTAAAATCTTTCTCTGACTGTCTGGTCCATCCACTGTAGGGCACATCTATTCCTGTTTGCCTAGCACCCTCCCTTCCAAAAAGAGTGATTACCGCACACCCTTGTTTCTTCAATCAAGACATCTCAGAAGAACTTTTCTCTTCTTACTCAGGTCTGACTGGCTGACACAGGGATGGACAATGACACAACTTAACCAATCACAGACCTTTCCTTGAACTATTCCAACTGAATTGAAAGGGAAGTGGGCTCTTAGCATGTTTGCTTAAGCAAGTCCCAGACTGGTATTGTCATTTGCAACCAAAAGCTTTAATTTATATATCTACTCTTTTCCTATAATCTTGGCTGCAGTCTTTCTGGTTGTATAATTTTTTTTTTTTTTTTACTGAGTTTGAAGTCTGTAAATTAAAATAAAACACATACTATAATATTTTTGCACTGTCCTATTTCATTTTAGTAATCTAAGGATTTTTTAATAGCTCTAAGGATTCCAACAGAGAAGATATAAATATAGGAAGGTATAAACCACATCACTATGGAGCATTGCAAACAACTGAGTGTTCAACTAAGAAAACAAACAAACAGGCTCTGGGGAAGGGGTGGTGGAAGTAAAGCCATTTGCAATTATTTGAAAAGCTGTTATGCAGAGAAGGAAGTAAAGTCATTGCTTGTCATTTTTATAGAGGCATCAATTCCCACAATTGAAATTAGCAGTCCGATTACTGTTATTTATAAAAAGAAAGTACTTTCTAATAACCAAAGGGTACCAAAATGAAACAGGCCTGCACTCAAAAAGTAAGATTTCCAGAGACTCAGAAGTGACTTTTTTTTATTTGTCTGAGCCTCGCAGCTTGTGGGATCTTTTTAGTTGCCCGCCTCCCCCACCAGCTATAGAAACTGGGTCCTGTAGTAAAAGCGCTGAGTCATAACTACTGGATTGCCAGGAAATTCCCCCCACTCCATATATATATGGAGTATAGGGCTTCCTAGATGGCTCAATGGTAAAGAATCAGCCTGCATTGGAGTATAGCTGATTTATAATGTTGTGTTAATTTCAGTTGTACCGCAAAGTGATTCAGTTATATATATACACACATCTATTCTTTTTCAATTTCTTTTCCCATGTGGGTTATCATAGAGTATCGAGTAGAGTTCCTTGTGTAGGTCCTCGTCGATTATCTATTTTATATATGGTAGCATGTATATGTTAATCCTAATCTTCTAATTTATCCCTCAGCTACCCACCTTTCCCCTTGGGTAACTATAAATTTGTTTTCTATGTCTGTGAGTCTCTGTTTTGTGAATAAGTTTATTTGTATCATTTTTAAGATTTCACATTAAGTGATATCATAAGATATCTGTCTTTCTCTGTCTGACTTACTTCATTTAGTGTTGTAGTCTCAAGGTCCATTCACGTTGCTGCAAATGGCATTCTATCATTCTTTTTCATGGCTGAGTGATAGTCCGTGGCAGGCACCACATCTTTACCCATTCGTTTGTCAATGGACATCTGGATTTCTTCCATGTCTTGGCTATTGTCAATAGTGCTGCAGTGAACATTGGGGTGCATTTGTCCTTTTGGATTACGGTTTTCTTCAGATGTATGCCCAGGAGTGGGACTGCAAGATTATATGGTGTAGAGGTGATGGTTTAAAGCTTCCTGAGTGAGACATACTACTTGGTGTTGAAGTGGAGATGAAGGTGGGAATTCTGCCAGAGAGAGAGGTCAAGAGCTCAGAGCACTGCCTAGGATTAGGACCTGGCTTCATCTAAGACAGGAGCAGGTTCTCATCCTGTACTCCATCATGCTGGAGTGATGAATCATTAACGTCCCTGATTGTGTTCATTTAAATCACTTAAATGGTAACTGAGATATCTGGCCTCTCTGGATCTTGGTTTTTCTCAAATGGGAAATGGGAAACTTGGACTGGCTTAGAAGTCTCCAGATTTTGTTAAGGATCAGACAGGGAGAACTGAGAGGGAATCCTAAAGGTTGGAGAGGTGAGGTGATGTAACCTCCAGTGTTCCGCATACTATGCTCTCTCACTCTCTCTAGGCATTGAAATTGCCTTATGGCTGGAGAGGTACCTGGAGGAAGGGAATGATGGAGAATGAGGGGGTATATGCAGGCCTGGTGACATGATCTGCAGGGCCCTGCATAAAGTGAAAATTCAGACCCCTTGTTAAGGATTTCAAGACGGCAAAAACAGAGCATTAAACAAAGTGCAGAGTCCTTCTAAGTGTGGGGCCGTGTAACTAACTGCACAGGTCATGTGTCAGTGAAGCCAGCCCTGGGTATATGACAACACCTGTATCAGCTGCACCAATTTTATTCAAGACTCTTTGCCTTGATAATTTCAAAATTCTCCTTTAGCTATAATGGGGATATTTCAGTCAACAAATCCATTGAAAGTGTCACTGATCATCTATATACTAAAAAAATTGGCAATTCTTTAATTAAACAATAGAAGGAACAAATAAATGCCCCACAATTACTAAATTTCTGTGAATTCTCTAAAATTGGAATGATTGTGGTTTTGGCTCATTATGGCAATCTGTCTCCAAATAGGCCTGCCGATTAAGGGGATTTGTCTGCATTGTTTACCATGCATTTTTATCCCCATCTGTCTTTATTCAGAATCAAGTGTATCCATTTACCCTCCCCTCTGGGATATGTGTCAGTGAACTATTTTTCTTCTGTTATTTATTCAGCAACTACTTTCTACACTTCCTGAACTTTATGTGCCCCACACTGTGCTAAGTATTATAACCACTGGGGACCAGTCCACAGATAAGGATGACCTCCGTGGTGGGGTGAAGGGTCATCTAAAAAAAGACAGCATTATGAGCCAAGGCATGAAAGTCAAAATCTTAAATTGGTCATTTGGTGTTCAATCCCTGTTTGACTCACCACCACTACCATCAAAAAAAAAAAAAAAGCTCATTTGGTGACCTTTCCAGTTGTTGGATGTAGGGTTTGGAGTTACCCGAGCCATTGTTTCTGCACAGAGATGTTTCAAAACCTTATTAAAAATGTTTGGGAAATTTCCAGCAGCCTGGTGGTTAGGACTCTGTGTTCTCACTGCCAAGGATCTAGGCTCAATTCCTGGTCAGGGAACTAAGATCCCACAGTCATGTGGCATGCTCCTCCTCCAAAAACTTTGGATCTCCAGAAAGCCCTATTATATTCAAGTTTCCCAGAAGATTGGGGAGGGATGGGGTTGATGGGCTTCACTGTTTATAGTATCAGGAGTGCTGGTAAAAAGAAGTAAAGTTTTGAGTCCTACAGACAGAGAGTAAATATATAGATGTCAAGGAAGGAAGGGCGGGGGTGGGATGACCTGGGAGATTGGGGTTGACATACACACACTACTGATACTATGTCTAAAATGGATAACTCTTGAGAACCTCCTCTATAACACGAGTGCTCTGTGGTGACCTAAATGGGAAGGAAATCCAAAGAAGAGGGGATATATGTGTAGGTGTGGCTGATTCTATTCACTGTACAGTAGAAACTAACACAACAATGTAAAGCAACTATTTATGCGTGCATGCTAAGTCTCTCAGTCATGGCCAGCTCTTTGCAACCCAACAGACTATAGCCCGCCAGGCTCCTCTGTCCATGGGATTTTCCAGGCAAAAATACTGGAGTAGGTTGCCATGCCCTCTTCCAGAGCTCTTCCTGACCCAGGGATCAAACCCACATCTCTTACGCCTGTTGCATTGGCAGATGGATTCTTTACCACTATTGCCACCTGGGAAGCCTACTCCAGTGAAAAGAATGAAAGAAAATTTTGAGTCCTGATTCTGCTTATGGTCATCATTAACCAGCTTTATTTGGAACACACATCAGATGGAACATCAGTCTGGCTGTGAATTTAAGAAAGCTCTTTTAAATGGGAACATGAAATATCATTATACACATGGCATGAAGAAATGTACCTGTAATACACAAAAGAAAAAATTTAAATTGGACAATGGCAAAGAATCCGGTGTTGTTGAAATGTAGGAGGTGTGTGTGGGATAACTGGGGAAGTGAACATAGAAAGGAAGCTTGGAATCAATGGTGGAAGGTCAGGGAATGCCAGAGGAGTTTATCACTGATTCCATGAACAGAAGGAGTTTCTGAGCAAGGAAGTGCCAAGATCAGAGCTGTCCTCTAAAGAATTTAATTTGTCAGTCACAACTGGCATGCATAAGTGGTAGCAATTATTATTATCTTATTATGTAATAGTTTAAGCAGTATGTATTTAGAAAAAGTAACCACCAACAACGTACAGCAATGCCATTTCCCCACAGTCTCCACAATCTGGTGAATTATCCACTGTTATGGTCTATCTCTCTAAGGTATTTAGGCTTTTTTCAATTTCTCAGTAGTTCTCAATCCTCATTCATTAAATTCATCCCCAAGGATTTTTCTCAATACTATTAGTGGAATTCCCTAGGCAAGAATACTGGAATGGGTAGCCATTCCCTTCTCCAAGGGATATTCCCAACCCAGGGATTGAACCTGGGTCTCCTGCATTGCAGGAAGATTCTTTACTGTTTGAGCCACCAGGGAAGCCCGTTATAATCAATATGTTAAAATTATTTCTAATGGTTTATTGCTGGCATATAGAAATATAATTAACTTTTTATGTTGAAATTATATACAGTGACCTGGATAAATTCGCTTATTTCTATCAAGTTTGGGATTTTGGGTAGATTTTTATAATGATTTTCTAAGTACACTATCATATTGTCTATGAATGGAGTTCTTTTGTATCTTCCTTTATTTTCTATAGCCTTTTTGTTTTTTTCCATGTCTTTTTTGTTGGCTAATACTAATAGAATTGTCAGAATAGATATTCTTGCCTTGTTTCCAGGCTAAGGGGAAAGGCTTTAGCCCTTTAACGTTAAATACGGGTAAGCTATGGATTTTGTAGAGGCCTTTTATCAGACTGCTCTTCTTTCTCTAGTTTGCTGAGAGATTAGTTGGATTTTGTCAAATTCTTTTGCTGCATTTATTAAGGTAATCTTGTGACTTTCCCCTTTATTCTTTTAATGTAGTGAACTATAATGACTGCTTTTTATTATTGGACTAACTTTGCATTCTTGCCTACCAACTGTTGACCATGATGTACTATCCTTATATTCCATACATTGCTGAATTCAGTATGCTAACATTTTGTTAAATACTTTTTCTGTCTATGCAGGTTGTTACTGATGTTTAATTGCTAAGTCGTGTTGGACTCTTTTGTAACCCCATGGACTATAGCTCATTAGGTTCCTCTGTCCATGGGATTTCCCAGGCAAGAATAATGGAGTGGGTTGCCATTTCCTTCTGCAAGGATCTTCCCCACCCAGGGACTGAACCCGAGTCTCCTGCATCTCCTGCAGTGGGTTCTTTACCACTGAGCCACCTGGGAAGCCCTGTGAAGGTTACTTATCTATAATTGCCTCTCACTGTAATGTCCTTGTCTTATTTTGATAACAGGGTACTTCTGGCCTTGCAAAATGAAGTGGTAAGTGCTCTTTTCTTTTTTTCCCTAGAAGTATATGCACAAACTGAGTATTGTTTCTTGTTTAAATATTTAGACCACCTGATGTTGTCCCATAATGAAACATCAAGGTTCTGTTCATTTTATTTTCACTCTTTTTTCTCTTTACGCCCAGTTTGTTTAATTTTCATTGCCCCATCTTTCAGACTACTAATCTTTTCCCCTTAAAGTATCCAATATTATGTAAATATGTAAAAATCCAGTGATTATTTTCATTTTGAATATTATAATTTTCATTGTTGTTTCACTATTATTTTCATTTGCTTTTAAAAAATAATTCTCATTTCTCTGTTGAGCTCCCTCTGTATTCTCTCATTGTATTGGTTTCTTGCAGTTGCCATGATAAATTACTACACACTGGGTTCCTGTTGTTCAATCATGCAGTCATGTCTGACTCTTTGTGACCCCATGGAATGCATCACACTAGGCTTCCCTGTCCTTCACCATCTCATGGAGCTTGCTCAAACTCATGTCCCTTGAGCCAGTGATGCCATGTATACAACAGGTTTATATGGCATATATATGACAGCATATAATGGGTTTCTATAAACAACAGAAAAAATTTTCCTTCACTGTTCAGGAGGCCAAAAGTCTGAAGTCAATATTACTGAAATCAAGGTGTCAAGGGGGTCACCCTCTCTAAGATTCTAGAGAGAATCTGTTGCATGCCTCTTCCAGCTTCTGGTGACTACCAAAATGTCTTGGCTTATGGTCATATCATTCTAGTCTTTAGGGCCCACACCTTCAAATCTCTCCCTGCTCTGTCTTCTCTTCTGTGTGTGTGTTTGAAGGGGAGGTTTAAATCTCCTTCTGCCTTCCTCCTGTAAGGGTACATGTGATTGGGACTGCAAAGAGTCGGACACGACTCATTGGCTCAGTGCACACACACGCACACACACATAACTCCCCTCCCATCTCAAGATTCTTAATCACATCCATAAAAACTTTGCCTCATAAGGTAATATTCACAGGATTCAGGATTAGGATGCAAAATCTTTGGGGAAACTATTTTTCAGTCTGTCATACTCATTATATTCATTTTTCGTTTAAATTTTCTAATACACTTATAATAACTCTTTTAAAAGTCTTTGCTAATTCCAACATCTCTTTTTCTATGGACTTTTCTCCTTCCAGCTATGAGTTATATTTTTCTTCTTTTTCATATGCTGAGTTATTTCTGATTGTCTGTTGGGCACTGTAAATTCTCCCTTTTTTGGAAGGTAGATTTTGCTTTCTTTTTTCAAAAAGTCTTGAAATTTCTGTTCTGACACGTTATTCATCTGTTGAGGGGTCTACTTTTTCTTGTTCAGACTTGTTTTTAAGTTTTATTAAAATGGATCTAACTCATACTCTTAAGGCATGAGTTTACTGTGGTCTTAAGAGTTGTTGAGCAACACTAGGGTTGTTCAGGAAGATTTCTGTATTCTGATTGGTTGGAATTCCAATATTTCCCAGTACTGTGTGACTACCAAAACCTCAGATGATCTCACTGATCCCCTAGCAGCTATTCTCTGCCAGGCCTACATTAGTCTTGCAATGTACATATTTAACTTTGTATTCAGCCAAAGACTCAAGGTTACCCTAGGCTAATTTCGGGAGCTCTTTCTCTGCATGGCTTGCTGCCCTCTAATGCTCCACTCTGCTTATTTAACTTATATGCAGAGTACATCATGAGAAATGCTGGGCTAGAGGAAGCACAAGCTGGAATCAAGATTCCATGGAGAAATATCAATAACCTCACATATGCAGATGACACCACCTTTATGGCAGAAAGTGAAGAACTAAAGAGCCTCTTGATGAAAGTGAAAGAGGAGAGTGAAAAAGTTGGCTTAAAGCTCAACATTCAGAAAACGAAGATCATGGCATCTGATTCCATCACTTCATGGCAAATAGATGGGGAAGCAACGGAAACAGAGACAGACTTTATTTGGGTGGGGGCTCCAAAATCACTGCAGGTGGTGACTGTAGCCATGAAATTAAAAGATGCTTACTCCTTGGAAGGGAAGTTATAACCAACCTAGACAGCATATTAAAAAGCAGAGACATTACTTTGCCTACCACCTAATCAAAGCTATGATTTTTCCAGTAGTCATGTATGGATGTGAGAACTGGACTATAAAGAAAGCTGAGCACCAAAGAATTGATGCTTTTGAACTGTGGTGTTGGAGAAGACTCTTGAGAGTTCCTTGGACTGCAAGGAGATCCAATCAGTCCATCCTAAAGGAAATCAATCTGAATATTTATTGGAAGGACTGATGCTGAAGCTGAAGCTCCAATACTTTGGCCACCTGATATGAAGAGCCAACTCATTGGAAAAGCCCCCGATGCTGCGAAAGATTGAAGGTGGGAGGAGAAAGGGATGACAGAGGACAAGATGGTTGGATAGCATCACCGACTTGAGGGACATGAGTTTGAGTAAACTTCGAGAGCTGGTGATGGACAGGGAGGCCTGGTGTGCTGCAGTCCATGGGGTCACAAAGGGTCGGACACAACTGAGCAACTGAACTGAACTGAATTGCAAAATCTGGCTGCCTTCGTGGCATCTTAGAAATAAGTCCCAGGCAGAAAGATGTGATGCATGAGGAGTCCATCTAAAGGTTTTAATTTTTAAAGGATAAAATCCTTCCTACATCTCTTGTGTAAAGCTTGAACATAACTTTTCAAACTCAGAAAATGGAACACAACTTTTAAACCTTGAATGTAGCATAACAGTTATACAATCATTTACAATATAAAAATAAATTTGAAGGCTTCCCTGGAGGTGCAGTGGTTAAAAGTCTGCCTGCCGATAGAGGGGACATGGGTTCCATCCTTGGTCCGGGAAGATCCCACACGCTGTGGGCCAATGAAACCTGTGCATCACAGCTACTGAGCTGGCACTCCAGAGCCCACCGACTGCAACTACTGAAGTCTGAGCACTCTAGGGCCCATGCCCTGCAACAAGAGAAGCCACTGTAATGAGAAACCGTGCTCTGCAGTGAAGAGTAGCCCTTGCTCACTGCAACTAGAGAAAGCCCAGGTGCAGCAACAAAGACTCGGTGCAGCCGAGAAGGAAAAACAGATAAACAGGTAAAGAATTTTACACATGAATTTGAGATCTATTTCCCATCATGGTAAAATCCTAAGTCCATCCTGAGAAAACCATACTTTAAAAAGATATATGTACCCCAGTGTTCATTGCTGCAGGATTTAGCCAAGACAGGGAAGCAAACTAAATGTCCGTTAACAGACGAATGGATGGAGAAGATGTGGTACATATATACAATGGAACATTTGCTCAGCTATGCAAGAATGAAATAATGCCATTTGCAGTGACGTGGATGAACCTAGATGTTACACCATCGGGGAAACCAGCACTCAAGAAACCAAGCACCACGCTCAGAGAACTGGAGGACTCAGGTTCATTATGCTCCTGGGCCCAGAGGAGTTAGCACTTCCAGCTCTGAGCCCCGAACAAGGGGATCACAGAGTTTTCATAGACAGACTGTAGTGGGCAACTCTAACTGTTAACAGGCTGGTTTAAACTAAGGGGTATCCCTCACGGGAACAGCAGTCAAGATGGGCAGGGGAAAGTCTGGCCTGGACAAGTGTAATTAAGCAGGTTCGTAGGGGCTGGGTGATTGCAAAGAGCAGGACAAGCGTGAGTGAGATAAACTCCAGTTCCTAGTATTTCAAGTCCCCACTTTCTGAGACCTACATGATCTAGACTTTGTAAGGCACAAGCTGAGTTACAGAGGCAGAAAGAGAAGGAGGTTATGTAAAATTTTAACTTTTCCTCTTCAACACTAAGTGAAATAAGTCAGAGAAAGACAAATATCATATGATATCGCTTATATGTGGAATCCAAAAAATGGTACAAGTGGACTTATTGACAAAACAGAAATAGAATCCCAGATATAGAAGACAAACTTATGGTTACCAAAGGCAAAGGGTGGAGCATGCCCATACATTGACTGAGCATTTGTGTGGAAGGCTAAACACTTTACATGCATTTCTCATGTAATTGTGAAACAACTCTATGCGGTATATACTTTGTTTTGTAGTTGGGTAAATGAGATTTGTGGAGGTTTAAGTAACTTTCCCAAAGTCACAGTCTTTGTAGGTGGCATACTCAAGGTTTGAATTCATCTCTATCTGATGAAAAGCCCAAGTTCTGTTTTTGTGTGTGCATGTATGGTTTTCTTTGCTTTATTTTAAAGCCTGAGTTCTTAACCATTACATAATAAAGTACACTTAGAAACACCAAGACCCATATCTGACAATATAGTTGAAGCAGGTAAAATTCAGTGACTCAGTAAGGCAGGCTGATCCAAGTTTCTAGTAATGCAATTGTACAAATGCTTTAGCATAGCTGGCTAGGCATTTGCCTGTTTGATTTTACCTACTTCTCCATTTTTCTCTTTGTTGTTCATTAGTGCAGGAAACCACNTATAGTTGAAGCAGGTAAAATTCAGTGACTCAGTAAGGCAGGCTGATCCAAGTTTCTAGTAATGCAATTGTACAAATGCTTTAGCATAGCTGGCTAGGCATTTGCCTGTTTGATTTTACCTACTTCTCCATTTTTCTCTTTGTTGTTCATTAGTGCAGGAAACCACATTTTTGCCCATCAGACTTTCTCCTCTTTGGATTCCAGGAATAATAGAAGGAAAAAAAAAAAGACATAACCAAGGGCTTTCTCCAGAATTAAAGCAAGTGACCCCATGAAACAATTCAAATCCACATAGTAAAAACAAAGAGCACCAGTAAAGATAAATAATGTAATTTAAAAAGACAGTGTTAATGTCTTTGTGTTCTTTCATCTCTTAACTGATTTAAGAGGCAATTGTATCAAATGGTATGTGGAAGATTGTCTGGTTGGGCTTAGAACGTATAGAAATAAGTGGGATATTGTGATTTAAAAGGAGAAGGGTACGTTTGGTCTTCATCCCTATTCCTGGCACGTAGCTCTCAGAACCCTAGGAATTTCCCAAGCTGGAAAAGTAATGGGAGCATTTTTGCTGCAGTATTTGGTCATTTGTCCTTGGCTCCTGAAACAGCTCCAGAGCCAGAAAGGTTAGAGGAATGTCTTGTTATTTATAACAAGCTCCTTTTGGTCATGCCTGATTTTATGAGTTTAATCACCTAAGGCCAATGATTTAATCAATCATGTCTATGTCATGAAGGCCCCATAAAAACACAAAAGTACAGGGATCAGAGAGCTTCTGAGTTGGTAAAAAACATGGAGGTGCCGGAAGGGTGGCGTGCTCAGAGAGAGCATGGGAACGCCACACCACTTTCCCCACACCTTGCCCTAAGCATTTCTTTCTTCCATCAGGTTGTACATCTGTTACATCTATATCCTTTTTTTTTTTTCGTTTTGGAAGAGCACGTTGGTTCCCCAACTGGGGACTGAACCTGGTCCCTTGGCAGTGACAGCTCAGAGTCCTGACCGCTGGACTGCCAGGTGTCCAGTGTGTCCTTGTGTCTTTCATAACGTCTTTTACAAGAAACTGTTTCAGTTCAGTTCAGTTCAGTCGCTCAGTCGTGTCCGACTCTTTGGGTAAACGTAAGCAAATGTTTCTCTGAGTTCTGTGAACCACTCTAGCAAATTCACTGAACCTAAGGAGAGGTTTGTGGGAATTTCCCATCTATAGCCCATAGGTCAGAAGTACAAGTAATAGCCCGGACTTGTGATGGGCATCTAAAGGGAGCAGAAGGGAGGGTCTTTAGGGCTGAGCCCTTAAGCTGTGGGATCTGATGTTAACTTCAGATAGAGAATGTCAGAAATGATTTAATTTCTTGGGCGTTGGAAAAAACAGTGGAAAAAAAGGAAGGGAAAAGTCAAGGATGACCTCCTGAAGACCAGTATTTGGAAGGCATCTCCATTATTTTAAAATACAGTTTACAACTAGTATCACAAAGATCTGAACATGTGGCTTAACCAGGCAAAAAATTTAACTGGATAGTTTACAGTTTGTGTAGTTCAAGCCGAGAGAGGAGTGTTGGATATTGGTACTGGGAACTCAAGTTCCTTCCATCTTGTTGCTTTGCAGTTTCTAGGTTTGTCCAGAGGATCAAAGATTTCTCGTGACCACATTCCAGACTGTGGGGAGAGTGAGAGGGAAAGAAGGAATGTGTGCGTGCATGCATGCATGCTCAGTTGGGTCCAACTCTTTTCAACCCCATGGACTGAGCCCACCAGGTTCCTCTGTCAGTAGGATTCTCTAGGCAAGAATACCGTACTCCGGTATGGTACTGCCATTTCCTCCTCCAGGGGGTCTTTCCAACCTGGGGATTAAACCTGTGTTTCCTGCATTGGCTGGTGCATTCTCAACCACTGAGCCACCTGAGAAGCCCGGGAAGAGGGACTGCTCCTTTTCTATTAAGTGTATTAGCAAGTGGATCATTTCTGTTTACATCCCACTGGCCTGAACCTAATTTCAAAGCCATACCAAGGAAGAGTAGAAAACGAATCTTCAGTTGGTCAGCCAAGGGTCCAGCATAAAGTGCTATCACCAGGAAAGCAAAGAGGAGATTGGATACTGGAAGGGAAAGGCAGGGTCCACCACAGATGTGAGTAGATCCAGTTGTTAGAAAGTTCTGTGCTCCCTAAACTGAGTCTGCCTCTCTGATATTCACCTGTTGGTCCTACATCTGCCTGCACTCAGGGAGCATCAGTCTATCTCACTTTTTACACAATAGTTTTTCAAATATTTGAAGACAATTGTAACTTCTCCCTAAGACATTTCCAGGTTAAATGTCGTCTCAAATTTCCTTCAACTATTTCTCATAGGACGTATTCTTCAGATTCTCATAACATTGGCTGATGTACGCTGGTTATTGTTTTGTGAATTTTGCATTTCTTAAAATGTGGAACCAGAATAGATTGCTTATGTAACATGGATAGACTAGAATTACCATCTGTTCTGGAGAGTATATTTTAGTTAATATAGCCTAAGATTGTATTTTAACAACCGAATTATACTATTGACTTATGTGGGATATGAGATCAGTAAAAGAACACAGTTCTCTCTCTCAGATCCTGAGTCTTCACCTTATAGTTATGCAAATGATTTTATAACCTTAAAAGTGCTACATGTGCTTTACCCCTATGACTTTTTGTCTTATCACTTTTACCCTAAGGTTCTAAGATGTCAATAGGATTTCATCATCTGATCTATTATTACCTATAACTTTCTGAATAGATTTTAAAACTTTAAACAATAAAAAATAAAAATAATTATTATCTCTAGGAAAAAACATTTTACAAGGGAAACAATAACAACATATGACTCAATTTTTACTAGTATACTACCAATATAATACTCCAATGAATAGTAATAAATGTTATTTATACAGGTATAATGGAGAAGGCAGTGGCACCCCACTCCAGTACTCTTGCCTGGAAAATCCCATGGACAGAAGAGCCTGGTAGGCTACAATCCATGGGGTCGCTAAGAGTCGGACGTGACTGAACGACTTCACTTTCACTTTTCACTTTCATACATTGGAGAGGAAATGGCAACCCAATCCAGTGTTCTTGCCTGGAGAATCCCAGAGACGGGGGAGCCTGTTGAGCTGCCGTCTATGGGGTCGCACAGAGTTGGACACGACTGAAGTGACTTAGCAGCAGCAGTAGCAGCATACAGGTATAATAATGTAAGTATTGAATATGGATTTAACAAAATTTGAGATTTAACAGTAAAGAAAGAGATGAAAAGAGAGAAGTATAAGAGCAAGAAATCCTCATCTCCTGAAATATAAAAATGAATAGATATTACCTAAAATTGTTGAACCAAGACATACTAATATAAGCAAGTTATTTATAAGTACAGAAATAAATACCAAAAGAAATAGCTTAAACATTCAAAGTCAGTACATCTGAGGAATGGGGCTATTGACAAGAGGTATGCAGGCAAGATTTGATTTAGGTCATACCTAAATGGCCTAGTGGTTTTTCCCTACTTTCTGTAATTTAAGCCTGAATTTTGCAATTAGGATCTCATGATCTGAGCCACAGTCATCTCCTGGTCTTGTTTTTGCTGTGTAGAGTTTTTCCATCTTTGGTTGCAAAGAACAGAATCAATCTGATTTCAGTATTGACTATCTGGTGATGTCCACATGTAGAGTCTTCTCTTGTGTTGTTGGAAGAGGGTGTTTGCTATGACCAGTGTGTTCTCTTGTCAAAACTCTGTTAGACTTTATCCTGCTTCACTTTTTATGCCAAGGCCAAATTTGTCTGTCATTCCGGGTATCTCTTGACTTTTGCATTCCAATCCCCTATAATGAAAAGGACATCTTTTTTTGTGTGTGTTAGTTCTAGAAGTTCTTGTAGGTCTTTATACAATGGGTCAGCTTCAGCTTCTTCATCATCAGTGTTTGGGGCATAGACTTGGATAACTGTGATGTTGAATGGTTGCCTTGGAAATGAAACAAGATTATTCTGTCATTTTTGAAACTGCACCCAATTTCAGACTCTTTTGTTAATTATGAGGGCTATTCCATTTCTTCTAAGGGATTCTTGCCCACAGTTCAGTTCAGTTCAGTCACTCAGTCGTGTCTGACTCTTTGCGACCTCCTGGACTGCAGCACGCCAGGCCTCTCTATCCATCCCCAACTCCTGCAGCATGCTCAAACTCATGTCCATCGAGGCAGTGATGCCATCTAGCTGTCTTAGCCTCTGTCATCCCCTTCTCCTCCTGCCTTCAATCTTTCCCAGAATCAGGGTCTTTTCCAGTGAGTCAGATCTTCGCATCAGCTGGCCAAAGTATTGGAGTTTCAGCTTCAGCAGCAGTCCTTCCAATAAATATTCAGGACTGATTTCCTTTAGGATGGACTGGTTGGATCTCCTTGCAGTCCAAGTGGCTCTCAAGAGTCTTCTCCAACACCACAATTCAGAAGCATCAATTCTTCAGCACTCAGCTTTCTTTATAGTCCAGCTCTCACATCCATACATGACTACTGGAAAAACTATAGCTTTGAATAGACTACACTAGTAGTAGATATAATGGTCATCTGCATTAAATTTGCCCATTCCCATACATTTTAGTTCAGATTCCTGAGATGTCGATGTTCACTCTTGCCATCTCCTGCATGACCACATCCAATTTACCTTGATTCACAGATCTAATATTCCAGGTTCCTGTGCACGCCAAGTCGCTTCAGTCATGTCCAGCTCTTTGTGAACTTATGGACTGTGGCCTTCCAGCTTCCTATGTCCATGGGATTCTCCAGGCAAGAATACTGCAGTGGGTTGCCATGCCCTCCTCCAGGGGATCTTTCCAACCCAGAGATCAACCCGAGTCTCTTATGCCTCCTGCATTAGCAGGTGGTTTCTTTACCATTAGTGCCACCTGGGAAGCAAGGCTGTTCTTTACAGCATTGGCCTTTACTTTTACCACCAGGCACACCCACAGCTGAGCAGCATTTCTGCTTTGGCCCAGCCACTTCATTCTTACTGGAGGTATCACTAATTTTCCTCCAGCCTTCCCCAGTAGCATTTTGGATACTTTCTGACCTGGGGGACTCATCTTCTGGTGTCATTTTTTTTGCCTTTTCATACTCTCTGGGGTTCTCCAGACAAGAATACTGAAATGGGTTGCCATTTTCTTCTCCAGTGACCCATGTTTGGTCAGAACTCTTCACTATGACCTGCCCATCTTGGGTGGCCATGCAGGGCATGGCTCATAGTGCCATTGAGTTATCCAAGTCCCTTCATCATGGCAAGGCCATTTAGGTATGACCTAAATCAAATCCCTTATGGTGATACATTGGAGGTGACAAATAGGTTCAAGGGATTATATCTGGTTGACAGAGTGCCTGAAGAACTATGGACAGAAGTTCATAAGATTGTGTAAGAGGCAGTGACCAAAACCATCCCAAAGAAAAAGAAATGAGAGAAGATAAAGTGATTGTCTGAAGAGGATTTTCAAATAGCTGAGAAGAGAAGAGAAGTAAAAGGCAAGGGAGAAAGAAGAAGATATACCCAACTGAATGCAGAGTTCCAGAGAACAGCAAAGAGAGATAAGAAGGCCTTCTTAGAGGAACAATGCAAAGAAACAGAGGAAAACAAGAGAATGGGAAAGGCTACAGACTTCTTCAAGAAAATTAGAGATATCAAGGAAACACTTCACGCAAGGGTGGTGGGTGTGATGAAGGACAGAAATGGCAAGGATCTAACAGAAGCAGAAGAGATTAATAAAAGGTGGCAAGAATACACAAAAGAATTGTACAAAAAGATCTTAATGACCCAGGTAACTATGACTGGTCACTCACTCACCTAGAGCTGAATATCCTGGAGTGTGAAGTCAAGTGAACCTTAGGAAGCATTACTACAAACAGAGATAGTGGAGGTGATGGAATTCCAGCTGAGCTATTTAAAATCCTACAAAAAATGATGATGTTAAAGTGCTGCAGCAAAATGGGAAAACTCAGCAGTTGGCCATAGGACTGGTAAAGGTCAGTTTTCATTCCAGTCAAAAGAAAGGCAAAGCCAAAGAGTATTCAGACTATCACACAATTGCACTCATTTCACATGCCAACAAGATAATGCTCATAATTCTTCAAGCTAGGCTTCCACAGTACAGAAACTAAGAACTTCCAGATGTACAAGCTGGATTTAGAAAATGCAGAGGAACCAGAGATCAAATTGTCAGCATCTGTTGGATCACAGAGAAAACAAGGGAATTTCAGAAAAACATCTACTTCTGCTTCATTGACTATGCTAAAGCCTTTGACTGTGTGTATCATAACAAACTGCGGAAGATTCTTAAAGAGATGGGACTACCAGACCACCTTACCTGTCTCCTGAGAAAATGGTATTTGGGTCAAGAAGGAATAGTTAGAACCAGACATGGAACAATGGACTGGTTCAACACTGGGACAGGAGTATGTCAAGGCTTTATATTGTCACCCTGCTTATTTAACTTTTATGCAGAGTATATCATGTGAAATGCCATGCTAGATGAATTCCAAGGTAGCACCACAATTGCCAGGAGAAATATCAATAACTACAGATAGGCAGACAATACCACTCTAGTGGTAGAAAGGAAAGAGGACCTAAAGAGCCTCTTGATGGAAGTGAAAGAGAAGAATGAAAAATCTGGTTTAAACTCAACATTCAAAAAAATAAGATCATGGTATCTGGTCCATTGCTTCATGGCAAATAGAAAGGGAAAAAGTGGAAGTAGTAAAAGTTTTATGTCTTTGGCCTTGAAAATCACTGTGAATGGTGACTGCAGCCACAAAGTTAGATGACACTCTTTGGAAGGAAAGCTACAACAAACCTAGACAGCATATTAAAAATGGAGATATCACTTTGCCGAGAAAGATCCCAAAGAAAAATCAAAGCTAAGGTTTTTCCAGTAGTCATGTACAGATGTGGGTGTTGGACCATAAAGAAGACAGAGTGCCAAAGAATTGATATTTTTGAATGGTGGTGCTGGAGAAGACTCTTGAGAGTCTCTTGGACAGCAAGGAGATCGAACCAGTTAGTCCCACAGGAAATCAACCCTCAATATTGTTGATTCAGGACTGTTGCTGAAGCTGAAGCTCCAATACTTTGGCCATCTGATGTGAAGAACCAACTTGTAGGAAAAGACCCTGATGCTAGGATAGATTAAAAGCAAAAGAAAAGGGGGGTGACAGAGGACAACGAGATGGTAAGATAGCATCGCTGACTCAATGGACATGAATTTGAGCAAACTCTGGGAGATTTTGAAGCACGGAGTGGCCTGGCAGGCTACAGTCCATGGGGTTGCAAAGAGTTGGACAAAACTTAGCAACTGAACAGCAACAATGAAAGCAAGAAAAACCAAGTTTTCTTCTGCCTCTTCAGTGCCACCTCTCTTTTTCTATTTTCCTGTGTACATTTATTACTGTATTAAAAATAAACATAATTTAAAAAAATAAACTCGGTTTAATTTGAGCTGGTCAGTAAGCTGAAGTTTAGGAATCTTTTCATGTGTCGTTACTTCACAGTTTAGATCAGCAAAGGCAAGGATGCCTTTTTCTACACAATATAACACTGCATCTGGTATGGAGTTATCTCTTGTGTCAGGGAGTTAAATTTAATCACCCCTTTGCTGTCCTATTGTTATGAAATGACAAAGTTAATGCAATTTATTCGGTATTCTGTTCCATTATTAATATGTCACTCAGAGTAAGGCTCTAATTTTGTGAAATAATTTTTGTCCTAGGTTTAAAAACCATCACTTCTGTCAGTTTGCTTGCGAAAAAAAAATCAGAAATTTGAATGAGACATAGTTCAGATCCAACTCCCTGAATTATTTTAATTCAGGGAGAACATTTTTTTCTCGGTGAGAAAATTTGTTACTTTTCCCCTAAAAAAGTGAGAGAAACCTTAGTGGATGCCTAGTCTAGACTCTTAAGACAGAAACACAGGCAGTGAGGAAGGTCAGAATTATGCGAGTATTGTGATGATGCTAAAGTAACCGGTTCTTTCAGTGACACAATTTTCTAACTAACCAGTCCTATTTCTGTGCTTTGTATTTTGGCTCAGGTGGAAAGAGAACCTAGATCCTGTCCTTTTTTGTGCTCCACATGCCATAGGTGCCCAATCAACTTTCACTATTTAGCAAATATTTACTTGGCTTCTCTAGTGCATGAAGACAGTGGGTTGAGTAAGCAGCCTGGTTCTCCCTTCTGAGAAAGAGAACACAGGGGTTTAATAAGACCTTTCTCTTCTGCTGCCCTTTGCAGGGAGGACAAATACTCCATGTGCCTAGGCAGAGACTGAGTGTTCATAGCAATTTATACCTGCCCATCAGGCCCTGGAGGGAGGACAGCAATTCTTTAGAAAAACAATGGACTGTTGTCCCCTGGATGAACTCCCTTTTGTTCAAAGCATGGTTGCTGCAGCTTGTGGGGGAGGCGTGGGGTTTTGCACAAAGTACCAGACACATGGAGGTAAGCATGTGCCTTGGAGTCTTTGTAGTTCTTGATACTGCTGCTGCTGCTGCTGCTCAGTCGCGGCTGACTCTGTGCGACCCCATATATGGCAGCCCACCAGGCTCTCCTGTCCCAGGGATTCTCTAGTTCTGTATGTGTGCCTGCCAATGGTCCAAGGCCAACTACCTGATATAAACGCTCTCCCAGTCATTTTGGTTTGCAGGAGCAAAAGGGGGTAAAAATGATTACCCAGACAATAATGCCTTGCCTACTGTGAAGAATTGAAAGGAACTCCTGTTCAGATCTCTGTCCCTCTGCATTTTGACTGTGACTGGGGAAACACCTTGGGAGAGCACAGGCAAACCTGGGTTCAGACCCCAGCTTCACACCTTATCCCAGACGACACTGCACAGGTCACTTACTGACTCTGAGCTGCAGTTTCTCCTACTTTGAGACATACCGTGTTGTGTAGAAAGCTCCTGAAACACAGCAGGTATCCAATTAAAATTATTAAAGCTGTTAAAGTTATGTTTGTGGAACACCAGCAGGATTCAATATAAAACTTGCAGGCTGGAAAAGTGTCATCAAGACACTTGACATATTTTTTTTTTTCTGAAGAGATGATCATTTTCCCAACTCCTGTGAGCTCTGGCTCCTGATTACTTGCAGATGCAGTGCAGATTTCTGGCAGAGACCTCTCTGTAGTCATTGTCAATAAGAGATCATGTCCCATTTTAGCATCCTTCCCCAGACTTCTATCAGCTAAACAAACGGACACCCCCATGAGCTGGAAACCGAGGGGGTCAATCCTCTTTCTGCCTGGGAAGTACTTTTTGATTGTCACTAATTGGTATTTATCCTAAGCCTTCTTACAGCATCTTTCAGTCCACATCTTTTGTACAGGCTGAAACCCATCCTTACCACAGGAGAGAGTAATACATCCAGGAGGCAGGAAGAAGGCTGAGGGCCTTCCAGGCAGGAAGAGAGATGCAAACTGGTTCTAAAGGGTGGGAAGGGCAAGAGGACAAAGGAAATAGCTGTTCAACTGGTTTACTGAATGGAAACTCCTCTGAACTTTCTTAAGAATTCTGCACGGGAAGAGAAAGAAAGCAGACACTTTCTCCAGAGCCTATCCATAAAGGGAAACTTGAAAAATATTTAAGTTTATCTATGTTGTGGCTAGGTCAAGGCTGGGCCAAATGCCTCTGTTTCTAAGAACTCATGATATCCCAATGTTATGCACTCGTATGCAACAGGGATATTCATTCCTTGCAGCCCCAGCTCAGAGTGTGCTAATATGGTGGCCATCAACTTTTGTGGCACCCTGGTGTTCTTGAGGGTCCTGGGGAATTGTGGGTTGGGAGGTGAGCACAGACAGGGCCACCATTCTACTCATGCCCTGATAAAGGTTTTCTAGGCTGAGATTCTGGTGTTCACAGCTCCTAGGCACACACAGGACTCTCATGCATTTCCTTGGGGTTCACTTCCCCTGGCACTTTGGGGGCAATGAGCCAACCTGATCCAACTCTCAGGAGTAGATGCCCCCAGACTCAGAGCCTTTCTTATTTCCTCTTCAACTCTATCCCCTACCCCCATTTTCTTTTTTGGCCTCACTCTCAAAAGCCCCATATTCTTCTAATTCACTTTGTTTTTTAAACCATAAAAGGGCTTAATAGTCCCTCTAAAGAGCCTGATGGTTGATAATGGACTGGAAAATTTGTCCAACCCTTTGTGGGACAACCTAAAACTTGTTTGCCCTCATGTAGGGGCAGAGGGAACTCAGTTCCTAGAAACAGATGTTGATTTTTTTTCCCAGAATAAAACAATGTTTCCCATCTTTTCTGATGAATCATCATCTATCAGAGATGGACAAAGGGACTCTGCTAGAGTTAACAAAGCATAAACAAAATAGAAAACCCAGTAAAATAAGTTCTTAATGGTCAAGCCTGCAAGCTAAGCTGTGAGTTACCTTGTACACATTTATGTAAATATCCCCTGGCCCCTGTGAGAAGAGGAGCAAGGTATGTATCCTTATCACTTTTTCTGCCCCATGTTACTTGGCATGTCAACTGTGCCTTACAGACAATAAAGAGTCCTCTCATATCTCTATTGCTGCTCCTTCAACTCTTTCTTATATGCTCTGAACTCAAGTGCCGCCACCATTTCGTTACCATTTCTGACATACTCTTTTCTATCTACAGCCCTCTACAAGTGAGGCCCTTGGAAGAAAGTTAAGCAGTTCAGCTGTGATCTGTCCTGTCCAGAGCATGGGCAAGGCTATAACATTAAAACCTCTATAGAAATTAATGCCAATCTGTTCATCTCTATCCTTACAATCATTCAAGCTGTTATACCACCTAATTGTGGCTTTAATCCATATGTCTCCAGCTTGAGTCTATTGAAATCATAGGAGATTTTGATAAATGTTGCTAAAGTACCAAAATACTAAAAAATATAGCTCCCTGGTCTTCTAGAATCATGTATTGTCAGGTATGATTCTATCTGCAAGAGTTAAACAAGACAGGAATTTATTTTGCTCTTATGTAAAGGTTCAAGTTGGTATACTAGCTTTGCTCCAAGGGATTGTCAGGGATATAGGCTCTTGTTGCTGACCCACACTTACATACTGACCTCATCTGCATGGTCCAAAAGGACCCACCCATCCACATTTTAGCAAATATCATGCATCTTTGTTTGGGGGCTGGACTCAGAAAAGGTGTACTTTGCTTTGCTCACAGCCATTGGCACAACTTGGTCACATCTTCTAAACCTAGCTGCAAGTGAGACTAGGAGATTTTTTTTTTTAAGGTAAGCTGAATAACATCCCCTACTTTCAAGATGCCCATGTCCTAATCCATGGACATGGATTACCTGTGAATGTGTTACCTTATGTAGCAAAAGGACTTTGTAGATATGATTAAGTTAAGGAAGCTGAGATGTGCAGATCATCACTGATTATTCAGGTAAGTCCAACATATTAAAAAAGGGTCCTTGATTTTTATTTTTTAATTATATATTGGATTGTAGTTGACTTTGAAAAAAAAAATGGCAACTCAGTCCAGTATTCTTGCCTGGGAATTCCCATGGACAAAGGAGCCTAGTCGGCCACAGTCCGTAGGGTCACAAAGAGTAGGATATGACTTAGTGACTAATCACCACATAGTTGACTACAACGTTGTTTTAGTTTCAGGTGTACAGCGAGTGATACAGGACACATATACATATATCTATTCTTTTCCCATACACGTTACTACAGAGTACTGAGCAGAGTTTCCCGTCCTATACGGTAAGTCCTTGTTGTTTATCTGTCTTCAGTGCATGCATGTGTGCTAAGTCACTTCAGTTGTGTCCAACTCTTTTCAACCCCACGGATTGTAGCCTGCCAGGCTCCTCTGCCCATGGAATTCTCCAGGCAAAAATACTGGGGTGGGTTGCCATGCTCTCCTCCAGGGGATCTTCTGGACCCAGGGATTGAATCCACACCTCTATGTCTTCTGCATTGAAAGGCAGGTTCTTTACCATTAGCACCACCGGGGAAGCCCCTATCTTAAGTATAGCAGTGTGTATGTATCAATCTTAATTTCCCCAAAGGGTCCTTTTTAGAGAGAGGCAGGAAAGTCAGAAGGCAGAGGATGAAAGCAGAGGTCACTGGGAGGGAGAAAGAGAGATTTAAAGATGTTATGCTGGTAGTTTTGAAGATGAAGGAAGGGGCCACAAGCCAAAGAATGCAGGCAGCCTGTACAAGCTAGAAAAGGCATGAAAGAGAAAGTGTTAGTCACTCAGCCATGTCTTTGCTACCCCATGGACTATAGCCGGCAAAGTTCCTTTGTTCATGGAATTCTCCAGACAAAAATACAGAAATGGATTGCCATTCCCTCCTGCAGCAGATCTTTTCCAACCCAGGGATCAAATCCAGGTCTTCTGCATTGCAGGAAGATTCTTCACCATCTGAGCCACTAGGGAAGCAGAAAAGGCATATAAATAGATTATCTCCTAGAACTTCCAGAAGAAATGCAGCTCTGCTGATCCATTTTAACTTCTGGCCTCCCGAATAGAATAAGTTTGTGTTGATTTAGACCACTAAATTTGTGACGATTTGTTATGATGGCAACAAGAAACTAACATAGTATCTATTTGCTCTGCTGAAATTTCTGTTACTTTGGAAAAAGGAAAGGCTAGATATTGGGAGATAACTAGAAGTCTCTACAGCAACTTTTTTGGGGGGGCTGGTGGAGGGGTGGATAATCTTAATCCAGTTCTAAAATTCACTTCTTTCTCTTCCAGGAGTCCACACACATTCTTTTGAAAATCCCATTGTTTACCTTGCTTGGGCTCACTGTTAAACTCAGAGGCTGTATGTCGTTCTAGGAATCCTTTCCGTTTCTGAAAATAATTTCGTCTTTCAGTCCTCTTTTATTGTCCCTGATGCATCAGAGATAGCCAACTAGAGTTTAACTACTTATCTTTTCTTCTGGTGTAAGTTGCAGGAGCTCAAGATCTGAAGTCAATTAAACCATTAGGGTGTTCATGCACCTTGGAGCACCTATCCCCACCTAGGAATGGTCATTCACCCTTTCAGTAGGGGGATCATCTCCTTGAGACAGAGTTCAGAAACAACATAGGTGCTGAGTTCTGCTTTTTTACGTCATCTCCCAGCAGTATATCTTTAGCATTCTGCAACAAACTTTGAAGTTCTGGCTTAAATTGCCTTTGATGATGTTAGATCTCCTCCGCAGGTCTATGAAGGCCTGAGCCATTGCTGCTCTGTATTGCCCAACCGAAAAAAATGCAAAGGATTCAGATTTCTCCAATAGCTCTCTTAGCAATTGCTTGACTGCTTTTCAAGAGAAATCAAGTGCTCATGTTTCCAAGCCTCCAGCCCCGTTAGGCCTCCGCTCCCTATTCCAGCAATAGTTCCAGGGTTGCTAAAACTGATGCACTGCTTACCTTGGCTCACCCAAGATCTGCTGTTGCTTCTAAGAGCCATTTGCTCTCAGAGAAACAACCTATGGGATGACAGCCAGGATAATAGGGGAATCAAATAATTCTAAGGCTTAAGGTTTCCAACAGATGAGCACATCTCTGTTTTTTCTCCTCACCTGCTCCGTGTTCTCTTTGCCAACTCTCCCTCTGCCCCAGATTCATTGGCAGTCAAGGCAGGAGCCAACTGCCTACCGAGTGTCCTCATTAAAATGCACCGCTCTTGCTAATTAGGAGCCAAGGTTCTCCCACGGTGGGCTTGGCCTGGGTATTGCCATTATCTTCATAAATAGACTCTTTACTTTGCAAATGGTGCTGTCATAGCCAGGCATTCCCGACCTGGCAAATGCTCTGTGCATTCTTAAGTGGAGCAGGGAATGTGTTAGCAAGAGAAGGCAGAGGCATTCACGCTGAAACAGGGGCTCTGTCCTGACTTCACCCTGCTGTCTGGGCAGCAGGCAGCCAACACAAGGGCTGAATCTGTGTAGACAACCACGATGTGCAGGAACCATATGGCCCAGATTTTCTGGGCGATCTTCTTTCTCATCATTTTAATCTTTATAGTAAAAGCAACTTTTTAAATGCATAAATATATTTTTTAAAACTTATCCAATTGCTTTACCTTTTAAAAGACCATTCCTATCAATACATTCACAAATGGGGGAAGGGTGAATCAGAATGACTTCTTGGTCTCCCCAAAATGCGTTATGCAATCTTCTGAGAATGTGTTTGCTTATTTATTTTCTTTCACCTTTACAATCTCTCTCTGGGAGGAGTTTCCTGGTGGTCCGGTGGTTAAGAATATGCCTTCCAAAGCAGGGGACATGGGTTCGATCCCTGGTCAGGGAACTAGATCGCACATACCACAATTAAAGATCCTGCATGACTCAAGGAAAACTGAAGATCCTGTACGCTGCAGTTAAGACCTGGCACAGCCAAGTAAATAAATAAAAATAAATAGTTTTTTAAAGAAGAATTTCAGTTTAAAAATATAAAATAAAATCATGATTTCGCTGCCTGTCTGAGGCTTCCCTGTCATTTCTAGCGCTAGTTCTTTTGAAAGGCCTGTCTTGACTCCCTCAGTGAAATGTGACTTCTCCTTTTTTCTGTAGCATCAGCATATTTGTTTCTCTCTCTTTTGTGCCATCTATTTTTGAAATGCCAACACTGTGCCAGGTCTCATCTTGAGCACTTTATACCTGTCACCTCTAATCCTTACAATGAACTTGCATTATGAACCAATTATGTGTTATACCTATTTTTTTGTATGAGAAAATCGAGGCTCATTGACATCAAGAAACTTATCCAGGGATATCCCTTAGCAAGGAGCAGAGCAAGGCATGAAGCTGAGTTGCAGTTCAGAGTGACCTAGGTTGCAGACTCTGAAATGGAAGATTCTGTTTCTATCATACCAGCATTTTCTTTCTGCCTGAGGCACTTAAGAGTAATGAATTGAGGAAACATAGTCCTTAATTATAACCTAATTAGGGAGATAAAAACATGTCTTCAAGAAAAATAGCTATATTAATAGTTGTTGTTTAGTTGCTAAGCCCGACTTGTTGTGACTGGATGGAGTGCAGCTCNAAGTTCTGGCTTAAATTGCCTTTGATGATGTTAGATCTCCTCCGCAGGTCTATGAAGGCCTGAGCCATTGCTGCTCTGTATTGCCCAACCGAAAAAAATGCAAAGGATTCAGATTTCTCCAATAGCTCTCTTAGCAATTGCTTGACTGCTTTTCAAGAGAAATCAAGTGCTCATGTTTCCAAGCCTCCAGCCCCGTTAGGCCTCCGCTCCCTATTCCAGCAATAGTTCCAGGGTTGCTAAAACTGATGCACTGCTTACCTTGGCTCACCCAAGATCTGCTGTTGCTTCTAAGAGCCATTTGCTCTCAGAGAAACAACCTATGGGATGACAGCCAGGATAATAGGGGAATCAAATAATTCTAAGGCTTAAGGTTTCCAACAGATGAGCACATCTCTGTTTTTTCTCCTCACCTGCTCCGTGTTCTCTTTGCCAACTCTCCCTCTGCCCCAGATTCATTGGCAGTCAAGGCAGGAGCCAACTGCCTACCGAGTGTCCTCATTAAAATGCACCGCTCTTGCTAATTAGGAGCCAAGGTTCTCCCACGGTGGGCTTGGCCTGGGTATTGCCATTATCTTCATAAATAGACTCTTTACTTTGCAAATGGTGCTGTCATAGCCAGGCATTCCCGACCTGGCAAATGCTCTGTGCATTCTTAAGTGGAGCAGGGAATGTGTTAGCAAGAGAAGGCAGAGGCATTCACGCTGAAACAGGGGCTCTGTCCTGACTTCACCCTGCTGTCTGGGCAGCAGGCAGCCAACACAAGGGCTGAATCTGTGTAGACAACCACGATGTGCAGGAACCATATGGCCCAGATTTTCTGGGCGATCTTCTTTCTCATCATTTTAATCTTTATAGTAAAAGCAACTTTTTAAATGCATAAATATATTTTTTAAAACTTATCCAATTGCTTTACCTTTTAAAAGACCATTCCTATCAATACATTCACAAATGGGGGAAGGGTGAATCAGAATGACTTCTTGGTCTCCCCAAAATGCGTTATGCAATCTTCTGAGAATGTGTTTGCTTATTTATTTTCTTTCACCTTTACAATCTCTCTCTGGGAGGAGTTTCCTGGTGGTCCGGTGGTTAAGAATATGCCTTCCAAAGCAGGGGACATGGGTTCGATCCCTGGTCAGGGAACTAGATCGCACATACCACAATTAAAGATCCTGCATGACTCAAGGAAAACTGAAGATCCTGTACGCTGCAGTTAAGACCTGGCACAGCCAAGTAAATAAATAAAAATAAATAGTTTTTTAAAGAAGAATTTCAGTTTAAAAATATAAAATAAAATCATGATTTCGCTGCCTGTCTGAGGCTTCCCTGTCATTTCTAGCGCTAGTTCTTTTGAAAGGCCTGTCTTGACTCCCTCAGTGAAATGTGACTTCTCCTTTTTTCTGTAGCATCAGCATATTTGTTTCTCTCTCTTTTGTGCCATCTATTTTTGAAATGCCAACACTGTGCCAGGTCTCATCTTGAGCACTTTATACCTGTCACCTCTAATCCTTACAATGAACTTGCATTATGAACCAATTATGTGTTATACCTATTTTTTTGTATGAGAAAATCGAGGCTCATTGACATCAAGAAACTTATCCAGGGATATCCCTTAGCAAGGAGCAGAGCAAGGCATGAAGCTGAGTTGCAGTTCAGAGTGACCTAGGTTGCAGACTCTGAAATGGAAGATTCTGTTTCTATCATACCAGCATTTTCTTTCTGCCTGAGGCACTTAAGAGTAATGAATTGAGGAAACATAGTCCTTAATTATAACCTAATTAGGGAGATAAAAACATGTCTTCAAGAAAAATAGCTATATTAATAGTTGTTGTTTAGTTGCTAAGCCCGACTTGTTGTGACTGGATGGAGTGCAGCTCACCAGGCTCCTCTGTCCATGAGATTTCCCAGGCAAGAATACTGGAGTGGGTTGCCATTTCCTTCTCCAGCATATCTTCCTGACCCAGGGATTGAACCCATGTCTCTTGCATTGGCAGGAGCCACCTGGGAATCCTATATTATTAAGAAGATAGTCTAAAATGTAGCTGGTATGAGCATTATATGTTCTGCAGGTGAACTTATATTCTGCAAAGTTTACTATTAAATGGTTTGTGTGATTGATTCAGTTATAGGGCAAGTTGTTAGCCTTCCCCCTGAAACCACAGTATTGTGTTAATTTCAGGTGGGAAGTTAAAGATTCAATATTTTACAGATTATATTCATTATAGTTTATTACAAGATAATGGGTATAATTCCCTGTGTGTGTGGACCATCTCAACATCTTGTTAGAATGAAGATTCTGATGCACGTCGGGGATGGGACCTAAATCTGCATTTAAAACAAGCTCCCAGGTGATGTTACAGCTGCNGGTAGGAGGGGCCTGGGGGATGGTGGTGGAGATTAACCAGAAAGGATTAGAAATGGGAGAAAAGTGCAGGGAACATTTCGCTACTGGTTGGGGTCTCTCACACACAGGTCCCCATGCTTTTCCCTGTGTTGAACTTTGCCTGCAAATTTCACTGACACACTTTTGTTTATCCTTTAAAATAGCTCACAGGTCACTTCCAGAAAACTCTGCTGAGTGTCCAGGCTGAGCTAGTGCTGCTCCCACGTAAGTCCATGATGGCCAGCGCACACCTCCTCCTGTCCATCTGCTTCCCCAGCTGCCGTCCATCCCTGGAAGTCAAGGAGTGAGTGTTAAAGATTTGACACATGTCGATGATGGATGCTCTCTAATAAGGGAGCATATGAGTGGAGACCTACGGGTGGGTAGCGAGAAGGCAATCGTATAGCACTAGAGAGAGGAAAAAAACAAAGCGAGGGCACTGAAGGAGTTCTGTTTCCATCATCTGTTGCCACAATAAGATTATGTAAGAAACAACCCCCAAACCCAGCAACTTACACTATGAGAAACAGTATGGAGTTTCCTTAGAAAGCTAAACTTAAAGGTACCGTATGATACAGCAGTCCCACTCCTGGGCCATATATCCAGAAAAAGCAAGAACTCTAATTTGAAATGCACCCCAGTGTTCATTCCAGTACTATTTACAGTGGCCAAGACATGGAAGCAAACTAAGTGTCCGTCAACAGATGAATGGCTCAAGAAGATGTGGTACGTAGATACAATGGAATATTACTCAGCCACGAAAAAGATAAAAGAATGCCATTGGCAGAAACATGAGTGGACCTACAGACTATCATCCTAAGCAAAGTAAATCAGACAGAGAAAGACAAATATCATGAAGAGTCACTTATATGTGGAGTCTGAGAAATAGTACAAATAAACTGATTTACAAAAGAGAAATAGACTCACAGACAGAATGCCAACATGGTTACCAAAAGGGAAAGGAGAGGGGGATAAATTAAGAGTTTGTGATTAGCAAGATTGGGATTACGTACTATTAATATATACGAAATAGATAAACAACAAGGATTTACTGTATAGTACAGGGAACTATATTCAGTATCTTGTAATAAGTAATAATAAAAATACATATAAAGCCATCTGGCCCCTATAAGAGAAAAGAATCTGAAAGAATATGCATTATTTTTCAGATTGTTTTATATATTCAGTTATTTGTATCTAATTAGATGGACATATATCTGGCTGGATGGCATCACCAAAGCAACGAACATGAACTTGGGCAAACTTTGGGAGATGATGAGGGACAAGGAGGCTTGGCGTGCTGCAGTCCTTGGGGTTGCAAAGAGTCAGAAATGACTGGATGACTGCACAACAACATAACTGAATATATATATATATATAATATATAAAACTGAATAACTTTGCTGTACACCTGAAATGAACAACACATTGTAAATTAACGATAGTTTAGTTAAAAAAACAAACAGACAAAAACTCCCAGTGGGTTAAAACAGTAAGCCTCTATTTAAGTCATGAGTGTACAGGTCAGCTCGACTATTCTGACCCCAAGGAGATGCTCAAGTGTCAGCAGTCAGTCGACAGGCTGACTCGGCTGATCTTGCTGGGCTCTGCCCCACAGTGGGGACCTCCGCTCAGGTCCATGTGGTCTCATCACAGCCGTTCACCCATGTTTGGGCTCATGTCCAAGGCAGGGTTCCGAGAGAGGGAAGGAAGTGTGCAAGACCTTTTGATTTTTAGGCCTGGACATGGGATATGACTACTTTTGCTTCATTTTATTGGCCAAAGCAAGTCAAAAGTCCAGTTCTGAGTCAAGACATTGGGCAGTAGACTCCGCCTCTTGATAAGACGAGCTGCAAGTCAAAGAGTAAGGGTGTGACAACATGAAGAGGAGTAAGGGGGTCGACTGTCATGCTTTTGAGTTGACTCACACTCTGACTATTTGTAAGAATAAGCAGATTCCAGGGCACCCTAGCAGTGGGTCCTGATCTTCACACTGTCCCCATCAGGAGACACTGGGGCTAAAAACACAGCCACTCTCCATTATTTGCACATCAGTCACTCAAGGCAAATGTTCTTTCCCAGAATGGATTCTTAACTGCTTCCTCCTACTGTCCAGCTGGTGTGTATGTTGATATAATTCAGATTTGGCCTAAAATTAGGGTGAGAAAAATATGATTAGAGAGGCAAATTTGTTGGAAAAAAAAATGAAACCAAACTAAAACTAGATATAAATACTTCAATATTTAGCTTCATTTGGGTTACATGGGTTCCCTCAATGTACAGTTGTTAGTGTACATATATATTTTAATTCAATGTTTTGAACAGGTAACCCATAAACTAAAGTATAAAAGGCTATAGGTGAATTCTCCCTCATACCTTATATACCCATGTGTGTATGCACATGAGTACACACACACACACACACACACACCACCAAATAGTGTTTTTTCAGAAACAAATGTTATTATTTAAAGATGTTCTTTCAGGAATGCACATGTAATCAGATATAAACAAGTACATACATATGTCATTTCCTTGATTCTGCATTTTGCTTTTATTTTTCAATTAACATCACATTTATAAACATTTTTGCCAAATCAAGGACACACAAACTTTTCCTTTTTTAGGACTGCATCATTTTCCACTGTATCCTTCCTCATGTAATCAGCCTTTCATTGACAGGCATTTGGTTTGTTTCCATTCTTTTTCTCTTGCAGAATTAAATCTTGAGATGATTTGTGTTAGGACAGCAATGAATTCCAAAGTTTGGCCTTATGAATGGATAGATGACAATGACTGCTCTCTTTCTTCTGTTCTGATTGGAGCCTTTGTCTTGGTTTGTAACCTTGCAACATTTAAAAACAAACAGAAAATCCCATGAAGATGCTGGTTTGGGCCTGTGCCCAGGATTTTTGGAACCTGATGTTCGAAGTGACCTCTAGAGGAAGGCAAGGGGGATTGTGGGGAGAGAGTGGGTGAGCTGAATGATATGATTAAAAATACAGTCGGTTCTGTTGCATTTTTAAAGGGCTGTTGAGAACTGTTTAGGGGAAACGCCAGTTTGTTCAAGCGTCCCTTTGTGCTTAAGAGCTTTTCCACATTAGCCAGCTCTGCTTTCTCCAGTCAGCATTTTCTGTGCCAGAGGGTGAATTGGTGATGTGCAGAGCTGATGTCCTGAAAAACTATGGTATGGCCTCGAGATCTGGACTCTTACGGGTCCCTGAACAACTCAGAACAGTCTAAGTGCCACAGTCCCCATCTGAGATCAACTCATCTCGGTGATTGATCCAGAGTCGTGACATATGACAATTGTTTCCAAATGTCAGCCTAGTGCACCTGCTGCCTCAGAGTCACCCCAGATGTGTCGCGAAGAGCAGATTCCTGGGCTCCAGCTCATCAGACTGAGGAACCAGCCCCTCTGGAATCCATAATAAGCTCCCTAGGTAACTCAGAAGCATCATCAGGCCTGGGAAGTCTACCAAGGCAACAGTGCAGATAAACATTTCTGCATTTAGAAACCAGGAAGCTCAGGCCTTGCAGACTCTATGTGGGACACACCAAATGTTCTGTGCTCCATCAGCCTCATGCTCAGGCACGGAAAAGGCTTACCATTCTCTCTGGCTTCAAAGGGATCAAATGTGAAGTTCTGGCCCCACCTGGCTCCTCGTCAGTCATGACGGGGACCCTGAACGGGACTCTGACATGGTGATTTATGGGGAAACATGCAGTAAGGCATGGCTGACTCAAGTGCCAGCCCAATTCTCCCCCCCTTGCCTTGTGGTAATAGACATGAGGCCTTCAGAGTAAGCAAGCAGTGGTCCCCTTGGTGGAAGGGGGAAGGTTAGATCAGGTGCTGGGGCCAATCAGGCTGGCAATGAAGCTAATCTGAAGAAGCTAGATTAGCTAGAAGGGTGGGCAGAGAGGTGGCCCTGCCCAAGGAAGAGCAGCTGCCTTCTCAAAGAAGAGACTTAGGGCATTGGGTAGTGGTGGAGGAGGGGAGGAAAGGAGATCTGGGTTCCCTTCCCCCAGCACACGCTCACACTCCAGGGAGAACTCTCTGGTCTTAAAGTTCAGAGTCTATTTAGGAAGCTCTGGGACTTCTGTGGGGGTCAAGTGGTTAAGACTTTGCCTTCCAATGCAGGGGTCTTCCCAGGTGGTGCTAGTGGTAAAGAATCTGCCTGCCAGTGCAGGAGACACAAGAGATGCGGGTTCAATCCCTGGGGTGGGAGGATCCCATGGAGGAGGGTGTGGCAACCCACTCCAGTATTCATGCCTGGAGAAGCCCACGGGGAAGAGGAGCCTGGTGGGGTACAGTCCATAGAGTCGCAAAGAGTTGGACACGACTGGAGCAACTTAGCACACTCACATGCAGGGCTTGCAGGTTTGATCCCTGCTTGGGGCACTAAGATCCCCCATGCCTTGTGACCAAAAAACCAAAACATAAAAAGGAAGCAATATTGCAACAAATAAAGGCTTTAAAAATGGTCCATATAAAAAAGTCTTTTAAAAAAGGAAAAAAGAAGCTCTGCTTTTCTAGAGGGAGATAGGCCATACGTATGTGCAGGCTTGAGAGGGAACCATTCTCTCGAACTGTCAGGGATGGCCATTCTCCCTTACTTGCGTTTTCATGTAGGTGAGACAGATCTTCACACTTCTGCTTGAATGCACTACGGGTTTAATTTCCAAGCTCCAACCAGGATTCTGGAGAAGTAGGCATTAATACTTTGCTATTTCAGGACGGAGCTGTGCAAACAAAGCTTCTAACAGTCAAAAGCAGTTTCTCAAAGTTTTATTTGCGCTCTGAGCATAGTTGCTTCTCAATAAATATCTGGCAAATTAATGACAGCAGATCAAGTAAAGTAAGTGATATCCAGATATAGAAATATACCCCCTCCTATGATGANAGAAGTAGGCATTAATACTTTGCTATTTCAGGACGGAGCTGTGCAAACAAAGCTTCTAACAGTCAAAAGCAGTTTCTCAAAGTTTTATTTGCGCTCTGAGCATAGTTGCTTCTCAATAAATATCTGGCAAATTAATGACAGCAGATCAAGTAAAGTAAGTGATATCCAGATATAGAAATATACCCCCTCCTATGATGAAGATGGAGAAGGCAATGGCACCCCACTCCAGTACTCTTGCCTGGAAAATCCCATGGACAGAGGAGCCTGGTGGGCTGCAGTCCATGGGGTCTCGAAGAGTCGGACATGACTGAGCGACTTCACTTTTACTTTTTACTTTCATGCACTGGAGAAGGAAATGGCAACCCACTCCAGTGTTCTTACCTAGAGAATCCCAGGGACGGGGGAGCCTGGTGGGCTGCCATCTATGGGGTTGCACAAGAGTCAGACACAACTGAAGTGACTTAGTAGTAGTAGTAATGATGAAGATATGGTAATGTTCTTATATTTTTCAATATCCTGAATCCACAATGATTTGCAGTAATCCCTGGTGCTTTGAAAATATTCCACTTCTGTGAAGGAAAAAATGGATAAAAGATTCATATGAAAATGTCTTCATGGATTAAGGAATTTTAGATAAGTACTTCAGAGAGACTAAGAGAACATATTCTAAACCCTGTTTCTCTGGGTATCAAACTCTGGTTAAGCCCAAAGCAACTAGGAATGCCTTGACTCTACAGTGCCTTATAGTTCATATCTAGGGCTTAGGTAACTGACAATAACAATTTGGACTAATGACAAATTTTTGTCTTACTGAGTTGGATATGAAAGGGATTTGGGGAGATGTAGAAGAGGGGAAAAGGAGGAAAAAGACAAAGACATTCCAAAGAGAAAAGGCTGTATACACAGGGAGAGTGAGGGAGGGAGGAAAGTAGTAATGAACACAAGAAATGGGGCTGAGATTGTGAGGATGGGGAGATAAAGACAAAGACAGAGTTATCAGTGTAACTGATCTTTTTAAGGAAACAACTTTTGGTTTTTCTCTGTTGGTTTTTTGTTTCCAATGTAATTGATTTCTGCTCTTATCTTTATTAAGATAATAATAAAGATTACTATTGTGTCCTTTCTGTTGTGTCCTTTCTCTTAAGTTGCTCCCAGGATTTTTTTCCTTTGTTTCAACAATTGTGATGTATCTTGGTATGGATGGCTTTGGATTTTTACTTTTGTGAGTTTGCTGAACTGCTCGATTTTATACATTAATGTTGTTTCGCTGTTTAATCTCTAAGTTGTGTCTGACTCTTTGCGACCCCATGGGCAGAGTGTCCATGGGATTTCCCAGGCAAGAATACTGCAGCAGGTTGCTATTTCCTTCTCCAGGGGATCTTCCCGACCCACGGACTGAATCCAGTCTCAAGCATTGGCAGGTGGGTTCTTTACCACTGAGCCACCAGAAAAGCCCTTATGCATTTATTTGTTGTTCAGTCACTAAGTCGTGTCTGACTCTTCATGACCCTATGCCAGGCTTCCCTGTCCTTTGTTATCTATTGGAGTTTACTCAGACTCATGTCCATTGAGTCAGTGATGCCATCCAACCATCTTATCCTTCTCCTCCTGCCCTCAATCTTTCCCAGCATTAGGGTCTTTTCCAATGAGTTGGCTCTTTGCATTATTGGCCAAAGTATTGGAGCTTCAGCTTCAGCATCAATCTTCCAGTGAATATTCAGGGTTGATTTCCTTTAGGATTGACTGGTTTGATCTCCTTGTTGTTTAAGGAAATCTCAAGAGTCTTCTCCAGCACCACAATTAATATCTTTCACTAAATTAGGAAATTTGGGGCCATTATTTCCTCAAATGACTTTTGGGCACTGCATTCTTTCTAGGGCTCCAATGACATCAATATTAGACCTAAAAATGTCCAATGACATCAGTAGTAGACCTAAAAATGTCCAATGACATTTGACAATGTCGCATATGTCCCTGGGGAACTGCTGTTTGGTTTACTTTTTCCAATTGTTTTCTTTACTGTTATTGAGATTGGATGATTCTACTGATCTATTTTCCAGTTCATTCTTTCTTTCTTCTAACATCTCCATTCTTCTACTTTAAGATATAATAAATAAAATGTATCCCGTCTCTGCATTAAAAAAATTAGTTATCATATTATTTAATTCTAAAATTACCATTTGGTTCTTTATTTAATATCTTCTATTTCTTTACTGAGATTTTCTATGTTTCCATTTGGTTCAAGAATATTCAGCCTTCTTGGAGGATTTTTTATAACAGTTGCTTTAAATCTTTGATTATTCCAACATCTGTATCATCTTACTGCTGACATCTGTTGACTACCTTTTCTTATGCAATTTGAGATTTTTCTGATCCATTGTATGCCAAGTAATTTTAGATCATTCTGGACATTTTCAATATTCTTCTATGAGATCCTAGGTCTTACTTATATCCTGTGAAGAGTACTGATACTTTTGTTTTAGTAGTAACCGGCTTGGCTGGGCTCAGGACACACATTCCAACTATACTTCTGTGTGTGTGTGGTTCCAAAGTCCGTTCCATTTTCAAAGCCTTTGCAGTGTTACTCAGATTCCTCAGTGTCCTCCCATGTAAGGACCCTGTGGTCAGTCTGGGATAGGGGCAGTGGTCTCTCCCATAGTTCAGTTTTCAAAGTCTTTAGTATATTGCTTAGGGTCAGATTCACACATGTCAAGCTTATGGGTGAGCTCAGGAATTCATCAACAATATCCCTAGGTCCTCCTTCTCCATAACCTTCTCAGTACTTTCTGGGGCTCCACTTCTCATTCCTTTAGTCAGAAAGTTGGGGCTTTAATTTCCTTGTTCTGATGTGTACTTTCACGAGGGCACCTAAATCTGGGTCCAGGCAGCAGAACAAGAGAGATAGTAATAGCAGTGGGGGGAACATCCCCTGGAGACCACAGCTTCTCAAATCAGAGTGGGAAGTTCCTCTTCTCATGATTTTAGATGCCCAGGGGCCCCTCTGCTGCCATGCCACCATCTCCTCAGGATCTTCTGGGGTCTGGGGCAAAAAAGAAAAGAGAGGAGGAAAAATGGACCATTTTCCCTGCTCCCCCTAAGCATTAAGGAGTCTCCTTTCTGTTTGTTGAGCTGGAAGTGGAGGCTTCTCCTGAACTCTATCCATGTCTTGTCCTCACTTCCAGTTTCCAGACTGCCTTGGGTCCAGCCAGCAGACACCAAGGGGAGTCAGATTCCGCTCTTCTTTCCCAAGCCACCTGCCATCACTTTCTCAGCTGCCCCACGCATTCTTTCCAGGTTTTATAGCTGCCTTCCGTGGGAGAGATGAGGTGGAGTATGCTTGCTCCGTCTTCATGCTTCTGTTTTGCTTTGCAAGCATTCCACCCAACTCTGCTCCACAACTTATAAACTAAGGAAGGAGGTTTTTAACTTTTACTTTATTTCATTCTGAGATGAGTGTACAAAAACCAAAATCACTACCAAGAAGCTTATCTATTAAGGAAAGCAACATATGTTTGGCTTCTTCACTTTTTACATTACTTTGTTTCCTCCTTAAGATCACGAGCAAGAGAAATCAAAGATAGATCCTGGTTCCCATGCACTTTACATAGCTGCTGAGAAAACTGTCTGTGACGCCTTCAGGTGCTTATAGCACGAAGTAAGCCTAGGACTTGACCTCAGAATTGTGGTTTAGGAAAATAGCTTATTGTCCAAACAGAGAAGTCTTTCATAAATGCCTCGGGATTTAACTGCACTTCACAGAAAAACCCTAACGATCTTGCTTTCTCATAACTTTTTGAAAAGACACAGTGAATTGCCAAGACCAGTGTGTTCTTCATCAAGGACTTCCAAGGAGATAAGACGTAATTTGCTCTTTTGTTGGCCTTATTGGGGAGGGTGAATTCCAGGGAGTGATGTATGTTTCCTGTAAGTTCAGCAAGCCATTGTGGAACAGAATTTCTTCAGATATTGTCAGTGAGACCATAATTGGGGTCAATGAATCATAGATTATATTTGGTAATCTACGCAGACAACACTAAGAATGCTATCCCAGTGGGGAAAACTGGAAAGAGACACTCGTTACTAAACAGCATGGCATGAGGGCAGGAGCAGAAGAAAAGTGGGACAATCTGCCCAATAGACTGAAGACTTGATTTCAATCAGTTAGTCGCTGAGCAGGCAGGGTTGTTGTTCTCTCCCCCCAGAGGGTGGGAGTAACTATGACGCCAGAACACAGACTGCACAGCCACGAACAGAGACACGACCCTTGAGATAAGTCCCCTAAGCCCCTCAGATGATCACCTCTGTTCAGTTTATCAACACGGAGACTTGTCCCTTGGAACAAATCTGTGGCTATTGCATCAACGGTCTCCTACTGTCCTTGCCATCCTAGTTTCTGTAGGCTACAGAAAGGAGCCAGTCCATATGCTGCTTTATCTGCCCTTCTTTTTGCTTCACAAAACTCAGCTGAAGCCCTTGGTGGTGGTGGTGGAAGTTGGGGGAAGCACAGAGTAGTAGCCTAAGTGTAAATAAGGACGATTTGGTCCTTGCTATTGTTGCTGTTTAGTCACTGAGCCACATTCAACTCTGTGACCCCCGGGACTGCAGCCCACCAGGCTCCTCTGTCCATGGGATTTCCCAGACAATACTAGAGTGGGTTGCCATTTCCTACTCCAGGGGATCTTCCTGACCCAGAGATCAAACCCACGTCTCCTGCATTAGCAGGTGGATTCTGTATCACTGGGCCACCAGGAAAGCCCTGATTTGTTCCTTAGATGAGGCCTCCCCTCAAAACAATGTCATCTCCTTTATAAGTGAAGAGACAGAATGAGCAATAACAACCCCAAGTCTCAGTTATTCATTCCAGGAGTGAAACCTAGGAGCTTTCACTTGAATGACCTTCTGTTTAGCTCATTAGGGTCCTGGAGGAAGAGAAGACTTTTACCTGAGGGCTTACACACAACCAAGGTCAGACAGTTCTGTCTTTACCCTCTGCCATTGGCCTCTCCGCCAGCTAGTCCTCGGGAGATCTGTACACGGGGAACAGCGGTTCTTTGTTTCAGACAAGGACAGACAAGAAAACTGCAGTTTCGCTGCAGCAGGAGGGGTTTGGAATACATGTGAGAAAGAACCGTTAGATTCCAAGTATCCTGAGATGGAGGAATATGGGACGGGGAGGGCAGCAGGCTGCTTTCTAGATTTTAGAGACAGCTGTCCTTATGGGGTGGCTGACAACAGCCCTTACAGGACAAACTACCAGAACCCAGGCTTCCAGTGTCCCTGGTGGCTCAGTGGTGAAGAAGCCACCTGCCAGTGCAAGTGACATGAGTTCGCTCCCTGGTCCAGGAAGATCCCACATGCTGAGCAGCGTGTGCGCACAACTATTAAGCCCGTGCTCTAGAGCCTGGAAGTCACAACTACCGAGCCCACGTGCCACCACTATTGAAGCCCACGTGCGCCCTCGTCCATACTCCACAACAAGAGAAGCCACTGCAATCAGAGGCCCAAGCATGGCAACTAAAGGGTAGCCCTTACTTGCCACAACTAGAGGAAAGCCCATGCAGCAACTAAGACACAGCACATTCCAAAGCAAAAAAAAAAAAAGAATCCAGGTCTCTGATTCCACACTTTCTATTCCCATTCTCTGACTTTATAAAGAGGGTTCTGATTCTGGCCCCTGATGCAGTTTCTCCACCAGGACTGCTGAGGCAGAGTGCTTTTGTCTGGAGTGTCTCTGCTCTCATGAGACCCCAGCACATAGGGATTCTTTGGTCCACATGAGGAGGGAAAGAGAAACAACTTTTTCTCAATATGAGCAATTGCCTCCCTCTCATCAGAGAAGAGTTACTTAGGTTTCTCCAGGAGGAAAGAAACACCACTTTCCCAAATTTAAAAGACATTCTTAGCACCAGACCAGCAGCAATATCCTAGGGTTGGACTTCCTAAACATGGTCACCCATTAGAATCCCTGGGGACTTTGAGCACAATCCTAACAGTTAAGCCCAGAAATTCTGGTTGGTAGGGCAGAGCTGTGGGGTTTTTTTTAAAGCTCTTGGAAAGAGCATCCAGGGTTGAAAAACACCATTCAAGGAGTACAGTTAACACCCAGTGGAGATGGGGGCGACAGAGGATGAGATGATTGGATGGCATCATTGACTCAATGGGCATGAGTTTGAGAAAACTCTGGGAGACGGTGAAGGACAGGGAAGCTTGGCGTTTTGCAGTTCATGGGTTCACAAAAAGTTGGACACAACTGAGTGACTGAACAAACTAGTAGTTCAAACATCATGCTGGACCAAGGGAGGGGAGTACAAAATGTCCCATGCGTCTCTGCAGTTTACTGCCATTCAGTGGCTCTGTGGGAGGATTCGAGCCCCAGGCATTATACTGTGGAGACAGGTGGCTGGCTGGCTGGCAGGCAGCCCCGTTCATAGCCCTGTTTCAGGAGCCCAGGAAGGCAGACTCCTAGAACAAAGTCTTGAAGGCTGCCCACCGGGAGCAGGAGGATGTGAGTCTATATTGTGAGGGTAGGTGGCTCTGTGCTGTTAGTCACAAGCTGTTCCTCCATCTCCAGCCCTCACAGGGAAGAATGTGTAACAGTTGTCCTCTGTAAAAAAAGAGACCTTGTTTCTGTGAAGTCCTAGTGGCTGGGAACTTGTAGGGGCAGCCAAGTGCAGGAGTTAGGAATTACAGTTCTGGATTTGGACCAACCCGAAGGTCAAAGTCCTACCATGTCCTAGCTTCATGTTTGCAGCGATATTTCTTAATTGCTTTTAGTTTTGATTTTCTTATCTATGAAAGTGAAAGACAGTGAAGTCGCTCAGTCGTTTCCTACTCTTTGCGATCCCATGGACTGTAGCCTACCAGGCTCCTCCATCTATGGGATTTTCCAGGCAATAGGACTGGAGTGGGTTGCCATTTCATTCTCCAGGGGATCTTCCTGACCCAGGGATCGAACCCGGGCCTCCCGCGTTGCAGACAGACGCTTTACCATCTGAGCCACCAAGGAAGTCCTTTCTTATCTATAAAATGAAGATAATAACAGTGACTACCTCATATGGTTGTGATGATTCAGGGAAATAATGAATGTAATACTTGGGATAAGGCATTCAATAGAAAGTACCTGTATTTCCCTTGTTGGGGTGGGCATTGCAGTGGACGTGGTGATGGTGGTGGAGGAGGGGGAAGTTTCCTCCACAACAGAGTGGGGACACAGGGCATGAAGGAGGAGGTGGGAGGGAAAGGCATTGGCCAGGACACCAGGCGGGCGTAGGCGGTCTCTGCCCATGTCAAGGGGCATGCTCATTGGGCCTTCACAGCTCCTGCATTTTTTTTTTTCCCAGCTGCACCAGGCATGCGTGATCTTAGCTCCCTGACCAGGGGTTGGACCAAGCCTCCTGTAACGGAAGCATGGAGTCTTAGCCACTGGACCACCAGGGAAGTCCCACAGCCGCTGCAGTTGATAAGGAAGGAGGACACCTCTCTGTGGGGGCTGTACAGCTCAAGTCTAGATGCTCAACCTTAAGAGCTAGTGACGTTTGTCCTCTTCATTAGCCCTGGAGATTCTGAGACAGAAATCTCAGACAGATGGTGGAGCCAAGGAATCTGTTCCTTTTTGAGTTCTCTGGATGACTTCTCTGCACAGACAGGTTTGAGAACCACGGTGCAGCCTGCTCAACTCAGTGAAAACGGATCACAAAGGCATTTCTACTTGAACTCGTGGGCTCCCTGTGTGTCTCACTGCCAGAGATCAGCAGTCCCAGAATCTTAAATTACCAAGTCTTTTCTTTTAAATGCACTTGGGCCTTGATGGGACATTACAGACTCCTAGTGCTCAAGATCAATGGGACACGTACATGAAATTCTGAAGAGGTGGAGAGGTAAGAGGTGATTTGGGGATGGGTGTGGCGTGGGATTGAGAAGGTTCAGGTTAAGGGTAGTTCCTTTCAGCTTTTCAGGACTGCCCATGATGAGTGTGGGTGTGTGTGGGGGTCTGTGGGTATGGGGGGGGTCCTTCTGTTGGTGGGGAGTCCCTGACCTTCAGCAGCCAATGGACACACTCAGCGTGTCATTCTGCCCCTGTCTCACATCCTTCTCCAGGGGAGACAGTCCTAGCTGAAGCTGCTCAGGCTCTGTACCTAGCACCCAACATGGTCTTTCCTCATTACTTTTTCCACCAGATGCCCTATGTTTCAGTGATATAAATGACTTACCTGTTTCACTCACTTGCACTAGAATCCACAGTCTTCCAAAACCACATCTACCTTTCTCTTCCTGATTGTTATACACAAAGGAAAACCCAGCCTATTGCAGTTACTACTACACCACAGCTGACATTTGCTTAGCACTTAGCAAGATTAACTTACTGTATCTTCATAAAAATGTGCTACAATAGGCACATTATCCTTACTTTAAATACAAGGGACCTGGGGCCATCTGGCTCCAAACTTTGTGCTTCTAACCATCATGTTATGCTGTTTTTTCTTAGTGAACAATCTCTGAATGGAAAGACGATGGCCTTTGAGGTTGGAAATACCATTGGCTTTGACATGTATTAGTTAAAACATCTTGAGCAGATTACTTAACTTTCCTGAGCCTCCATTTTATTATCTGTAAAAGAAGCAGAATTCCAACACATAGTGATGGTAAATAAGAAAACTGAAGGATCTCGTGTCTGGGTCTCTTTCGTCAGCTACGGAGGTTTGTTCCTCAGTATCTTGCCTCTGCATCTTCTGGACCCTTTCTTGCAAGGCTTCACTTTCTTATCATTCATGTGTTCACCGCAGTAACATTTACCATTTTCTTCAAGAACTTTTCCTTTGGACTTCCTTGGTGGCTCAGTGGACAAGAATCCACTTGCTCATGCAGGTGACACGGGTTGGATCCCGGATCCGGGAAGCGCTCACATCCACGGGGCAACTAAGTCCGTGCATCACAACTGCTGAGCCTGTGGTCTAGAGCCTGTGCTGTGCGGCAAGAGAAGCCACCAAAACGAGAAGTCTGAGCAGGGCAACGATGAGTGCCCTCTGCTTCCTGCAGCTAGCGAAAGAAAAGAAAAAACAGGTGTGTAGCAATGGAGATCCAGCATAGCCACATATATGTACACACACAACTGCAATTTGCATTCACGCCTTGGCAAACTTTGGCACAAGAAGCCTAGTTTTGGCCCATCTTGGCTTCCAACGTGACTTCCGCACTAAGCTGAATCACTTACAAATCATTTTTACTTAAAGTGAGAGATAGGTGACTCTTCCTTCTGCTTGAACACTTGGAGGTCATTGTAGAGTGTTTTTTTTTCCCCCCCCTTTATTTTTGGCTGTGCTTTGTGGCATTCAGAATCTTAGTTACCCAACCAGGGATTGGACCCATACCCTCTGCAGTGGAAGCGTGGAGTCTTAACCGCGGGACAACCAGGGAAGTCCCCATAGGGTTATTAATTGGCCTAATTTCAATTCTTTTATGTGTCCGGGAATAAGGAGGTCTGAGGAGAGGGAAGAAGGGGCAACAGCTGGTTGATGGAGCAATCAGAGCACATTAACATCTAGTGATTAAGTCCCCTGTCTTACATGGTAAGGCTACTGGTGGTGCCTCAAGACAGTTACAACAGTAACACCAAAGATCACTGACCACAGATCGCCGTAACAAATATAATCAGGGTGAAAAAGTTTGAAATATTGTGAGAATTATCAAAATGTGACACAAAAGACATGAAATGAGCCAATGCTGTTGGCCAACAGCACTTATATAACAACTCAGTGTTGCCACAAACCTTTGATTTGTTAAAACAAACAAACACACAGAAAAACACTCTAAACGATAATAACAACTCAGTATATGCAAAGTGCAAAATGCAGGGTGCCTATATTGAAGATGCAGTTGACTCTCCACACGCCCACCTGTGGTTATATTTCCAAGTGTCCTATGCCCTGAAAAGGCCCCATGAAGGCAGTTCCCATGGAAGGCTGTGACTGGGTGCAACCAACTGTTCCATCACCCTGTGTATTCAAGTTCCTGGCAGTATAGCCTGGAAGGTGCTCAAAAAGGTTTTATTGAACAAAGAACAGTTGCTCCTTATTTTTGGCTACAGGTTCTGCTAATGTATTGAGTCTGCTAAATTCTAATACCAACTCGGTATTGCAAATACACAAAACAGTAATATTGAAAACCTAGTATTTGTGAGGTCCCAGGCTACCATGAATCATCTCATTAATCCCCAAGATGACTATGAAGAAGGTACTATCATCATCATTTTATGGATGAGGAGGAGGCCTGAGTTTAGGAGAAGAATGAACTTGTTCAATATGAAAAGAAGTCATTGGCAGAGCCCATACTCAACCTCTGTCAACACCAGAGAGTTGTAAAGCCTTTTTATTATCTCCTTCCCTCCTTATTAAAGGCTGTTTTCAGGACTTCCCTGGTAATCCAGTGGCTAAGACTCCATGCAGGAGGCCCAGGTTCAATCCCTGGTCAGGGAACTAGATCCCATATACTGCAATTAAAAAAAAAGTCCCTCATGCCACAACAAAGATTGAAGATCCTGCGTGCCACAACTAAGACCCATCACGGCCAAATAAAATAAATAATTTTTTTCCCCCAAAATAAAAAATGAATAAAATAAAAGGCTGTTTTTGTCTGGATAATCCCACTCACTGTGACTTTCTCCAGGACTCTCTAGCACGAGCTCTCATTCCCAGACCTCTTCAAAATCCTTGCAGGTCTGGGTAGGTGCCCCCACCATCATCACCTTCCTAGACTCTCAACTCTGTCCCCCATCCCTCCCCATTCCCCTGTCTGGCTCCTCTCCCTCATCCTTGAGTTCCCGGTGGCCCTGCCTGGTGGTCTTGAGAAGGTGTTGGTCCAGTGAGCTTGGTGGTAATGGAAGCCTGACCCACACCACTGCTTTATTTCCCTCCTGCATCCCTGTGGGCCTTGGTTCTTTCCCCTGCCCCAAATATCATCAGCTGGTGACAGATAAGAGAAAAGGGCCATCTTCTGCTGGAGCTTAACTTTTTAATTAATTCTCAATTTAGTGACCATGTAAAGATAGTTTCTTATGATGCCTCCTTTTTCAAGTATTTTATTGACTTGCCTTTGCTATCACAAAGAACACCCTTTCCCTCCCCATCTCCCCCAACTTTGCACAACTTCCCTACGGATCTGCAGGGTCTATAAGATAAATAGATTGTTCATCTCAAAATCACCTCCCTCCATTGGACCTGGTTAGAGCCCCTGGCTGGGCTGGTGCTCCCCGGTCAGGCTGAGTCTCTTCTGTGCTGCTTAAGGAAGGGCTCTGTCCCATTGCCTTTCTTTGAGAGCATCAGCCTGACCTGAATGCCAGCTGCACCCCCAGCTCAGCCCTTAGGTTCTGTCACCTGAAACGGCAAAGAGCCAGCTCTGACAGACAGTGGGGAAGCCTGGGTGACAACTGAACTGATGAGGCTGAAGTCAGAGACTGTGAGCTCAGCTCTAGCCATACTTAAGAAATGGCACTGTTACACCACAGAGAGTCAGGAGTTGTCAATGAGCTTTATAAAGCAAAATGATGTGTCTGGCTGGGGAGAGATGAGATAGTGGGTATAGTCAAGGTGCCGAGTTTCTCTTACTACTCTGCCTTTGACATGTGACCTGTCAGTCACTGAGTCAACACTTAGTAGATATCTATTCTAAAGTGCCTGGGAACATCACCATGGACACTGCAGGGTCCTGGGCCTCATGGAGTCAAGAGAGTAGGCGCTGACTGTCTCTTTTTCCCTGCTGCCTCCTGAAAATGAGGCTGAATGACAAAAAGCCAAATGACTGGCTTTTCCTAAGATATTTTGAGTACCCGGAGGATAAACTTCCATTTTGTTTCATCAGTTATCCCCTCTAATGCCCTCTGGGGTTGGGGTGGCACAATGAGGAGATGGAATGGAAACGGGAAAGAAGATAAGCAGGCAAACAGTAGGACCCATTTGTCCCAGACGATTGCTGTCACAACCTCCCTGAGCCGTGCCAATCTCAGGGCACACACCTTATTCATTCATTGGTTCAATCATTTATCAAACATTTACGGTACGCCTACTGTATACCAGGCACAGAACTACTGCAGAGAGCTCAAATGAGACATAAACCTTGAAATCAATAAGCTTTAGTCCAGGATTGAGATTGTTTAGAGGCGCATATGCTATCTTGAGGGTGTGTATAGGATACAGTGGGGAACCAAAAAGAGATGGGTCAGTACCCCTTGAGTTGAGCTGTTGTTTTTTTTAGATCAGTAAGTCATGTCTGACTCTTTTGCAACCCCATGGACTATAGCCTGCCAGGCTCCTCTGTCCATGGGATTCTCCAGGCAAGAATACTGGAGTGGGTTGCCATTTCCTTCTCTGGGGGAATCCTCCCGACTCACGGATCAAACCCACAGCTCCTGCATCTCCTGCATTGCAGTCAAATTCTTTACCACTGCACCCCTGGGGAAATCCTTTAGCTGAGTTTTGAAGGATGGGTGTGAGTTCACCAGGCAGCCAAGTAGCAATGACAGGGTAAGAATGTATGCAAACAGCAAAGCATGGTCAAGAAGTGGTCAGTTTGTTTGTAAAGCTGGAGTGTAGACTATGAAGTGTTGGCAGTGCTTAGGGGCATAAGGAAGGAAAGGGAAGTAATGATGAGAAGTGAGAATGCAGAAATAGTCAGCCATCAGACCGTAGGAGACTAATATGTTATGATAAGCAGTTTTGAGTTTATCCTTATATGAGATAAGGAAATCACTGATATCTCTGAGATAATGAGATAACATATTTGTATTAATGTTTTATACATCTTTTATAAATCGTAATATATTTTAGAAAGTTAACTCTGGTAGAATCAGGGAGAACAGATTGAAGGAGGTGGTGTTGAGATGAGAAGCAGGGACACCGTCTAGACGTCCAGACGTGTATTTGTCAACTCTTCATTTAAAACACAAATCCAATTCAAACTAACTTCAGATAGAGAGACAGAGAGACAGAGTCGTAGAGCAGGGTGTAAAGGCATGAATTCAGGAATGCAAAAAAGGTCATCAGATCTCTCTCCATCTCCCTCTCTCTCCTTTTAATTTGGCCACACGGGGCCTTCACTGTGGTGAGAGGGATCTAGCTGCCTGACCTGGGATCGGCCCTGAGCCCCTGCATTGGATGGGCGGAGTCTTAACCACTGGACCACCAGGTAAGTCCCTGTGTCCATCTCTCGACTCTGCTAGTTTTCTCTTTTCTTTACGTGTTATAGCCTCTCATCCTACGGACAGATTATCTCCACAGGGCAGGAACAATGGTTGCTGAAAACTTCAAGACTATATCCTTATAATTTTTGATTCAAAAGTGAAAGAGGGACTTCCCTGGTGGTCTAGTGGTTAAGACTCTGTGTTCCCAGTGCTGGAGGCCTCGGATTCCATCCCTGGTGAAGGAACTAGATTCCACATGCTACGACTGAAAGATCAGGATGCCGTAACAAGGGCTGAAGATCCTGCATGCTGCAGTTAAGACCCAACACAGCTAAATATTAAAAATAATTAAAAAAAAAAAAATCAAGACAGACCCTCTTCCTCCCAGAAACTTCATATCAAATTTCACAGATGTGCTCTGACTGGCTCTGCATGGAACACATCCTCCTTGGGGGCAGGTTCTTTGGGCACTAGGACTCCCCAGGGCACAGTGCCAGGCCCACCCCTGTAGACTGGATAAAAGACCCTTCCCGAGGGATAAGCTGGTATAGTTACCAAAACGAGAAGGAACTGAGGACATATAGGACAGACACAGCTATTAACACATCCGCCACGGTCAACTTCACTGAGGTCAAAGCTAAGGAAGAATTGGGCTTGAGGAGGAAAGGATAGATGCAATAACTTTTTAAAAAGCAACTTGGTGAGAGATAAGAAATGGGAAAGAGAGGAGGGAAGAGAGGGGAAAGCTTTAATAAATGCCCGATGACTGACTGAATGCATGGCTGAAGCTGAACGACTTCCTCCTGTTGGCATCACTCGCTCGGCATGGAGCAGCTAGTGTGCTGAGCGCAGGATGCTCGTGTAGCGCATGCGCGTAACAGTTTCTGTGCAGAGGATGCTGCTGCTGGCTGCTAGAGCTCAGGGGACTTGGTGCCCTGAGGACCGTGAGAGCCCCTTGCAGTTCAGGCTGCTGGGCAGAGCAGAGTTGTCCAGGGCAGCTCGTTGCTCAGAGGTGCTGATTTCTGGAGAGCGGCTTTCTCACCAGGCTTGTTGGCAGAGAACACGAGGATGGTGGCAGTCCACCTCCTGCCGCCCCAGGTCTGCGGAAAGACTGGTTGGCAGGGCTACAGGAGGCTCCCAGCTGCTAAAACTCTCTCAGCTGGCTTCTCGGGCTGGGAGAGAGGCAGTGGGGGCTGCCAAGGACATGACATTTCTCATGCTAATTAGGAAGGGAGGCAGCATCCACAACTCACCGATTTATGTTTTTATGCTGCACGTCAGCCTTATCTAAGGCTAGGTGAGAGCAGGGGCCTCTGCTTTGGAACCGTTCCCACAGCTTATGCTCCCAGAGCTTTCGTGTCCATGGTCCTGAATTTCTATGGCTACAGAGAGTGCCTGATCTCAGCCTCTTCTCGTGCTGCCTCCAGCAGGATCACCCTCTCCCCTTTCTGAGCCTGGTCTGGTATCTAGAGAGGAGCAGAGCTGAGACTGGGAGCACCAGTGGGAGTCAGTGAGAAAATTCATCCTCTTGCTCTTCTTAGTTCAACTCAGCCTTGGCACTGAACTTCTTGAAATCTGTGGGCATTTTGGGGGGAGGAAGCTTCTGTTTGCAAGGGATCCAGATGCTGTGGCAGCGTGTGTGTGAGCGTGCTCACACAAGTACAAAGGGTTTATATGGCCCTGGAAAGAAGTCCACAGTATATTGTCAAACGAAAACAGCAACAACAACAATATTCAAAACAGTCGATATAGCATGAACCTGGTGTCACAAAATCTACTATGAATACCTACGTGTGTACATAATTATGTACAGAGAAAGTTTGGGGAAATATACAGCAAAAGGTTAGTACTGGTTTTCTTTGTATTATAAGATCTGGCATGGTTTGTGTATATGTGTGTTTAGAATTTTGCCTTCTCTGATCTATTCTTCTTTTCTGATTTTTCTTTAATGAATATATATTACTTATATAATAACAAGGACTTCCCAAGTGGCACTAGTGATTAAGAACACACCTGCTAATGCAGGAGACGTAAGAGATGTGAGTTTGTGCCCTGGGTCAGGAAGATCCCCTGAAGGAGGGCATGGCAACCCATTCCAGCACTCTTGCCCAAAGAACCCCACGGACAGAGGACCTTGGCTGGCTATGGTCCACAGGACTGCAAAGAGTCAGACATGACTTAAACGACTTAGCATGCAGGCAAATAATAATAAATAATACTACTACTACCAAACACATGGCAACAAGAGGCTTAAATGACCTGCTACTATTTTGATACCTTTTCAACACAAGTTCTGAAAGACAGTCAGGAAAGATCTAAGAGAAACTAAGACCATTGCAATGGACTGAATCATTTTGTTCCCCAGATTCCTATGTTGAACTCCTATCGCCCCGTGTGATGGTATTAGAAAGTGCGGCCATAGGTAGGTAATTAGGACTTGAGGGTGGGTCCTGAAGAGGACTAGTGCCCTTGTAAGAGAGACTCCAGAGAGTGCCCTTCCCCCTCCGCCACATGAGACACAGTGAGATGACAGCTATGGATCAGGAAGTGGGCACTCACCAGACTCTGAGTCTTGGACTTCCCAGCTGCCAGAACTGCGAGAAGGAAATGTCTGTCATTTATAAGCCACCCCATCCACGATATTCTGTTATAGCAGCCCCAATGGACAGAGAAAACCTTGGATCTAAAAAGACTCGGAGGACTCCACCCCCCCTATTCAGTTAGCTCACTACAGTCACTCATTTGTTTCCAGTTCTTTGCGATCCCATGATCTGCAGCACGCCAGGCCTCCCTGTCCATCACCAACTCCCAGAGTTCACACAAACTCATGTCCATTGAGTTGGTGATGCCATTCAACCATCTCATCCTCTGTCATCCCCTTCTCTTCCTGCCCTCAATCTTTCCCAGCATCAGGGTCTTTTCAAATGAGTCAGCTCTTTGCATCAGGTGGTCAAAGTATTGGAGCTTCGGCTTCGACATCTGTCCTTCCCATGAACACCCAGGACTGATTTTCTTTAGGATTGACTGGTTGGATCTCCTTGCAGTCCAAGGGACCCTCAAGAGTCTTCTCCAATGCCACAGTTCAAAAGCATCAAATCTTCGGTGCTCAGATTTCTTTATAGTCCAACTCTCACATCCATACATGACCACAGGAAAAACTATAGCCTTGACTTGACAGGCCTTTGTTGACAAAGTAATGTCCACTGTTTCCCCATCTATTTGCCATGAAGTGATGTTAGGTTGGCCAAAAAGTTCATTTAGCATTTTCTGTAACATCTTACATAAAAAACCCAAATGAACTTTTTGGCCAATCCAACGCTTGGGCTCTTCTGTATGGACATTTATATCTAATATGTAAAGAATTCCAAGTGTGTCAACCACCTCAGAGACTGGGGTTCCCTGCATTTATTCTGCAGGGAGCAAGAGAGATGCAGCTAAATAAACTGATGCAGGATGTGATGCGAGGGTGGAGCGGGTGTGGGCAGGTAAACATGAGAAGAGCCTCTGCTGAGTGCATTAGTTACCTGTAATTTCTGCTGTGGAATTACCCAGGAATGATGTTTCTATGATGCTGGAGTGAAGCAAGTGGAACTCATTCCAATAATTTTTTTTTTTTTTAAACCCTTCCTACTTTATCCATCCACCGCCCCAACCCCTACTCCAGGATCATAAACTTCATTGCAAAACTGGAGCCGCTGAGTTTTTTGGAGTCTGACACAGTTGGAAGTGTGAAATGCAGCCATCTGGCAGGCCAGAAAGCAAGTGGTTTGAAATATTTATTTCCGTGAAGCATTAGCCCTGATTTTAAACCATGTATTGGAAGTTCTGAGCAGAAGCACAGTTTGAGGCTCTGGTCAGCCAACAAAGGCTCTTTTTAAAATTTTATTTGATTAAAGTATAGTTGATATACAGTGCTGTGCTAGTTTTAGGTATACAACAAAGTGATTCCGTTACTCATATACATATATTCTTTTTTTTTTTTTGGCTGTGCTGGTTCTTCGTTGCTGCATGCAGGCTTTCTCTGGTTGCAGTGCTTGGGTTTCTCATTGCTGTGGCTTCTCTTTGTGGAGCACAGACTCCAGAGTGTGGCTCAGTAATTGCGATCCACAATCTTTGTTGTCCCACGGCATGTGGAGTCCTCCCAGATCAGGGATCAAACCCATGTCCTCTTCACTGGCAGGTGGATTCTTAACCACTGGACCACCAGGGAAGTCCTACATATTCTTTTTCATATTTTTTTTCCATTATAGTTTATCACAGGACATTGAATAAAGTTTCCTGGGCTATACACTGGGACCTTGTTGTTTATCCCCAAGATTTATTGGCTGGGCTGTTTTCCCCTAGGATAAAGCAGGCAACAGGCCTAAAGAGAAAAAGTGATGACTTCCTTTCTGTAGTTTTGTGGGGTTTTTTGTAGAAATCTTAATTGAGAGAGAAGGGTTCTAATGCTGAGATTAACAACCAGGAGAATTCTCAGAGACCCTGTGAGCTTTAAAAACGTTCTACAGAGCTGGGTGAATAAAAGGAGGCAGGGAGAGTCCATCTTAGCAGCATGTGTTTGAATTTGGGGATCCCTGGCAAAGTACCTGCAAGGGCCATTCAGTTCAGTTCAGTCGCCCAGTCGTGTCCGCCTCTTTGCGACCCCATGAATCGCAGCACACCAGGCTTCCTGTCCATCACCAACTCCCAGAGTTCACTCAGACTCACATCTATCGAGTTGGTGATGCCATCCAGCCATCTCATCCTCTGTCGTCCCCTTCTCCTCCTGCCCCCAATCCCTCCCAGCATCAGAGTCTTTTCCAATGAGTCAATTCTTCACATGACGTGGCCAAAGTACTGGAGTTTCAGCTTTAGCATCATTCCTTCCAAAGAAAACCCGGGGCTGACCTACTTCAGAATGGACTGGTTGGATCTCTTTGCAGTCCAAGGGATGCTCAAGAGTCTTCTCTAACACCGTGCCTTTACCTTTCATTAATCACATAATAAATAACTCAGAGTGCAGGGCCACTGGCTACAGGAAGCAGGAGAAGGCTGGCAGCTTAGATGCCCTGTGGGTGACAGTTGTAGCCTGGACCAGGCAGACAAAACTCCCTCTGCACCTGCCTGCAGAGAAGCTCATTTCTGAATGGACCAGCCCTTTCCTAGGGCAGGAGATGGGGCCCCTCATCCACATAGGGTGGAATCATTACGAGCTATTCCCTGGTCTGCTATTGTCAGGAAAAATGGGAGGAGCAAAGACTGAAAGAACAAAGTTTTTTTTTTTTTTTCCACATTTGCAGCTGAAGCAGTGAATATTGGATCATATGGGAGATGTTCTTGGGACTTTTCCAGATTATTTTAAGAAGGCAGGCATTTTTCTGAGAATGGGCATTTTGCTTTTGGGTTAAGTTTTTGAAGGCCATCTGTGATTGATTTACTAGAGGGCTAATAATATTTTGCTTTCCTCTGTTTTCTCTCTAAAGCATCCCAAACTTCTTCTCCAATTCCATATACCCAGCCCAGCTGTAGAGAGGCCAACGTCACAGGCTAAATAGGCTCTCTGGTATTTATAGCTTAATGGGAATGCTAACTTATGGGCTGGTGATTTTTCTTGTAACCCTAAGACTATGCGGGAGGTCTGCTTAAAACAGAACTGCACCCATCCCAGGGTTCATAGCAGCACTGTTTACAATAGCCAAGAACTGGAAGCAACCTAAGGGTTCACGGATAGATTAGTGGGTAAAGAAGATGTGGTATATATACACAATGGAATATTACTCAGCCATAAAAAGAATGAATGTCGTTTGCCACAACATGGATGGACCTAGAGATCATCATACTGAGTGAAGTCAGACAAAGACAAATCTCATGTATCACTTATATATGGAATCTTTAAAAAACAATATAAATGAACTTATTTATAAAACAGAAATAGACTCAGATGTAGAAAACAAATTTACAGTTACCAGAGGGGATGGTGGTGGAGAGTTGGAGGGGTTGGGAGATAAATTAGGAGTGTGGGATTAACATAAGCACACTACTTTGTATAAAATAAACAAGGGCCTTCTGTATAGCATAGGGAACCATATTACAGTGTCCCTATTACAGTGTCTTGTAATAAACCTATAGTGGAAAAGAATCTGAAAAAGATATATATGTGTGTATGTAAATGGTGGTGGTGGTTTAGTCACTAAGTCATGTCCGACTCTTGTGACCCTATGGGTTGTAGCCTGCCAGGCTCCTCTGTCCGTGGGATTTCCCAGGCAGGAATACTGAAGTGGGTTGCCATTTCCTTCTCTAGGGGATCGTCCCCATCCAGGAATCAAACTCAGATCTCCTGCATTGCAGGTGGATTCTTTACAGACTGAGTCACCAGGGAAGCCGTACACACACACACACACACACACACACACACACACACACACACACAACTTTGCTGTACACACAACATTGTAAATTAACTATGAGGAAGTGACGTGAAGTCGCTCAGTCGTGTCCAAATCTTTGCGACCCCATGGACTGTAGCCTACAAGGCTCCTCTGTCCATGGAATTTTCCAGGCAAGAGTACTGAAGAGGGTTGCCATTTCCTTCTCCAGGGGATCTTCCTGAGCCAGGGAACAAACCCAGGTCTCCCACATTGCAGGAAGATGCTTTACAATTTGAGCCATCAGGGAAGCCCAAAAAATGGTTCAAAAAATTAGACTCTTGTTTCTGGCTAAATGCTGTGACTTTTCTGTAAAAAAAAATCTAAAACAAAACAAAAGAGAATTCACCTAAGATTTGAGGATTTGTGTTATGGATACCATCTGTACCACAGAAATTAAAAATCATAGAAGAGAGGACTGAGCTAGGGCTGCAGAGAAGTCGAAAAAGAGGTACTATGTCAAACTTGGCTATAACATTAATAGCTGCTGATGAGTATTGTCAGTCACTGTGCTGATTGCTTAGAATGAATGAGCTCATTTAATCCTTAATAGCTCTGCGAGGAAGGTACTATTATGACCCTATCACAGATAATTTGGAAAGATTAAGTACCTTCTCATCTTTTTTCGAATTCTAATTTTTGAAATGAGGTACCATTGACAAATAAGATGGTATACATTAAAAGTGTACAACATGATGATTCATGTACATATACACTGTTAAATGATTACCGCAGTCAAGTTAATTAACATATCCATCACCTTTTTTTAGAGGGACGGCAAGAATGCTTAAGAGCTACTCTCTTGGGACTTCCCTTGTGGTCTGGTGGCTAAGACTTGGCACTCCCAATACGGGGGGCCCAGGTTCAATTCCTGGTCAGGGAACTAGACCTCATGTGCTGGCACAGTCAAATAAATAAATATTAAAAATAAATAAAAATATTTTAATCTACTCTGTCAGCAAACTTAAAGTCTACAACACAGTAATATTAACCACAGTCACCATACTATACATTAGAGCCTCAGAACTTACCCATTAGAAATGTTATTAGTGTATTAGTTGCTCAGTCACGTCCGACTCTTTGCAACCCCATGGACTATAGCCCACTAGGCTCCTCTGTCCATGGACTTCTCCAGGTAAGAATACTGGACTGGGTAGCCATTTCCTTCTCCAGGGGATCTTCCTGACCCAGGGATTGAATCCCGGTCTCTTGCACTGCAGGCAGATTCTTTACCATTTGAGCCGCCAGAGAAGCCCAACAAGAATTTATTCATCTTATAACTAAAAGTTTGTACACTTGACTAACATATTCCCATTTGCCTTACCTCTCAGCCTCTGGCAACCACTATTCCACTCCTGTTTCAGAGTTCCCCGCTTTTTGTTAGATTTCACATATAAATAATACCACACAGTATTTATCCTTCTCTGTGGCCCACGTCTTACTGAGGGTTTAGGAAACAGGACTTGGACCAGATCATCCTATACAATAACTTGGGTTCCTGTCCCCAACACTGTATTCTCGAGAAGAAGGTAAGGAGGAGGTGTTTGGCAATGAACTCATCCTCCTAAACATTATCCCAAGTAAGAACAATTTCCTGTCTCTAACCGGGCTCGTTCCTTGGCTCCAGATATAGAGCCCACACTCTGGCCTGGACGGTCTTTTACTCTCTGTGCATTGTACCTCGCTGGTGTTAACAGAACTCATTTGCTTAAAGGACTGAGAATATATGCTGAGAGAAAAAGCTGCCAGCAGAGGGGTAATTCGGTACAATTTAATACAGCATGGCGTGAGTTACTCGGATTCGTCCCTTCATCCCACCTCCGAATCCTCCTGAGAACGAGAATTGGGCTGATTAGCTGGTCTAATTCTAGTCATCTCCTGACATTACTAATGTGCTTGTGTGGCCGGCTAGAGAACCTTCTTAGGGCATCATAGTGAAAGACATTATTAGGATTGCTTGCCCAGCTAGCCCATTTTCCTTGGCACTGCCGTTTACAGCTCTGGGGTTGACTCTTGATTTGAGCTTTGTGGGGCTGCTTCTTCCTTGCCTTACCTCGTGACCGCTACACCTGATTGATGCAGCAGTTGGCTCTTGTTCTCAGCTGGGCCAGTCAGAGCCACTTCCTAAGAATTTGGAATTGGGACTGAGAGAAAGTGAATGGTTAGCCCTGTAGCATAAATTTAGGAGCCACTTTCATCAAGTAGGGGAATGCATTGAGGAAGGTGGTCCTCAGATAGAAAATCAGCTATAGAGAGGAGAGCAGAGACAAGTGGAGAACAAATACAGACGGATTTCCTGTCTCTTCGTCCAGTCCTCTGCTGTGACCCATTGCTCTGGGCACACCTTAGTTTTTTGTTTTGTTTCTATTTTTTTTTTAAATATATAATAATTTTTTCCCCCTTACATCAGCTTGAGATGGGGACTTCCCTCGTAGCTCAGTCAGTAAAAAGTCTGCCAGTAATGCAGGAGACCCCAAGTTCAATCCCTGGGTTGGGAAGATCCCCCGGAGAAGGAAATGGCAACCCACTCCAGTATTCTTGCCTGGAGAATCCCATGGTCAGAAGAGCCTGGCGGGCTACAGTACTTGGGGCCGCACAGAATCAGACATGACTTAGCAACTACACCCCCACAGCTTGAGATGGTTTCTAAACTTGCAATGAAGAATTCTAATTTTTCTGAGTTTTACGAGTTAGTGCACCATATAATCTGTTAAGTGATGTAGTGATGATAGGTACATTTCCCCATAGGTAAATTAATTTTGCTTAGTCCTAAAGCAACAGTTTATCTCCTTATCTGTTCTCACAAGGTATGAGTGGGGGTATGGCTCAGCATCACTGGTAGACAAGCGGTTTAAAAGCAAATGTCCTTTTGATAGTGAGCATGTTTTTTCTTGGAATATGATTGACAGCATCTTATCTTTTTCTTCTTCATGTAACCCCAAAGATTGCCAGGAGGACAAATCTTATACACAAACCCACTTTCTTTCCTTTTCTTTCTTGTTGGCTGTGCCGGGTCTTCATTGCTGTGCTCAGGCTTTTCTCCAGCTGCAGTGAGCAGGGGCTGCTCTCCCATTGTGGTGTGTGGGCTTCTCATTGCAGCGGCTTCTCTTGTTGTGGAGCATGGGGCTCTCGGGCGCACAGGCTTCAGTAGTTCAGGCACCTGGGTTCAGTAGTTCTGGTTCCTGGGCTCTAGGGCACAGACAGGCTCAATAGTTGTGCATGGGCTCACTTGCCCCAAGGCATGGGGGATCTTCCCGGACCTGTGTCTGAACATGGGTTTGAACCTGTGTCACCTGCATTGGCAAGCAGGTTCTTTACCATGGAGCCACCAGGGAAGTCCTGCTTCTCTTTAATGCGTTAGTCACTCAGCTGTGTCTGACTCTTTGCGACCCCATGGACTGTAGCCTGCCAAGTTCCTCCATCCGTGGGATTTCACAGGCAAGAATACTGGAATGGGTTGCCGTTCCCTTCTCCAGGGGATCTTCCCAACCCAGGGATCACACCTGTGTCTCCTGCATTGCAGATGGATTCTTTACCATCTGAGCCATCAGGGAAGCCCAGGTTTTCTTTATGTTCTAAAATGTGAGCCAGAAAGACAAAATTTTTGATTTGGGGAAGCCAATAAGGGTCTCACTAGCCTGCCATGGGAAAGGGAGTGGGCAAGAGTGAGGGTCAAGTGGCCCTGGGGATAAATAATGCAGTTGTAGGGTAAAAGGACTAAAGTCAGACACACGGTTTTATGAAGAGCAAATCATAGGCTCCCTTCTTGCTTTGCATTCCCAAGAGGGACAACCTAGAGGGTAACATGGCATCTATATTAGACTTCTACAGTAACCATAACCAAGTCCCACAAACGATGTGGCTAACACCAGAAGAAACATTGTCTCATGGTTCTGGAAGCTATAGGTCTGAAATTAGCATCTTGGCAGGGCCACATTCACTGTCAAACCAGTAAGAGAGGATCTTTCCCTGCCTCTTCCAGATTCCAGTGGCCCCAGGCATTCTTCGGTTTGTGGCAGTATCACTCCAATCTGCCTCCGAACAGCTTGGGCTTGTGTGCTTGGATTAAGAAAAGGCCGATACAAAAGATCGCTCATAACTAGATACTGGATCTACATCAGCTTGATTACTAGAATTTCTTATCCGCCTCTCCCCCTGAAGGAGTAGGGATTATGTCCTTCATATCTTAACCCCATCACAGTACAATATAGGGCATGTTTTAAACCAAGGGCTCAATGAATAGTTGTTAAGTGAAGGAAGGCATGCAAGCACAACTGGCTCAGGGTTGGCTCAGAAGTAGGGCAGGGCTGGGACTTCCCTGGAGGTCCCGTGGTGCTTCCACTGCAGGGGGCGTGGGTTCAATCCCTGGCCAGGGAACTAAGGTCCCGTATGCCATGCAGCATGGCCAAATAAATAAAAAACCAAACAAACCAGAAGGAAGTAGGGCAGGGCTGAAGTTACGTGATTAGACACTACAGTTGAGAGAGGTTGAGGGGCAGGCACTGCCATGTTCTGTCTTAGCATTTATGCTATCTATCCTTGGATGGGGTGAGGAGGAGGAAGAAGAAGAAGAGGAAAATGAGGTGGGGAGAAGAAGAGGGGAAGCTGGAAAGCACTGTCACTCCTGCTGAGCTGGCGCTTGCTAATTAAGTTGCATTACCAGGTTTGTAATATATCAGTAGGTGTTCCATATTCAAATGTAAAAATTTATTGTCTTCTAGCTGAGAGATGAATTTGAATTATCCTTGTCATTATTCCTTTCTGCTCTTTAATTGCTTCTATTGATTTCTTCTGCTGGGAAATATATCAGAACCAAGGCATAATTACCACGAAGAAGCCTTATTCCTGTTAAAGTACTAGTAAAGTACTCTGGGAGGGTTAAAACTCCACTGATGCCTGGATCCTTATTGTTTCAGTCCATGAGTCCACTAGGTCACTAGTACTAAGGCCAGAGAATCTGTGGGACTTTTAGTTAAAAAGTCAGAGACTTTGGAGGTAATGTCAGAGAGATTTTTTAACTCAAAGTAACTCCCAACAAAGAAACTTCCACTAAATTTACTGAAATCTGATCATCTAGCCTCTTCTCAAACATGTCCAGTGATGTGTTTGTTAGAATCAATGCTGTGTTTTAGTTTATTTGGTAGTAGGGTTTTTTCCTTAGTTAGATACAAAACAATGCAACACTTACAATAGATGGTGACTTAGATTTAGCAAAATCCGTAATTTGAACTTACTTTCCCTTTCTTTATGAAAGCAGTTTATTCTAGTGACCTCAAACATCCCTGGGGCTTGACTCCTTAACTGACTTTGAATTTGCTCTGAACAAATGACAGCTTTTGTCAAATGTTCGGATGAAAGGAAAGACAAAGCATTTCCAAGAGCTACCAACCTAGTGACTGTTTTTTAATAAAAGCAGATCGTTAATCAGCAACTTTTTACTGAGCATCTATTATGTATCAGCCATGGTTCCAAATTTGGATATATATTTATAGCAAAGAACAGATAAGTTCTTTCTTCTTAAGCTTTTTCCTTCCTTACTAGAATATCACATATCTTCACTGTTGTTTTTGTTTCTTTTGTGCTCTTCTTTTTAGTTTGAAATGATCACTTGATGGCTGAGACATAATATTTACAAGAGCAACTGAACTGATTCTGCTTTCTACTGGCTGTTAAAACTGTACCATTTTCCCTACCTTCTTTTCTGTTCTGAATGTACTAATCTTGGTTCAATTTTCACATGAATTTTAGCTCATATCTTGTATTGCTTTCTAAATATTGGTGTTTACATTACCTCATTGTCGTTTATGTTTTTAACAGTTGATGGTGGTAACCATCTTTCTCCCAAGTCCCCAAACAACAGGGCATTTTGACTCTTCAGTTTTCCGTATGTCCAACACTTGGCCACCAGTCCTTCTGCTTAGGACTCTCTGTTGAAAGTTGGAGAACTATAACCCAATTGATTTATGTCAAAGAAAATGGACCAACTCATATGATTGGGAAGTTCACTGATTTTCACTATGGTAGGACCTCAAGTCCCAAGGATATTAACAGGACTCTGTCTTTTTGCTTTGTTTTTTTTCTATTTGTTTTCATTTATGGCAGGCTCTTTAGCTCAGTTACCGCCCCCCCTCCTCCTCCCCCCGCTCCCGGCCCAAAATAAAATCTCTTTTCTGACAGCATCAGTCCTCAAGAGGACATGATGTTTTCATCAGCCAAGTTTGGGGTATGTGCCCTCTCAAGCCATATGGCCTGAAATTGTAACAAGTGTCTCCTCAAGGGAAGAGCCATCAGAGCTGTTATGAGAAGAGAGGATGGATACTAGGAAAGTGAAAACTGATCTATCTCCCCACAGTCTCACGTCTTACACGTCTCCCTGTATAGTGGTGTTTGTGTTTGTTCTCCTCTCCCAGTTTTCTCTGCCTATGTCTTAGCTGAGTTACGCTCGAGCTTCTCCTAGACTGTTGAAAAGGGTTCTTAACTAGTCTTCCAGGTTTTGGTTTCATCAGCACAGCCATGTCACACAATTTCGTGGACACAGATTGTGTAAGGGTCTATAGGCAAACACTGTGCCACACCCTGGACTAGACTCTCTCCCCATCCCCACTCCCTCCCATGTGGAACTCCCAGAGGAATCTTCCCAAGTGCAATTCTGAATGTGTCAGAATCTTCGAAAGAGCACCGGTCTGGGAGACGGGTCAAAAAAGTCACCATGCAGAGGTGGCAGAGAGACACCGCGTCTAAAAGGATGGGCTCCTCTGTCCATGGAATTTTCCAGGCAAGAACACTGCAGCAGGTTGCCAAACACAAAGCAATGCAAGAAGTGTCCACTAACCACAAAGAAGTCTTTCAAGAGGATAGAAATGGGGACCTTCCAAATATCAGTAACATACGCCATTGCGTAGGAAGGGCCATATGAGGTCCTGTCCGTATTTAATAGGTAACTTGTGGCCGGAATGATGAGGGACAGCATCATGACAGAGGTGGTCTTTGAACTGGCCCTTGACAAACAGGAGCAGGGGGCTTGCTGGCTAAGAGGAGGTGAGGAAGGGGCAGGACTGGCAAAGTGAATGGCTCAAGCACAGACATGGCAAGTTTGATAGAAGGTTGGAGAATGGGCACTTTCCCAGACTGGCTGTGTCCTGGTGGCTGGAGACAGATTTTGAGACTAAGTTTATGCTAAATTGTTGAAAGTATTGCATTTGGGGGATGATGGAGAAGTGTCATGTGCTGAAAAAAGAAGTAAAATAAAAAAGAATGAAGCGATAGTAATGAGGGCAAATATATTTTGTTGGGTTGGATTAATTTGAGGGGGCTTTTTTTTTTTAGTGAGTGTCTACAGAAGCTGGAATCAAGACTGCTGGGAGTAATATCAATAATCTCAAATATGCAGGTGATACCACCCTTATGGCAGAAGGTGAAGAGGAACTAAACAACCTCTTGATGAAGGTGAAAGAGGAGAGTGAAAAAGCTGGCTTAAAACTCAACATTCAGAAAACTAAGATCATGGCATCCAGTCCCATCACTTCATGGCAAATAGATGGGGAAATAATGGAAACGGTGAGAGACTTTATTTTTGGGGGCTCCAAAATCACTGCAGACGATGACTGCAGCCATGAAATTAAAAGATGCTTGCTCCTTGGAAGGAAAGCTATGACAAACCTAGACAGCAAATTAAAAAGCAAAAAGCTTACTTTGCTGACAAAGGTCCATATCGTCAAAGTTATGGTCTTTCCAGTAATCATGTATGGATGTGAGAGTTGGACCATAAAGAAGACTGAGCACCAAAGGATTGATGTTTTTGAACTGTAGTGTTGGAGAAGACTCTTGAGAGTCCCTTGGATTGCAAGGATATCGAACTAGTCAATCTTAAAGGAAATCAGTCCTGAATATTCATTGGAAGGACTGATGCTGCAGTTGAAGCTTCAAAACTCTGGTCACCTGATTCAAAGAGTCAACACATTAGAAAAGACCCTGATGCTGGGAAAGACTGAAGGCAGAAGGGGACAACAGAAGACGAGATTGTTGGATGGCATCACTGACTCAATGGACATGAGTTTGAGCAAGCTCAGGAAGATTGTGAAAGATAGGGAAGCCTGGCGTGCTGCAGTCCATGAGGCTGCAGACTCTGACATGACTGAACGACTGAATAACAACAACAAAGAAAAGATATTCTTGATTGTAAGCTGAGTTGACTAGGTGGTCTACTTTATCCTAGTATTGTCCTTGTATCTTTTTAGAGTATAGTCTAATCAGATTTGTTTTGTGAATTAATTCTTGGTTAATAGAAAACTAATTGAGTAGATATATATTGCCTTTGCTTTAATGTGATATTGTTTCCATGTATTTATGGAAACACATGGCATTCAATATACTTTGCTGTAAAAATTCTTACCACAGTTTTAGAAGCATTCTCAAGTAAAGATGTGGTCATCTGAACAAGAAAAGAAGTACAATCTGAAGGGCAAGCAGATATTTATCAGGTGGTCTGTAGGGTCATTTGCACTTTCTATGTTTTTAAGAGAATGAGTAGGAAAGTGGTCTGAGCTCTTGAGATCCAGCACAGGGAGCCCATTTGCCACTTCTGAGCAGCCGGCATCCTCCTGCCTTCTGTGGGATGGGGTGGGTCTGTGCCTTAGCAACCAGGACTCCTGCCTCCAGAACAGAATCAGCACATGGGCCTCTGGGGCCAGCCTGATATTGAATCCTTATTCTTGGCTCCATCTTTGCTCCTACCTTCCCCCCAACCAGGCTGTATTTGTTTGGGATTCTCTGCTGTAACTGAGGTGGTCCCAGGCAGGCTATGCAAGGTAGTGGAGCAGCCATAGAGGGAGTTAGCAGAGAGATACGGTGTGGGCCCTTTTTGCATGCTCAGTGTGGGGGATAACTTCCCAGCTGGCCTGAAAGGTCAGCCAGGGGATCTCCTTTGTGAAAATATAAAGGAGCATAAGTTGCTGGCTGTTTCTTTCTTCATTTTCTCTCTCCCTTTTACCCTGGGACTGGGATTTGGGTTATACTTGCCAGGATCGTTCCTTCCTTGTCAACTGACTGCCTCTCTTTCTTCCCTTCTCAAAAGGAAGGATGGGTTTCTTGGCTGGATTTCTGATAGCTTCTGAAAGGCCTTCCATTCCCTGCTGACAGAGGCTGGCTTCAGTGTGACTGGTGCAACATGCCACGATATGTCAGGACTTGGCCCCAACGTGTCCCAGGAAACACACTTCAGCAAGGCAGTCCTGAAGTTCACTGCAATGGGGAAGGAAGTGGTGGTGGACTTAGAATGCATCTGTGTGAAGTGGGCTCCATGGCCAATTTGGACGGCTTCCCATTCCCCCATCATAGCAGGCCACCAGGATGAGGTCACAGATGCCTGCTCTCTGATCCAGATTAGTTCAGAAAGTGCTGGCCAACACACAGATACCCAGATATTCCGAAGGGAAAATTTAATAGCCTGTTTCTGCTTTTCCTTATGTTCTATTGATAGTGGTAGGATCAGGAATAGACCTTACTAAACCAAAATGTAGATGCCTCTACCCCAGTTCATCAGAAAAACGGATACTTATGGTTGGAAATATTTCTTGACTGCGGTTGTAAGATGCTAGAGTGGCTAGATACCCCCGTGGCCTGCATGAACGAAGGCCACCACTGACCCTTTGTAAGAAGGAAGTACCCATTGCAAGTTATAAGGTCTGATAAATGGTCAATAGGTACGTGAAAAGATGCTCAATTCTGCTAATTGTTAGAGAAATACAAATCAAAACCACAATGAGGTATCACTTCATACCAGTCAGAATGGCCATCATCAAAATGTCTCTAGAATACAAACTCTGGGGAGGATGTGGGAAAAAGGGAACCCTCCTACGCTGTTGGTTGGAATGTAAATTGGTGCAGTTACTATGGTAAATGGTATGAAGGTTCCTTAAAAAACTAAATATAGAGCTACCATATGATCCAGCCACCTCACTCATGGATATATATCTGACAAAAAAGGAAATTCTAATTGAAAAAGATACACGCACCCCAACATGCTCACAGCAACACTATTTACCCATAGCTGAGATATGGCAGCAAACTAAATGTCCATCAGCAGGTGAGTGGATAAAGAAGTTGTGTTTACATATATATATATATATATTTTTTTTTTTTTTCTTTAAGGCTGAGAAGGAATCAAGTATTGCTCTCTGCAGCAATATGGATGGACCTAGAGAATACTAAGCTTAGCAAAACAAGTCAGAGAAAGACAAACACTGTAAGGTATCACTTATGTACAGAATCTAAAAAAATAATATAAATGACTCTGTAAGCAAAACGAAACAGACTCCAGGCATAGAAAACACATTTATGGTTATCAAAGGGGAGAGAGAGAGGGCAGGAGGGATAAATTAGGAGCATGGGATTAACAAAGTACTACACAGAAAATAGATAAGCAACAAGGATTTACTGTATAGCACAGAGAATTATATTCAATATCTTTTAATAACCTACAATGGAATATAATCTGCAAAGAAAACCCCAGCAAACAACTGAATCACTATGCCATATGCCTGAAACTAGTGCAATATTGTAAATCAACTATAATTTTAACAAGTAAAAAAATACTAGCAGTGTTCACCTCACAGTGGTGTGAGAAGGACTAATCAAGGTAATGCACACAAAGGGTTTAGAGCTCGGTGTTAGTAAGCACTCAAGAAGTGGTAGATACAGTGACTATTAAGGCAGCAGTTCTGCCTTTGTTGTTTGGCCCTGATTAACCAAAGGAGGACGAACGGAGAACACACATCCAGCCGCTGTTGCTCCCACAAGCAGTCCTGGCAGCTCTTAACCAACAGCTCTTACAGAGGGGGCTAATTTAACACAGTATTAATTTTAAGATGCAGCTGGGTCATCCCCAGGCTCCTGCGCCTTCCCGCTCCTGTCTGGCACACTGCCCTGGAGAGACAGTCTTCTCTGCGATGTCCAGATGGACCTCAGGAGGGTGTTTGTGACTCAGCGATCAAAGGGTTGTTAATTTTACACTCATATCACATTAACACACGTTTTAAATGGTCTCATTAGTTTTTCTGCTGATATCCAGCTTTGAAATTATTGCTTTGCCTGCAGAGCCCCCGCGGACATGAGCTCTCATTTTTAGGACTAACACCCCCACACATCCATAAATCTAGGATGGCTGTCATTTGGGCTTTCTCTGTGTTTCAACTGGTCTGTGAGATTGGAAAATGGGAAGTCAGAAAGCACTACTCTGATGTCAGGTTGGGATAAATGCAGGTAGAGCAACTCCTTTGCACAAATGCAGGGGGAGAGTGGGGTGCGTCGGTGAAAAGAATCAGGCGCTATCCGAGGACCACAAGCTTGAGGGCAGCCAGCAGGGCACCTTAGTTCAAGCGCCTGACACAGATGATGGTAAGTATGTGGGTGTCTGTCCCTTGTGCTCAGCTTGGTAGCCAATCCCCCTCAAAGAAGAAACATTTGACAAAATAGGGACTCAGGACATCTTACAAGACTTTAAAGGAGATTTTACTTAAGATTGGCTCTGGAGAATATCCCTACGACAGCCCTTCTGGCAAAGAGTGCCAGAATGTTACATTTTTTATTTAATCTCTCTGCAAACCTCAGAACCTTTACTTCTCAGGGATTCCTTTTAAATATAAGTTAAAAATTACTTCCTAAAGCTTTCGTTGTGGAAATAGCTAGCTCTGTGCGGTACTACTGTGTTGAGCCCGTTTCGAAGGAAAAAACACCAAGTGGGACTGGGTAGCCTAAAAAGTGTCCCTCTCCCCTCTTTTGGGCTGGTGCCTGGAGCAGTGTCCAGCTCCTTCTGACAGGGCGTGAGTGACAGGTGCTGAGGACACAGGGCCGTTTGTCAGAATCAGGCCTCCCGTCAGCAACACAGGAGACTGAGGCTCATGCCTCAACTGTGCCACAGCTGTCATCCATGAAATGGAACCCTCAGCTAAGCATAATCTAGCCCGCGGGAGGACGGCAGTGCACACCCTCTGTGTGTGTCTCACCAGCAAACCCAATCACAATAAGCTGCAGCTGTGGGGCCCTTCCGGGGGTAACAGCTGATTCAGAGCCAGCACTAAGCCAGCATGTACAGGCACTCACCAGTGCCGTTGCCCTTCCTGGGTACTGCCCTCATAGCAATTCTGTGAGGTAGATGTCAAGATTCCCATTTTACAGATGAGGAAACAGAATTTGAGAGGGAAGCAAGCTGTCGCCTTGGGTCTATCCACTAAATGACAAGATCAGGATTCAAGCCCAAATTCCCTCCAAGTGTGTGTTCAGTCACCTGGCTCCTCTGTCCACGATATTATTCAGGCAAGAATACTGGAGTGGGTTGTCATTTCCTTCTCCCCGGGATCTTCCCGACCCAGGGATTGAACCCACGTTTCTTGTGTCTTCTGCGTTGGCAGCCAGATTCTTTACCACTAGGGTCACCTAGGGAGCCCGATTCTCTCCAAAGCCCGTCCTAATTGTCTAAGGAGACCCAGGTAGGATCTGACACATGGAGAGGTGAATCTGGGCAACACTCTGCAAACCCACAGTTCCTTAGGAAGTAGGGCCACTGGCAGATTTAACAACTGTCTGATACAGTCTAGCCTTTTTTCCCTTTTTCATATTTAAGCATTGTTCAAAAGGAGTCATTAATAACATTTGACTATGCTTTTAAAGATGGTACATCTTAAAATAAATCAATTTGTTTGATAGATCCTTATTACAGAAAATTTAGATATAGAAAAGAGAAGAAATTACCAGTCATTGGTAATCCCACCATCATTAACATTCTGGTTTTTTTCCCATTCTACGTGCATATAAATGCGTGACAAAATCCAAACTGGAGTATAAATAAAATCTTTTTTACTTCCATTTCCCTCTCAACCTTATATAATAAGCATTTCCCATAATTTACATATTCTTTGAGAATAATATTTCAAAAGCTTTGAACAGGTTCTAGAACTTACATAGTAAGTGCTTAACAAATGGCAACTATTCCTATTTATCATCAAATATCTCACTGGATGAAAGGACTGTAATTTATTTTACCTTTCTGATTGTGACGAAAAGTTAGTTTGCTTCCCCCTCATTCGTATAAGCAATGGTACCAAGAACTTTTTGTAACTAAAATTGTGTCTAAGTTTCACATTAATTTATCAGGATAGATTCTTGCTAAGGAATTTCTGGATCAAAGCTTAGGCCATTTTAAGCTTGTTATTTCAAATACAAGCTTATTTGGATTTCAAATACAAGGGCTTCTCTGATGGCTCAGATGGTAAAGAATCCACCTGCAATGCAGGAGACCTGGGTTCAATCCCTGGGTTGTGAAGATCCCCTGGAGGAAGGCATGGCAACCCACTTCAGTATTCCTGCCTGGAGAACCCCTATGGACAGAGAAGCTTAGAGGGCTACAGCCCATGGAATTACAGAGTCAGACATGACTGAGTGACCAAACACATTTCAAATACCTGCCACTAAATTGCTTTCCTAGAGTGGGTGTACCTGTTTAAATTCTCACAGCGGTGTAGGAGAGGGTCCATTTCTTCCCACACTGAACTTGGGTGATCCTTTGACTTTGGCAAGCAGCGTTTCATTTAAAACACAGCCTGAATGACCCAGGAGCTTCTCATGCATGGAAAGACTGAGCAGGAAGGCAACTTGGCCTTGACATAATGGCAGTGAGATCTGGGAATTACCTCTTCGGGTACACAGTTCTGAGCTACCACCACTCTGTCCTAACCTGGTGCCTGTTCTATATTCCTGAGAATGCTTGCACTTCTCTTTATATAATTTTCACCCTACTGGTGATGGCTCATTTAGCGTCCATCCTCCCTGCTGGACTGTAAGCTCCATGAGACCAGCTCTCTTTCATACCATTAGGGTCTAACCCAGAGCCTGGTCCCCGACGCACAGTCAGTATTTGTGAATGGAAGAACTGCAGCTGTACGTCAGCATGCCCTAAATCAAGAGCTCTCAGCTGAATCATCCTCTGTGGCTGTCTGTGTTTAAAAACGGAAAAAGTATTTCTTATATACGGTTAAACAAAAAAGCAAGGTATAGACATTGTGTGCTTTATGATACCTCAGTTTTGCAAGATGGAGGAAGAAGTAGGGAGAGACAAACAGAGATGAAGAGATCTTCAGAGGCGGGGAGACCCAGAGTGTTACCAAAAATGGGGTCCAGCTGCTCCTCATGCTGGATCCAATAAAATGCCCAAGTGACACTCGGCGCCCACAAATGGTCCTCAAGGTCAGACAACATCAGAACCAACTGGCAAAAACGCCTAATAGTACTTCGTGCTCAAAAGCGAGGTTTCCCTGAGTGCACATCCCAGGACTTACTCAGTCCTGGAGCTCATCAGCTTGTCCAGATTCAAATTTCCATTCCACCAAGGAAAGGCATATATTGACAGCCGCAGCTCGGCAGGGGAGAAACAGAGGCGATCCCCAAAACAAATGGTTTGGGCAGCTGCCAGGAATGTCCCCCAAGTCCTCCTCTTGAGGCCAGAGAAGCACAAACAGCAGGATCATCACCACCATCCCAGCACATCACCACGGCCAATGGCCCTTCTTGGGCAGATCCTGGGAGCCGGCTGTCTCGAGAGTGCAGCCTCACGTTGGGCACCAAAAACCTGTTAGCAAAAGTGGAGTCCAGCTGCTCCCTGTTCTAAAGCCAATAAAGAGGCCAGGCTGGTGGAAAGAAAGTTTGGCTTTATTTCAGAGGCCAGCAGTGAGGTGGGGGAGACTCCTGTCCAAAGACTGGCTCCCCCCGCTGACAATCAGTGGTCGAGGACTTTCATAGATGGAGGGAGTGGGCTACGTGCAGAAATAGCACAATCAGATCTGACAGTCATCTTGAAACTGGTCGTCGGTAGTCTGATCAGTAATCATCCTGATTGTTTTAAGTACAGTTAGTCTTCAGTTCCAGGGTCGGTTTGTTTCCATTTCTTTGAGGCCAGTTTTTGGATTTGTGGCAGCTGACATCATGGCTAGTCTGGTCACCTTGTCATTAACTTCTCCACCTCGTGGGCATTTCAGTATCTATAAGACAGCTCAAAGGATAGGGCTCAGGGTATTACCTGTAGCCCTTGAGGAGGAACTAAAGGATTTTGACTTTGCAAATAAAGTATTATTTGGTCTTATTTGACTGTTTTCTTTCTTTTCTCACTTCTCTGATTAAATTTACTCTTCAAATAAAATTTTTCTACAGACAAAAGTCAGGCTGAGGACATGAGGGAGCAAAGACCATAAGGTCCTGCTCCTTTTCAAGAGAAACACTAAACCCTGAAATATTAATCTTGGTCATTGCAGCCTGGTAATAAGGTTTTCTGTGTTTCTGTTTTCCAAAAATGTTTATTATGCCCATGGATTAGAAATGCTTTTTAATTAAAATTATTATCAGGTCTCAAATACTTTGAAATCTGTGTGGCATCATGGTGACTTCGCAAATTTCACCTTATTTATGGAGTTGCTTTCATCAGCCAGAGTCACTTGACTTATGTATGCTCGTTTCTTCCCAGGGCTGTAACTTTTACTTTAACTTAAAGAACTGGGGTGAAGAGAAGAAAGAAAAGTTTGCAAAGCTCCTAGCAATCTAGAAGCTGATTTTTTTCCAGGCCAGCAAATCTCTTTGGGAAGGTGAGAAATGATTTTGCGGAATGAAGAAGGGATCTAAGGTCACACTAAAGAGATGTGTTGCTTTTCCCCGCGTTGGCTGAAAAGATCAAGTGACTTCTTCCACTGAGAAGTTACAATTCGACGATTAACAGAATTTCCTCACCACTTTAAGGACTTTAATTCTTATTTCCCCAATTGCTTGGCCTTGGTGCCTTCTCTCTTCTCCAGGGACCAGCACTCAGAGATCCCAGACCCCAGGGAGGAATGGCAGAGTCGCAGTTTCCAGGGCAAGATTTCGCACTAAAGGGAAAGCATACGAGAGGAGGCTGGGGGCAAGGAAAAAGTAGTCTCTGATTCCTAGGGGCTTATAATTTATTCAATGTGGCTTTTACTGTTTGAAAATTTCTCTCTTTCCACTGTCACCCCCCAGCCCCCAGGGAATGTATGATCCTATAGCATAAATGCATAGTCCCTGAAATGACATACTCCCCAAATTTTGTGAAATCATATAAAATATATAACTCTCTTCATCAGACATAAGTTAGAACACGTGTTTCTCTTTCTGCCTTAATTTCCAGCATTTGTGGATTAAACTCCTTGCTTCAGTGCAGTGACTACATCATCCTGAATGCTTTGCATATTACCCTTATCTCCTGGTGGATAAGGTCTTATTTACTTGGTCCATCTTTATGGGGACTTGTAATTCACCTCGTAAATTATTCTAATCCACCACAGATGCCCTTTGGTGCCAACGTGTGATATAGATGCATTTATTCATTTATTTATTCTATGGGGTGGGTTAAAGATAAGCTGTTGTAATAAAAGTGAAGCCCCGTTCTTTCTTATACACACTCCCACTGTGAGTGGCCCAGGCTGGCAGGTGAGCAGGGGCCACGGGTGTGGTCATGAGTCCTTTGGAGAGTCGGGCTAACAAGGTCTCCATGACCTGCCATATAATGGGATGATGTCATTGAATGATCAAGGGTGAGCCATAAGAACATCTGTATCTCAGCCTATGGGAAGCTGAGAGAGAAGAACTTCAGGGCAACCTGCTTATCTTTTTAAAAAATTGATAACTTTATTTTTTAGTTATTTTAGGTTTACAGTAAAATTGGGCAGAGTACAGAAAACTCCCATATCCACTCCCCCACCCCATCCCCATTTATGAGCATACTTCCCACTTATGTACAACAGGGATACATCATTATCAACCAAAGACCCTAGTGGTTTACACTAGGGTTCACTGGTGGTGGTGTATATTCTATGGGTTTGGACAAATGTATCTGCCACTGTAGACTCATAGGGAATAGCTGGCCTAACCATCCTCTGTGCTCTGCCTACTCCTTCCTTCCACCACCCCTTGGCAACTACTGATCTTTTTTTTTTCTGGCAGCACCAGCATGTGGGATCTTAGTTCCCTGACCAGGGATCAAACCTGTGCCTCCTGTGTTGGAAGCTCAGAGTCTTAACCACTAGACTGTCAGGGAAGTCCAACCACAGATCTTTCTACTGTCTTCATGGCTTTGCCTTTCCCAGAACCTCGAATAATCAGAATCTACAGTATGTAGCACTTCATACTTTTCAGTATTCAGCCTTTTCAGATTGTCTTTTTTCACTTAATAATAGCCATTTAGGCTTCTTCCACGTCTTTTCATGGTTTTGTAGCATTGAGTAATATTCCACTGTCTGATATACCATAGTTATTCTTCTCACCTACCAAAGGATATCTTCCTTGCTTCCAAATTTTGGCAATTATGAATAAAGCTGCTATAAATATTTGTGTACAGGTTTGTCTGGTTTTTTTGGTCTGGGCATAGGTTTTTCTGTTTTGTACATCTTTAAAAACCAGCTCTTAATTTCATTTATTTATTTATTTGATTGCACTAGGTCTTGGTTGTGGCACAAGGAATCTTTAGTTGCAGCATGTGGGATCCAGTTACCTGACCAGGGTTTGAACCCAGGTGCCCTGCATTGGGAGCATGGAGTCTCAGCCACTGGACGACGAGGGAAGTCCCTTCATTGATCTTTCCTGTGGTCTTTTTAGTCTCTATTTTATTTATTTCCACTCTGATCTTTGTAATTTCCTTCCTTCTAACTTTGGGCTGGGCTTCCCTAGTGACTCAGATGATAAAGAATCTGCCTACAATGCAGGAGACCCAGGTTGGATTCCTGGGTCGGGAAGATCTCCTGGAGAAGGGAATGGCAACTCACTCTAGTATTCTTGCCTGGAGAATTCCATTGACAGAAGAGCCTGGCAGATTGCAGTCTACTGGGTTGCAAAGAGTAAGACACAACTGAGCGACTACCACACATACACAAATTTGGGCTTCTTTAGTTCTTCTTTTTCTAGTTCCTTAAGGAGTTAAAGTAGGTTGCTTATTCAAGAGCTTTCTGTTTTTCTTAATGCAGGCATGGATCTCTATTAACTTCCCTCTTAGAATTATTTTTGCTGTATCCCATAGGTCTTTAAATGTTGTATTTCTATTTTCACATCTCTCAAGATATTTTTAAATTTCTCTTTTTATTTTTCCTCTGACCTGTTAGTTTTTCAGTAACATGTCATTTAATTTCCACATATCTGTGAATTTTTCCAGTTCTCTTTTTGTCACTGATGTCTAGTTTATTATCATTGTGGTCAGAAAAGATGCTTGATATACTTTCAGTCTTCCTCAATGTATTAAGACGGGTTTTGCGGCCTCACATGCGATCTACCCTGGAGAATGCTTCATGTGCTCTTGAGAAGAATACGTATTGTGCTGCTGTGGTGGCTCTCTGTATCTGGTCATGCCTGCCTGCCTACCTGTTAAGCCACTTCGGTCATGTCTGACTCTTTGCAATCCTATGGACTGTAGCCCACCAGGCTCTCCTCTGTCCATAGGATTCTCCAGGTAAGAACACTGGAGTGGGTTGCCATGTCCTCTTCTAGAGAATCTTCCCAACCCAGGGATCAAACCTGTGTCTCTTATGTCTCCTGCATCGGCAGGCAGATTCTTTATCTGCCTGTCCTTCTTTCCAGTTTTAGGGGCAGTGGTTTGCCTTCTGATCTAACTTCTTCGACAGACCCAAGAAGAGTTATTGATTTTCCTGTTTGTTTAGTTTTTTTACTTGTTAGGCCGGAGTGGTGACTTCCAAGCTCCTTACATGCTGGACTAGAAAGCTGCTTATCTTTCGAGTTAGAGATAAAGTGGAAGTTGTGTTCATCACTTCTGTTTGCACCCATGGCCCAGACTTACCCACAGAGCCACCTAAGCTGCAAGGGAGATTGGAAAATGTAATCTCCATCACATATAAAATATTTTTGGTTATCCACTATATGCTAGACATTGTTCTGGGCACTGGGGATACAGCGGTATTTGTCTGTTCAGGTTAGAGAAGGGTAAATTTATGAATGAATAAATGAGTAAATTACTTAAATAGGTGATTTGTCAGTTGGTGATATATATGTGATAGAAAGGAACAAAAGGCAGGGCAGAGGGGACAGGAAGAGTGGAGAGTAGAAACTTCAATTTAAAATATAACAGTTGGGGATGGCCCACTTAAAAGGTGACACTTCAGCACAGGCCTAATGGAGGTGTGGGAGTGATTCAGGGCTATACCTGAGGTGAAGAGTGTTCCTAGCATAGACAGTAACTCAGTCCAGAGGCTCTGGGGAGTGGAGGGTGGGGGTAGGGTGCTGGCATACAATGAGGAGCAGCCAGAGGGGTCGTTACACAGAATGGGTGGTAGGGCTGAGGGTGAGGATTCAAAGCAACGAGGTGAGTCCTTGGACTGCACTGTGTAGATAGATAATGATCAAAGTCTTATCAATTTGTTTCGAAAGTAGTTATCAAGGACCCATTTTTCATTCATTTATTTATTCATTAAATAAAACTATTATTCCTCTCTTATCTGCCAGACCCATTATACATGTGGGCAATATAATAATGGGTTAGATAAAGACTTGCTGTGAATCAATAAAGAGAGATAAGGCCATGTCCACACAGAGACTAGACTCTCTCTGGTGATAAAGTTCATCTTTTAAAAATAGAAAATGTTATCCAGTGTGATGGGTAATCTTATGCGTCAGCTTGGCTGGGGCACAGGATGCCCAGATATCTGGTTAAGCATTATTCCTGGATACATGTATATGTACGGCTAAGTCCCTTCACTGTTCAGCTGAAACTGTCACAACATTGTTACTTGGCTATACCCCAATATAAAATGCTTTCGGTGTTAAAAAATAAGTAAATAAAAAATATGCACAAGAAAGCAAATATAAGAGAATACTTTAAAATATTAATTTGAGATATTACATTAAAGGTATGGAGTTAAGTGATTTCTGTTTTTACACCTTAATTTGCAAACTCCTATTATACAGATCTATTCTATAAGGAAAAAACTGAAGTCACAAATACAAAACAAAATAATTTGCCAAAGATAATCATTTGTCACTGAATTCGTCTAATATTTGGCATGGGAAGTATGTTACCTGAATAGATAGAAAAATTATTACACACACACACACAAAAAAAAGGCATTTCTGGCACTAAGGTGAGTGCTCTGAGAGATGTGAACCCAGAGGAGAGTCACGTTCTGAGGATTCACAGAGGGTTTCCAAAGGAGATCAAATCTGACCTGAGTCTTGGGGGATGAGTGCAAGGGAAGTAGGTGGAAAGTGGAGGATAGTATTCTAGGGAGTCAAAACAGAATGAGAAAAGGCACTTGATGTGAGGTGACACGAAGGGGACACTCCTCCACTCCTGCAGCTTCTTCCTGCGTGGAGGAAGCCCCCCTGTCTCACTCTGTCCACTCTCTCTCTTCTCTTCCAGAGAAGTGAATTCTCTTCTTTCGTTTTGTTGTTGTTTTGCTCGGCCACACCATGTGGCATGTGGGATCTCCCCTGACCAAGGATCAAACCTGTGCCTCCTGTACTGGAAGCTCGGAGTCTTAACCACTGGACCACCAAGGAGGTCCTGCAGAAGTAAGCTCTGACTGGAGAATTCTGAAACTGGAGTGAATTCTGATGAGCAAATCTGAGAACTACTTGGTTAACTCTCTTCTCTCCTGATAGGAGTGAGCTGTAGATAATGGGCAGAAGACTGTCTTTCTGGGGTTCATTCACCTCAAGGAAGCCCCCTCATCTACATAGGAGTCACCTTCTCCAGCATGGACTTTTTCAGTGTCAAAGGGGGTGTCTTGGTCTTTCACGTGTGGTCTCCTTGTATTACTCAACTGATCCAGCAGGGATCAGAGCTCTAGCAAGGAAGGCAGGTGCTATGTAGTGGGTCTTCTAGAACCCACATAAAGGGGATTTAAGGTGTGACGTAGTGAGGGCAGAGAAGAGGGTCAACAGATTTGGAAGAGCTGGATCACAGGATGCCTTTGTCTTAACAGCCGTGTGTGGGATCCACTGAATTTTTTAAACTGGGGATTAACCTGCTTAGAATCACTTTCTATTATGAGTCTCTCTGGCAACAGTATGGATTTTGGGGAGGATGACAGAAACCAGATCAAAGGCGGGTAGGCCAATCTGAAATGTACATTGGGAAGGTGAGAGCCCCACGTAGCCGCAGCGTCATCCACGGCAGCTGTGATGGTCTCTGGGCAGCTCCGTGGCACCCTGTGATGATTGGCTGGCCACCATGGTGTTCCCACAATGCAATGCACAGCACATGTGCGTCACTGAAGAGGGGCCATCCAGGCTGCACTGACGTTACCTGATAACCGAGTTCACCTCTCAGAGGATGTTGAGCCAAAAGACACAACTAAGGTAAAGAGCAGGAAAAGGAAGGATTTGTTACTTGCAGTCTTTGATTACTTAAGGAAATTACTCTTCCCTGCTCAAAGGGCTAAGTTTTGGAGAGGCAGACAAGATGGCAGAGTAGAAGGACCTTGAGCTCACCTCCTCTCACAGGCACACCAGGATCACAACTAACTGCTGAACCACCATTGACAAAAAAGACTGGAAGTTACCCAAAAATGATATTCTACATCCAAAGACACAAGGAAACCACAATGAGACAGTAGAAGGGGTGCGCTCGAGATACCATCAAATTCCATACCTTCCAGGTGGGTGACCCACAAACTGGAGAATAATTATATGACAGATTCTCTCACAGGAGTAAACGTTCTAAACCCCACATCAGGCTTCCCAGCCTGGAGGTCTGGAATTGAGAGGAGGAGCCTGGGGAGCCAGAGGAGGGAGCACTTGACATTAATAGCCAGTGGGGCTTGATTATAGGAGTTCCACAGGGTTGGGAGAAACAGAGACTCCATTCTTAGAAAGAAAAAAGTGAAAGTGAAAGTCGCTCAGTTGTGTCTGACTTTTTGTTACTCTAGGCTCCTCTGTCCATAAAATTCTCCAGGCAAGAATACTGGAGTGGGGATCTTAATGACCCAGAGATTGAACCTGAGTCTCCTGCATTGCAGGCAGAGTCTTTATCATCTGAGCCAAGCTCAGAGGGTGCACACAAAGTCTCATGCACACTGGGATGCAGAGCAATCCAGTGACTTCATCGAACCTGGGCCAACCTACCTACTGGCCTTGGGAGTGTCTCCTGGGGAGGTAGTGGGCAACAGTGGCTCTCAGGTCATAAAAGCTGGTGGTGGATTTATTAGGAGTATTCATCTTCAAGCCCCTCACTGGAGGCAGACATATTGCTTCGGTAATTAGCATGGAGACCTGGTCCCACCCAATATCTTCTGACCTGTGATGCTGAGATGCCTCAAACCAAACAACAAACATGGAAGGACACATCCCCACCCTTCAGCAGACAGGCTACCCAAAACTCCCTGAACCCAAGCCACCTCTGCACCCCTGCTTGGGCACAGCCCTGATCCCCAGAGGTCCAAGATCCACTCCACCCACCAATGGGCAGGCACAAGCCCCTCCCACCAGGAAGCCTGCACAAGCCTCTAGACTAGCCTCTCCCACTAGGGGCAACCCCCAGAAGCAAGAAAACTACTATATTGCAGCCTGGGAGCTGAGTCTGCAAACACAGCTCAGAACCTATGCTAGAATCAACTGGTCATTGCCCCTTGGGAACGTACTGCTGGGACACAGAACATCATCTACAAAGAGCCAATTCTTCAAGGTCTAGAAACATAACTAAGCCATTCCCTTTTCCTGGGGATCTTTCTGGCCCAGTGATTGAACCCAGGTCTCCTGCATTGTGGGTGGATTGTCTGAGCCACCAGGGAAGCCCTAACTAAGCTGTTGCTGCTAAGTCGCTTCAGTCGTGTCCAACTCTGTGCAACCCCATAGATGGAAGCCCACCAGGCTCCCCCGTCCCTGGGGTTCTCCAGGCAAGAACATTGGAGTGGGTTGCCATTTCCTTCTCCAATGCATCAAAGTGAAAAGTGAAAGTGAAGTCACTCAGTTGTGTCCGACTCCTTGGGATCCCATGGACTGCAGCCTACCAGGCTCCTCCGTCTATGGGATTTTCCAGGCAAGAGTACTGGAGTGGGGTGCCATTGCCTTCTCCGCTAACTAAGCTACTGCATACATAAAAATATAGATGGAAATGTAAACAACATAAGTCAGCAAAGAAATATGTTCCAGATTAAGGGACAGGATGAAACCCCAGAAGAACAACTAAGTGAAGTTGAGACAGGCAATCTGCCCAAGAAATGAGAGTCCTGAGCTACTTTGGAAGAAAGTGCAGAGGGGAGCCTGACCCAGCGAATGTCTAGAAGACCATATAAATAAGAATGATTGGCCAGTTGTAATGCCATGAATTAGTGGGAATAATCTGTGATGTGTCCCAATTCTCTGACTTCAGTAGCCAAGTGGTTTGTAATTTCAGTTACTACGAAAGTAAACACAAGAAAAGGATCCAATCTGGGGCAGATGAGGCAATAATGAATTTAGTTTGGACCACACTGACTTTCGTGTCTGAGATCTCCAGGTGAGATGTCTACAGACTGGAGTTGGCTTTGAGTCTCAAGTTCAGCAGTGATGTCAGTATTAAAGATTTGAATTTGGAAGTCACCAGCAAAGGGCCATGACTGTGTTGAATAGTGTAGGGAAATGAAAGTGGGACAGAAAGCAATGTTCCACTTGTGGGGAGTGGGGGTCCAAAAGTTTAAGATGTTGGCAGACAAGGAAGACTGTGAAACAGGATAAAGGCAATGATCAGAGATGTAGGAGGAGACTCATGAGATGTCAAAGAAGTAGAGAATTTCAGAAAGAATTGAAAGAGAAATAGTGTCAAACACAGTAGAATGGCCCGAGTAGACTTAGACAGGGAGTGTCCAGTGGCATTGGCAATTTGGAGGTGAAGCCTTTTGAATTTTTTTTGTTTTTTCCCTTAAAAAAATTAATTCATTTATTTGGCTGCATCAGGTCTTAGTTGTGGCATGCACACTCTTAGCTGTGGCATGCAGAATCTAGTTCCCTGACCAGGAATCAAACCGAGATTCCCTGCATTGGGAGCGAGGAATCTCAGCCATTGGACCACTAGGGAACTCCCTGGAGGTGAGGTTTTTGAAAATGGTTTGAATTGAATGGTCTGGTCAGAAGTCAGGTGGCAGTGGGTGAAAAAGTGAAGACCCCAATTACTGGGGCTATGTTCAAGATGCCTGACTGAGAGGTCAAGGGGGAGTCAAGAGAGACTTTCTCCTCAAAAGGTGAATCTTGATGTATTTATAGGCTGAGGGCAATGAACTAATAGGACACAAGAGAGTGTAATTTTTAAAAGAAAGGGGAGTATGGATGGAACAAGATGCCCAAGGGTAAAGGAGATCATGAATACAAAGCTGGGATGGGAGCAGGGAGAAGTATGTGTGTGTGCATGCGTGCACAGAGGTGGGTGGGGATTATCCTGAACTTGAGATGAAATATCTATTTCCCTGAGACCTGAAAAAGGGTGAAAGGTATTTCTTTCTTTAATATTTATTTTTATTTATTTTATTTGGCTGCACCAGGTCTTAGTTGCAGCATGCAGGATCTAGTTTCTTGACCAGGGATTGAACCCTGGACCTCCTGCATTGGGAGTGAGGAGTCTTAACCATCAGGCCACCAGACAAGTCTGAAGTGAAGGGTATTTCTAAATGAGATAAGCGTTGTTTTGTTGTTGATATTTGGGTGGAGTTTGGAGATGGAGGAAGCAGAAGTTCATGCTGGTGGCCTTGGTTTTCTCAGTTAAATAGAAAGCAAGGTCACGTGCTGAGAGAATGTTGGGGCTTGAGAAGGGAGTGAAGGTCTGACATGAACACCAGGCAGAATGAGGGGTGAGGGGAGACAGTAACGATGGAAATGTTGATCTCTCCTGAAGCTGGCTGGGTTAGAGGGGAGAGAGAAAGGACTGGAGCCTCCTGCAGACTGAGTGGAAATGGAAAGAGCAAGAAGTGCAGTGGTCCATGAAATGATAAGAGAGCATGAAAGAGAAGTGGTCAGCAGCAGATAGCAGTACTTTTCAACGACTTAGTTCTAAAACAATAACTAACACGTGAACAGCTCTCCACATTTTGGGACATGTTTTTGCAGACCTATTTCATTTGTTTCCATAGCAGCACTATGAGGCATATGTTATTATTTTCCTGTTCCCCAGAGATGAAGCGAGACAGAGAAAGTGACTTCCTCAAGGGCAGACAAGTAGTAAAAACAAGACTTCAAACTAGATATTTGGTCTCCAAGCTTCACACAGATAGGACTGGATATTTAAGGGCATGGATGATCCAAGCCAGGGATAAATATATGCCTTGGGTTGATTTTTCTAGGAGGAAGGGTGAGTCTTTACTTGTGCGCCAGGGCAGCCGGCTGGCTCGCTGGCATGAGGTTTATGTCATGGTAAATCTTGGCTTCAGTGGGGTAACTGACCCCCAGAGCCCACAGAGGTCCATGCATGCCCTGTCCTAATCCACACCTCCATGCTTTTGTACTTGTTGCCCTTCCATCTAAAATACCCTCCCTGTGGTTGTCTCCTAGCTAACTCCCATACCGTTCAAAACTCCCCAACCACCTTTCCTGCAGGTTGAGGCAAAAGCCTTATTTTGTGCTCTTCATCATACTCTGAACTTGTCACCTGTACACCTGTCTCCCTCACTTGACTAAGAGCACTTTGAGGCCAAGAACTGTGTCTTATGTCTCTGCATCTCTGTACAAAGTGCCCAGCACAGTACTTGGTGCAAATAAGGGTCAGACACCTGCGTGTATGGAAAATATGACCCTTTAGTGCAACTAAAAGCACGTGTTAGTCCATCCCATGGTCAGTCTGAACACAGCTTCACTCTTCTTTGTGGAGATGACAAGATCTGGCAGCTCATTAGCAAGAGCTTTCCTCTCTTCCACTGAGACTTGTCTTCTGTTTTACCTCGAAAGGTCTAGAAAGTATCCAGAAATTGACCAGTTTCTCCCACTTCCACTACTACTACTGCTGGTCCAAGTCAATATCATCTTTTTTTTTTTTTAATGTTAATTTGTTTATTTATTTGGCTGAGCTGAGTCTTACTTGCCACACTGAGGACTCTCCATCTTCATTGCAGCATTCAGGATCTTTAGTTGCAGCATGTAAACTCAGTTGTAACTCAGTTCCCTGATCAGGGATAGAATCCAGGCACCCTGCATTGGGAGTGTGGAGTCTTAGCCACTGGACCACCAGGGAAGTCCCTGAACAGCATCCCTTGCCTGGATTATTGCAACAGTGTCCTAACTGCTCTCCCTCTTTGCCCTTCCCAGGGTGCAACCCATTCCTAGCACAGTGCCGGAGCGATCCTGTCAGCATGCAGGTCAGACGATGTTCCTCCTCTGCTCAGTGTCTCCCAGCTCACCCAATGTGAAAGCTCAAATCTTTTCAAGTGCTTTCAGTGCCCTCCATGATCTAGCCCCTATGAGCTTCTGATTCCACCTTCTACTCAGCTACATTGGTGTCCTCACTGTTTTTTACACCCCAGGACCTTGCATTGCCATTCTCTTCCCTGGAGTCCTCCACCAGATTTCATCATCACCCTCTCCTTTCCACCCTCAGCTCTCTTACTCAGCTACGTCCCCCTTTATAACCAAAATCCCTTTATTTTTATTTTTGGCTGCACTGCGCGAATTGCTGGATCTTAGTTTGCTGTGGGGATGGAACCTGTGCCCCTGGCAGTGGAAGCATGGAGTTCTAACCACTGGATTGCCAGGGAATTCCCTCCCTGCTTTATTTTTTACTTAGACCTCAATTGCTGACTAGAATACTAGGTATCTTACTTATTGATCTTGTTTCTTTTCTGTCTCCCCCAGTAGGGTAGTGAATTAAAACCGCCAGGGTCATTGCTATATTCCTCACTCCCGGACGGTGTCTGGTATAGGGGAGATGCTGAACATATGTTGAGTGAAAGTGAAAGTGAAGTCTCTCAGTCGTGTCTGACTCTTTGCGAGGACACCAGGCTCCTCCATCCTTGGGATTTTCTAGGCAAGAGTACTGGAGTGGGTTGCCTTTTCCTTCTCCAGGTTCCCAACCCAGGGATTGAACCCAGGTCTCTGGCATTGTAGACAGACGCTTTACTGAGCCACCAGGGAAGTCTGTGTTGAGTGAAGGAGTTCTAATTCAAGGCTGACCTCTCACCTCCTGGTTAAAAATGACCAGTTCTCAAACTGGTTTCATATGTGTTAATTTGGTCTGTTTAACTGGAGTGTGTTCTTTTCAAAAGTAGAGAGCTGGTGCACACTTTATGCCTGCTGATTAATGCCAAGTGATGGCCTCATAATTCAACCGCATCACTCTTCCGCCCCATCCTCCCACTCCCTTCCCATGCCTGGATCAGCTTGTGCCCCCTAGACCACTGCTTTCCTTTTGACTCCCTTTCTTCCTCCTGTTTCCTTGTATCAGGGAAACCTCATCACTCCCGGAGAAAAATCTTCCTTTCCGTTGCTTCTGCTGATTTAATCTTTGCTTTTTAATCAGATACAAAGAGGTGGGGGTGAGAGTGGGGAATATACTCAGACCATCATACATCATTTTATGGGAGGAAAAAACCTGACATTTTCATTGGCAAAGAAATTCTGGAGCTCCGGGACTGGAGAGGACCTACGAGGTCGGCTCATTCATCTTCACACCTCTGTGTCCTTTTGTGTTGAAAAATCATTCCCCAGATGCAACCGTCTAGCTTTTTCTCTGACTGTGCTCTGAAGAAGCTATTAATACTTCCCTAACCTCCTTAGGGGTTTAGTGTCTTAGTGGAAAATATGAATGCATTATTAAAACACCTGAAGTGCAGTGGTTATGGAATTGGAGCACTATAAATGTACAAATATACACTGAATGAAAGACTCTTCTGTTCTGTCTTTCTTTTATTCCTCTCGCCACCCCACCCAGATGCATTTCATGTTTAATAAACTGTCTAAGTCTTCACTATAGAATTTTCAAATCCAAGAGAAACTTTCATCTTGATTTCTCCTAATCTCTTTTTAAAATTGTCCCTAAATCGTCCCCACCTGAACATAACTGTAGTCGATTTAGAAGACAGACTACACAGTCTACAGAAATTGGGTTTGAATCAGTTCTAAAATGAATCAGTAGGGTGCATTTGGGCACTTGTCTTCTCACTGTCTTTGTTTCCTCATCTGTAAAATAGATGTAAAATTGCCAAGATATGGAAGCAATCTAAGTATCCATCAACAGATTTATGGATAAAAAAGATTTGGTAAATATACACAATGGAATATTAATAAGAATTACATTTTATGATTTGCAGCAACATGGACTTGGAAGGCATTATGCTAAGTGAAATAAGCCAGAGAAATACTGTATGATATCACTTATCAAATACTGTATGATATCACTTATATATGGAACTTAAAAAAAATGTGACAAACTAGTGATTATACCAAAAAGACTCACAGATATAGAGAACAAACTGGTGGTTACCAGTAGGGAGAGGAAAGGGGGAAGGCAAAACAGATGCCGGGGATTAAGAGATACAGACTACTAGGCACGAAATAAGCTACAAGGATATATTATACAACAGGGGGAGTACAGCCAGTATTTTATAATTACTACAAATGGAGTAGTGGGTTTCCCAGATGGCACAGTGGTAAAGAATCCGCCTACCAACTCAGGAGATGCAAGAGACTTGGGTTTGACCCCTGGTTCAGGAAGATCCCCTGGAGTAGGAAATAGCAACCTGCTCCAGTATTCTTGCCTGGAAAGATTCATGGACAGGGAAGCCTGGAAGGCCACAGTCCACGAGGTCACAAAGAATCAGACATGACTGATCAACTGAGCACATAAATGGAGTATAATCTTTAAAAATTGCAAATCACGCTATTGTACACCTGTAGTTTATACAATATTATATATCAACTATATTTCAATTAAAAAATACTCCAACTTTTTTAAAATAATTAAAAACAGGTATAAAGTCCATTCTGTGACGTTCTTGCAACCATTAAATGAGATTTAGCTGTGAAAGGATTCAGTATACGACCCTGATACTTGGTGTGTTAATCCATGAGAATAATAATGATAACAGGTAGTACTTAATATACATCACCCACTGAATATATACCAGGCATTAAGAAGTATTTTGTATATGTTAGTTCCTTTAATAGTAAATCATGGAGGAGGTTATTCCTCTCATTATCATTATGATGATCTTTTCTCATTATTTATTTATATATACATTTTTTTGCCACATGGCATTTGGGATCTTAGTTCCCTGAGCAGGGATCGAACCCACACCCCCAGCAGAGGAAATGCAGTCTCAACCACTGGTCAGGGAAGTCCCACAAAGATCATTTTAAAGGCCTAAGAAGGTGAGCGGGTGCTTTTTTTCTTGAAGGATCTGTTATTTGTTGAATGGTTGAAGTTCACACAACCAAAGAGAAAGGAGAAATGGACTGAGAGAGAAAGGATGGGGGGCAAGCAGATTAGGGAGGCTGTTTCCTGTATTATGGCTCAGGCCTGAGTGCAGCAGACTCGCCTTCGGCAGGGCAGTGGCGTGGGCAAGGAGGGGCATCAGGGGTGGTGTGCAACTTTGGGGTCATGTTGCTCAGTTTCTGTGATTTGTGACAACCCATCTCTCCAGAAGTGGGTGCGGAAGGGAGAGAGGGGGGTGTATTTTCAAGCTGCAAAAACCTCACAACAGGTCAAACTGACCCAACCAAAAAGAAGCTTGATTAGAGCCTAACAATGGCTTAATAGTCTTGTTAAAGTGCTCCCAAAATATTTGCATTTAGCTCGCAGATGGGTTTTTTTTGCTGTTAAAAAAAAAAAAAAATGTGTGATGATGATTCTCAAAGACACTAAAGAAAATTGAAGAGAAGAAAATTTTGGAAACACGACTGTATTGCAACTCATAGTAAAAGAGAAATCTGCTCTGTGATAAGGCTGTGGTGGCTGCAAATCCAGATGGTTCCTGACACAAAAGGATGTGAGGTGTGATCGCTTTTGTACTAGAAGTTGGAGATGGACCACTGAAAGTAATAATGCAATTCTTGTAACCAGTTCAGGTTCCTGAGCCCTAAATGTCTTTTCATAAATTGTGATGCTCTGTTGAAACTTCCTGATTTAATAACATACTAATAATTTTTAACTTGTGAAATACGTAGGTAGGTGCTTTCTGAGAACATTTTTTAATTTTTTTGTGAAATAGAGTTGATTTACAATACTGTGTTAGCTTCAGGTGTTCAGCAAAGTGATTTGGTTTTTTATACATATATATATGTATATTCTTTTAAAATTTTTATTCCATTAGTATATTACAAAATATTGAACATAGTTTCTTGTGCTACTCAGTAAATCCTTGTTGCTTATCTATTTTACATATAATAATCTGTACTTTTCATCCCATATTTCTACTATATCCCTCCATCCTCTTCTCCTTTGGTAACCATAAGTTTGTTTTCTATGTCAGTCTGTTCCTGTTTTGCAAATAAGTTCATTTGTATCATTTTTTAGATCCCACATATAAGTGATATCCTATATGTCCTTGTGTGACTTACTTTTTTACCTAGTATGATAATCTCTAGGCCCATCCATGTTGCTGCAAATGGCATTATTTCATTCTTTTTATGGCTGAATAATATTCCATTGTATATATGTACCACATCTTCTTCACCAACTCGTCAGTGGGCACTTACGTTGCTTCCATGTCTCGGCTATTATAAACAGTGCTGCTGTGAACAATGGGGTGCATGTATCTTTTCAAATGAGAGCCTTCGTCTTTTTCAGATATATGCCCAAGAATGACATTGCTGGACCACATGGTAGTCCTATTTTTAGCTTTTTAAGGAATCTTCATTCTATTTTCCATAATGGCTGTACCAATTTACATTCCCACCAATAGTATGGGAGGGGCCCCTTTTCTCCACACCCTCTCCAGCATTTATTTATAGACTTTCTGATGATGGACATTCTGACTGGAATGAGCTGATACCTCACTCTAGTTTTAATCTGCATTTCACTGAGAGCATTTTTGAATGGGTTTCTGAAATACTCAGGGAGGAAACAGGAGGAACAGGATTACCTTCTGAGAAAGTCCTCCCACTTCCAGCTCTCGACAATTTTATTCCTTCAGCTCCTAAAGCCACACCTAAGACTTTCTAACTGTTATTCCTTCCACCTGACGCTTCTTCCTTTTTGGAGGGACGGTGCTACATGGCATGAGGGATCTTAGTTCCCCAATTGGGAATCAAACTCATGCTCCCTATACTGGGAGCACAAGGTCTTAACCACTGGACCATCAGAGAAGTCCTGCTGTTTCCTCTTTAGGTGACAGTTTCTCCCTTCCCATCCTCTTGGTGGTTGGCTTCTTATCCTTTAAGTTCAGGATCAACTATCACCCTTCTACAGGCCTGACTGACTAGCATGAAACCCCTATTATGACTCCAGCTTACAGCAGGCTGGTTGTTCTGTGGCCACAACAGCTTCTTTTCTTTGTTCGTTTTCTTGTCAGTGGGATCTCCTACAACTCTAAGGTCCACAAGAGCAGGTGAACAGGGCCATCCTGGGACTAGATCTATCACAGTGATCATCACCTCATTCAGAGAAGCCCAAGAAACATTGGTTAAGTGAGAGGAATGAAAGTTGCTGCTTCCCTTTTCCCCCATTTTTTCTTTTCTTTCTTTCTATTTTTCTTTTTTTTTTTTTATTGGAAGTATAATTGCTTTGGGCTTCCCTGGTGCCTCAGTGTTGTAAAGAATCCACCTGCCAATGGAGGAGACTCAGGTTTGATCCCTGGGTTAGGAAAATCTTTGGAGATGGTAATGACAACCCACTCCAGTATTCTTGCCTGGGAAATCCCATGGACAGAGGACCCTGACAGGCAACAATCCATGGAGTCACAAAAGAGTTGGACATGACTTAGCAACTAAACAACAACAAAGTTGCTTTACAATGTTGTGTTAGCTTCTGTTGTACAACAAAGTGAATCAGCTGTGTGTATACATATATCCCCTCACTCCCACCCACCCCCATCCCATGTTTCCTTTTTATTTATCATGCACTCATGGAAAATATACTGAAGCATGAGCCCCTTTTCAGCTGTGCCCTAAGATCTCTGTAGGAAATTTTCACAGCTTATTTAACTGAGAATGGGTGCCATTTGACCTTGGGCTACTCAAGACTCAGAATAAGATTGTCATGATGTATTATTATTCAGGTTAATACAGTTAGATTTAAGGCTCATCTCCATTTCAGTAGTTGGTGATTTTTCTTCTTACCTTTCAAAAGCGAAATGAAAATGCCCTCACTTGGCCCCTTAGTATCTACAAAGCAATATCTTATTCAGCCTGGGGACCAAAAAAACCACAGTCCCTTTCCTTTCTTTACAAAATTGTGAATGCTTTTAAGGTCAAATCTCAAGAATTTTTTAAAACTTGGACTATAGTTGCTTTATAGTTGTGTTAGTGTCTGCTTTACAACAAAATGAATCAGCTCTGTGTATACACACATCCCCTCCCACCAGGACCTCCCTCCCACCGCACCCCCGTCGCACCCCTCTGGGTCATCACAGAGCACCGAGCTGAGCTCCCGGTGCTATATACCAAGTTCCCACCAGCTATGTATTGTACATATGGGAGTGTATGTATGTCAACCCCAGTCTCCCAATTCATTCCACTCCCCTTTCCCCTTCCATCTTTACATGTCTGTTCTCTATGTCTGCATCTCTATTTTTGCCCTCCAAATAAGTCCATCTGTACCATTTTTCTAATTCCACATACATGTATTAATATACAATATTTGTTTTTCTCTTTCTGACTTACTTCACTCTGTATAACAGACTCTACATCCATCCACAAAATCTCAGACTCTTAATAACAGCTGGATTATTGTGTCTGTGGATATCCTACAGTAGTACTTGCCATAATGATTCTCATTTTCATGATGAAATGACACCCAGAGAAGCTAAATAAGTTTCCCCAGGCTCCAAACTTAGCAAGTGACAAGAGGCAGGATTCAAAGCCATGTCTGTTCAATGCTGAGACTCACGTACTCAACCCTATTACAAATAAACACTCCAATTGTGAATAGCTTGTCTGAGCCTGCACTACCCACAACCAGGAGTAAGCATCCTAGGAAACAAGAAAAGAAAAAGAAGGACTTCCCCGGTGGTGCAGTGGCTAAGACTCCACACTCCCAGTGCAGGGGGCCCAGTTTGACCCCTGGTCAGGGAGCTAGATCCCACATGCCACAACTAAAGATCCTGCACGCTACTACTAAGACCAGGTGCAGCCAAATAAATATTAAAATTTAAAAAGAGTTGCCCAGGATCCCTTCCTTGGAACACATCGTCACAACATATACAAAAAAAAAAAATCCCTAAATGCACCAAGCTAGGGCAAACCTGATACTTCCTAGTGGTTACCTTCTTGGTGGACAGGAGAATGAAATGACAGGGATAGGTGGGGCTAATTGGAGAGACTTTCTAGAAGGTACATGTCATTCAGTAGACTGTAAAAGAGAGAGAGGGAAGAAGGAAGGAAGCATACTAGTGGGGCTTCCTTAGTGATCACTCCTGGCCCTTTCATCACTATTAGGTATATGGCCTTGGGGTCCTGGCCTGAAATAGAGCCAGGAAGGATGACCAAGATATTAATTACTAGTCTTGGCATAGCACTACTGGCCTAGGGATTTGAGGCACCTACAAGCTTCAAGATTCTTGAGGAATGAGGGTGGTGAGTTTCAGGAAAAAAGTGAATCTTTGTCTCCTCCGCTGTTGTGACTCACTCACTCCAGTGTGGCCAAGGGACAGGAGGCTGACATCAGCAGTTCCTGGCACTTTCGCTGGAGTAGGACCTGCGGGAGAATGGCTTCCAGGACAGCTGTACCAAACCTGAAGTCATAAATATATTTTGAGTGGAGCAGGGAGCTTCTGTGCTTTTGTACAACTGGATTTCAAGCTTACCTTCCCACCTTGTTATAGAGGACAATTAATACCTGGTTACGTTTTGTAGAGAAGAGAGTCACGATGCTCAGATCGGAAGAAATATCATAATGATTACTTGGGGGGAATTTTCCTGTCTATGTACCTGGGTTGAAGATAGATAAAATTGTAGGTTTCATTATAATAAAATGAACATTGGTTCCTGTTTTTCAGAGGACCTCCTAATGCTTTGTAGGTCCTTTCTAGAGGACAAGGGCTTCCTTCTCTCCAAATTGATTCCACAAAGATCTCAGCTTCAGTTAGGACAATTAACTCTTTAATGGCTTGGAACAGTGGATTCTGCAAAATGATAAGACAAGGAAGCAACAAATTTTCAAGGCCTCCCTATATAGCTTCCCTCCCTCCCCCAGGGTAGGCTCCATATGAATAAAAGTGTAAGTCATTTATTCTAATTTCTTCAAACTTCATTGACTCTATGTGTGTATATTCTTGGACTGTGCTGTGCTATTTAGTATGCACTTAACATGCATTTTAGTGGATATTAAAGAAGGCACTTGCTTATTGCCAGCATTTTCTACGAGTATCTAATTAAGTTCAGGTTCTTGTGTTAATTATCCAGTTCTATAATGTTTATTAAGCTATCTGATTTTAATATAATCCTACTGCAAGTAGTGATTATGTAGTCACTCAACTGCTCAGAGAAAACGCATTAAATCCCAGATGTGTAAGGTGAATTGCTTGAATGCAACTGGCCATTAGGTTTGATCATAAAACGTTTATTAGAGAAAGAGAGACCATTTTAGTTTGACTTCATATCTTTAGTGCACCCACCATTAACTGATATAAGTAGAATTTCACAGTGTTTCTTAGTTTCAAACTTCGTCTCGACTGTGAATTACATTTCTCTCAATTCGTTTTTAAAAATACGATACTAAATAAATAATATTGTTTTTTTTTAAGAATTTTCTCTCAACTTCAATAATACCTTCTGTTTTTAGGTAAACTTTTTAAAAATATCCTCTTCATGAGAATTCCCTGGTTGTCCGGTGGTTAAGACTTTAAGCGCTCACTACCAGGGGTCCAGGTTCAATCCCTGATCGATCCCACAAGCCCCACAGCATGGCAAAAACAAACAAAAAAGTCTTCTTCAGCTAGGATTTTAAACTGGCACAACAGGTACATCAAAAAAAGTACCCTTAGTCCTTTTTTTCCCCTCATAGAGAAAATGATTCACCAGACTCGAACACTCTCAAATTCTTGTCATGGAACCCACAAATATCCCAGGTCCAAGCCCATTCGCCCCTCCTTTGACCTCTTGTGACAGCAGAGGGTCCTTCCCCCTTCCATTCTCAGCTACTGTCCTACTTGTCCCCTAACGTCAGCCTCTCCAGCCTTGTCAGTAAGCTCCAGCCTGGACCTTCTTTAATCCCATCAGTCCATTTGTCACTTCCTTTAGTACTTAAATACCCTCTAAATTACTCATATTTATAAACCACCCCCCACCTTGACCCAATCCCCTACCATCCACTACTGGCTCTAGTTTTCCCCCCAAATTCGGAGCTTCACTTCCTGAAGTGCATGTCCTTCCCAACTGTTCATTTTGTACCTACATTCGTCTAGCTTCCGCTCCCATCATCCTTCATCGACTGGCTGCCGTGAACTTGCCTATGATCTCCCCGTGCTAAATGCCCCTCAGTCCTTACTGTGCTTGGGTGCTGGGTAGCATTCATCACCTGCTTTGGTTTCCTCCTTTTTGAACCAGTCTCTTACCTTGGCTCCTGCAAAGCAACGTTCTCCTGGATAACCTTGTGTCTCTGGCTCCTTCCGAGTTCCTTTGTTAGTGGTCATCCTCCTCTGTTGCTCCTCCCCTTCCTCCTCCCTCTGCCCTTTCTCTTCCTTCTCCCCTTCTCCTCCTCCCCTGCCTCTTCCTCCTCTTTCTCCTCCTCCCTTTCCTCCTCCTCCTTCAGCTCCCATTCCCAGTTCTCCTTCTTCTTCTTCCCCTTCTTAACTTGTCCTTCAGATATCCTTCAGGTTTCTGTCCTTGGCTATTTCTGACTCAGCATCCACTCTTGGGGCCACCTCTCTCCTGGCTTTGATGAACATCTATATGCTGCTTTCAAATCTGTATCTCCCCACGGCCCATTCATTGACACAGGAGGCAGCATGATACTTTGTCACACACAGATCCTCTGTCACTTCCCTGAATGCACTCATCCATACGTTCCTTTGCTTTTAGGATAAAACCAAACCTCTTTGCTGATAAAATTTTAAAAAGCCCACCCCCACCCCCGCTCCTGAGGATTTGGTCTTACCTGGCACTGCAGCCTCAGCCTCTTTGCAGTCTCCTGGAATTCTACATTCCAGCCCTGCTAGACCTTCACTGTCTCTCATGGTCCATGCTCTTTCAACTCTTAACCTTCCTCTATCAATTCTTTCTACTTGGAGTTCTCCTCTAATGGACCACTCATGTCACCTTCAGGCCTCTGGTCAAAAATAGCATTCTTCAAGAGAGTTGTCCTCACCTCTAGGTTGGGTCCTGCTGATTTCTGTACATTTCCTATGAAAATATTCACTACTCCTTTCTGATATTCATGTTTAATTATTCATTGTTCTCTCCCAGCTCCTAGCCCAACACCCAGTATGCATTAGGTGCTCACAGCTATGTTCTAGTTGAATGAACAAGTTTATCTAAATGATAATAGCATTATCCCTACATATTTGAGAATTTCCACATCCCTTCAGGAAGATGGTCCTTGTGTTCTCCCATCTGTGAATCAAACTGTGCTTCCAAACCAACCTGTTCATGCAAAATAATTAAGCATTTGTGTAAAACTGGGGCGGAAGAGGCAGCAACACCAAAGTCAGCTGAGCTACTTTCCTGCTGCAGAACACTGGGCGAGAGTTTAAATGAGAAGGTGTCTAACATCTGGCTTTCTTTCTTAAATCCTGGGTTTCTTTTCCTGGCTGGGAGGTTTGCACATACGCTCTGTAATCTGCTTGCAACGTTATGATTAATAGCGATCATGACAACATTGTCCTTTAAATATTTAAAAAATATTTAGGTCCTAAAAAATATCTGGTCCAGTGGCACAGATTCCATTCTCCCAATGCAGGTGGCCCAGGTTCAATCCCTGGTCAGGGAACTAGAACCCACAGGCTGCAACAAAGAGTTCTTGAGCCACAACTAAAGATCCTGCAGGCTGCAACTAAGAGCCAGCACAGCCAAATACACAAATATTTTTTAAAATATTTAATGCATCCTTAAATGTGGCTGGATTAACTTTGAGACCTAGATTTTTTCAAAGCAGGGGAAACACTGTGATTTCTAATGGAGAAACAGGATTAGATATGTAGACATTACCATTGTAGAAAAATGTCTAGGATACCTTTTGTTGTTCAGTCACTAAGTCATGTCCGACTCTTTGTGACCCCATGAACAGCAGTGCACAAGGCTTCCCTATCCTTCAGTTTCATATAACTGAAAACAATCTTTTCATGTACCTGCTTCTGGATGAGCAACAGGTGATGGGATGCAGTCTTTCTGGGGCCATGGGGATGCAGCTTCTGTCCGGGTCCTGTCGTTTTGTAAATATATTTCCCTGAATTAAATAAATATATATATGTTTGCTTGATGTTTTCCCTGTGTATAGCAGGACCCCAAATACTGAGAAATCTCAGTCTAAGATAAAGAAAATGTTTGGTGAGAATCCAGAGATGATATTTACTGAACCATCAGAGTGTAGAGAACCACCCTGATCTGCAGCAACACACGTTGGGTAAATATATACATAAATAATATCTATTTATTATTATTCACTCATATATAAGCCTACACTGTTTGGTGTATTTCATTGTTGATTCTAAAATATGTGCCTAGGAATGGAACAGTGGAGCTTTAAAGGCAGTTAAAAGGAAAGTGGCAGGGAGGGTACATCGTCGCCAGCCTGGCTGAGCAGCAAGATTTTCTAAAGACACAAGAGGGAGGAGATGACCTTTCCAGAGCCCTCTCATCCGAAGATTTTATGATTGCATGCACGTCCGCTGTCTAGACATGAAGGGTGGGTGCTCCTGCTTTTTCTATGGTAACATAGGGAAAAGTGTGATTGCTCCACCTACAGTCACATCGCAGAAACTACTCAACCTCAGCCAGAAAAATCAACAAAATCACAAACAAAACAGAGGAGAAAAAACCCACCAAGAACATAGTTCCAGAATCTGTTACAAATAGTATTCTCCTCAAATTATATTTGCATTTAGTCCAGGCTTTCAGAGAGACGGTAACTTTATTCTGTGTTTTGCACAGTTATCAACATTCATTCATATACTTAATGCCTAATATGTAAGACCATTTCACGAGAAAAGGAAGAGATGGCAAGTTTGGCCCTTCCTTTGACAAGTGAGGGACAAAGACCTGGACAGGTAAGTTAGGTGACCGTGGTTATTCAGTGACTAAGTGAAGACTCAGGTGTTTGACTGCTGATAAGACAGTGGTGTGAATATTTCTCTGAGACTGACCCAATGCTGCAGTGCGGTCGTCAGACATTATACCTCAGATTCTTTCTCCTTTCATTCTTAGGCCCTGGTCCTCACTCCTCTGCATTTCAGGCCACCTGCAGGCACCCTGTCCCTCCTCTGGCCTCCTCACTCCCTTACCTCTGCCCTTATAAACTCTCACGCAATTCCATAAACTTGTCAGCTCTTACCGGGCTCAGGTCACAATAAAGACCTGCCCTGAACACTCTTCTCCAGACACCACATGACTTTGCTATTTCTCTCTCTCTGTCCGCTCAGGTCTCTTCAAACGTGTTAGGTAGTTAGAATAGGAAAAAGGAGCCCAAGGTGGCAATGGCTGAAAGACAAAGAAAGAGAAAATCCTGTGAAAATGGAACAAAAGAAAATCCGTGGACTGAAGTGAGAACTTTTGGTGAAACAAATATGCCCCCTTCTTGGCTAGCCCAATTTGCATAAGGCAGGCTCAGAAGTGAGGAGATAACATATAAAAAGAGGATTGAGGCCTTTCCTTTGGGGTCAGCCTGCCCTCATGCCTTGAGGGTGTACTATCCTTTGATGAATAAAACTCTGAGCTGTAACCGAGCTGTTAACACTGGTCCACCATTTCAAATGTTTGCTGTGGCAAAACAGAACTATGGAAATTACACACTCCCCCGACAGTCACTGCTTGCCAAGACCTTCCTTAACCACACTCGCTAAAATAGTGAGTTCTTCATTCATTTTATTTTTAAACCATCAGTCAAATATACTTTGAAAGTTTACTTTGAAATAAAATGCATATATTGAAACTTACAGGAACCACAAAGCACTCCTTAAACTTCTGGAACTCCAGCACCTGCAACCAGACTGTCTCTGACATGCAATCTTCCCTCCTTGACCCTACCTGATGGTGGCAAGACTGAATTGCTGAGAAAGCGGACGAGGAAGAGAGAAAATCCTTGCCTTCAAAGAGAATATCCCTTTGACTCCTCATTCATCATCCTGACCAAGTTCTAAGGTTGGGCCCTACATCTTACGTTTCTTTATCAAGAAGCACCTAATTTTCTTCTCTTCCCCCTATTCCATTTTATTTCTTGAATTTTTATTTTTTTTATTTTTGTTGTTTTGCAGAGGCTAAGTTGTGTCTGACTCTTTGCTACCCCATGGACTGCAGCACTCCAGGCTCCTCTGTCCTCCACTATCTCCCAGAGTTTGCTAAAATTCATGTCCACTGAGTTGGTGTTGCCATCCAACCATCTCATCCTCTGCCGCCCCCTTTTCCTTTTGCCTTCAATCTTTCCCAGCATCAGGGTCTTTTCCAATGAGTCAGCTCTTTGCATCAGGTATAGTTGATTCACACTGCTTTAATTTTTTTCTGTACAGCAAAGTGATTCAGTTATATATTTGTTTTCATATTTTTTCCATTATGGTTTATCACAGGATATTGAATATATCAATTCCCTGTGCTACACAGTAGGACCTTGTTATTTATCTATCCTATATATACAAGTTCACATCTGCCAACCCCAAGCTCCTCCTCCATCCCTCCCTCCCCACTGGCAACCATATATGTTGTCTATGTCTGTGAGTCTCCGTTTCATAGGTAGTTCATTTGGGTCAGATTTTAGATTCCACATAAAAGTGATATCATATGCTATCTGTCTTTATCTGACTCACTTAGTATGATAATCTCTTGGTCCATCCATGTTGCCGCAAATGTCATTGTTTCATCCATCTTTATGGCTGAGTAATATTCCACTGCATGTAGATACCACATCTTCATCTATTCATCTGTTGATGGACATTTAGGTTGCTTCCATGTCCTGGCTATTGTGAATAGTGCTGCTATGGACAGAGGAGAAGTAGTACCTAATTTCTAATTGTGACTCAAGTGGCTGGAAACCTAGCACCCCAAAGAAGGTGGAAACTTCCCAGGCCAGCTCTTAATCAGAACTCTGATGAGCAAATGCCTTACTTTCCTATAGGATGGGGCTTCAAATGATGGAATTTTGTAGGAACTATGCATGCTGCTGCTACTGCTAAGTCGCTTCAGTCGTGTCCGACTCTGTGCAACCCCATAGACGGCAGCCCACCAGGCTCCCCCGTCCCTGGGATTCTCCAGGCAAGAACACTGGAGTGGGTTGCCATTTCCTTCTCCAGTGCGTGAAAGTGAAAAGTGAAAGTGAAGTTGCTTCGTCATGTCCAACTTAGCGACCCCATGGACTGCAGCCTACCAGGCTCCTCCGTCCATGGGATTTTCCAGCCAAGAGTACTGGAGGCATTATTTTTTCTACAACTTTAGCACCACACAAAGAAGTTTACAATTGGAGTGCTATCTCTACCATAGTTGCTTTAGAGAGAATCTGAATATCCAATTTATGATATTTTGTCTCTTTCTTAACATTCTCACACAAGTTATCATTCCAGCCTACAAACTCTCAGTGTGACATTGAATAATTTACCTTATATTTTTGTATTTTTGATATTTTCTAGGTGTGACCTTTTAGTTTCCACTTAGGTAAGTCCCTTTAGCATTTCTTATAGAGCTGGCTGGTGGTGCTGACCTCTTAGCTTTTGTTTATCTGTAAAACCTTTGGTCTCTCTTTCAAATCTGATTGAAAGCCTTGCCAAGAAGAGTATTATTGGTTGTAGGTTTTTCCTTGTTATCACTTTAAATATAACCTGCCACTCCCTTGTGGCCTCTAGAATTCCTGCTGAAAAGTCAGCTGATAGCCCTATGGGAGTTTCCTTGTTTGTAACTTGTTGCTTTCCCCTTTGCTGTTTATACTATTTTCTCTTTAGCTTTACTTTTTGCCATTTTAATTACAGTATGTCTTGATGTGGTCCTCTTTGGGGTGATCCTGTGTAGGATTTTTGTGCTTCCTGGACCTGGATGTTTCCTTTCCCAGGTGAGGGAAATCTTCAATATATGTTCTCTGGGACTTCCCTGGTGATTCAGTGGCTAAGAATCCACCTGCCAATGCCCAGGACATGGTTCAATCCCTGGTCCGGGAAGTAAGGTCCCGCAGGCTGTGAGGCAACTAATCCCGTGTACCACAACCACTGAGCTTGTACTCTAGAGCCCATGAGGCCCAACTACTGAAGCCAGCATGCCCTTGAACCCATGCTCCACAACAAGAGACGCCACCACAATGAGTTCAAGCACCGTAACTAGAGAGAAGCCCCTGCTCACTGCAACTAGAGGAAGCCCTTATCCAGCAACGAAGACCCAGCACAGCCAAAAATAAATTTAAAATTTAAAGGAATAAGTTTTATATACCAGTTCAGTTCAGTCACTCAGTCATGTCCAACTCTTTGTGACCCCATGGACTACAGCACGCCAGGCTTCCCTGTCAATCACCAACTCCCGAAGCTTACTCAAACTCATGTCCATCGAGTCAGTGATGCCATCCAATCCTCTCATCCTCTGTCATCCCCTTCTCCTATCTCCAATCTTTTCCAGCATCAGGGTCTTTTCCAATGAGTCAGTTCTTAGCATCAGGTGGCAAAAGTTTTGGAATTTCAGCTTCAGCATCAGTCCTTCCTATGAATACTCAGGACTGATTTTCTTTAGGATTGACTGGTTGGACCTCTTTGCTGTCCAAGGGACTCTCAAGAGTCTTCTCCAACACCACAGTTCAAAAAGCATCAATTCTTTGGTGCTCAGCTTTCTTGATAGTCCAACTCTCACATCCATATATGACTACTAGAAAAACCATAGCTTTGACTAGATGGACCTTTGTTGGCAAAGTAGTATCTCTGCTTTTTAATATGCTACCTAGGTTAGTCATAGCTTTTCTTCCAAGGAGCAAGCGTCTTTTAAAAAATTTCATAGCTGCATCACCATCCACAGTGATTTTGGAGTCCAAGAAAATAATCTATCACTGTTTCCATTGTTTCCCCATCTATTTGCCATGAAGTGATTGGACTGGATGCCACGATCAACATTTTTGAATGTTGAGTTTTAAGGCAACTTTTTCACTCTCCTCTTTCACTTTCATCAAGAGGCTTAGTTCTTCTTCAGTTTCTGCCATAAGGGTGATGTCACCTGCATACTGAGGTTATTGATATTTCTCCCAGTAATCTTGATTCCAGCTTGTGCTTCTTCCAGCCCAGCATTTCACATGATGTACTCTGCATATAAGTTAAAGAAGCAGGGTGAAAATAGCTTTGACATACTCCTTTCCCAATTTGGAACAAGTCTGTTGTTCCAAGTCCAGTTCTAACTGTTGCTTCTTGACCTGCATACAGATTTCTCAGGAGGCAGGTAAGGTGTTATATGTGTGTGTACACACACACACACACACACACACATTCTCTGCCCTTTTCTTCTCCTTCTGGATCCCTATAATGTGAATGTTCATAAGCTTGATGTTGTCCTTTTCTTGTATTAGACTGTCCTCAAGTTTTAAAATTCTATTTCCTTTTTTATGTTTAGCTTCAGTGATTTTCACTTGTCTGTCTTCCAGTTTACTGATCCATTCCTCTGTATCATCTAACCTAGTGTTGATTCCTTCTAGTGTATTTTTCAGTTATTGTTCAGTACGGCAACTTCCCTGGTGGCTTAGAGGGTAAAGCGTCTGCCTGCAATGTGGGAGATTCAGGTTTGATCCCTGCTTTGGGAGGATCCCTTGGAGAAGGAAATGGCAACCCACTTTGGTACTTTTGCCTGGAAAATCCCATGGACGGAGGAGCCTGGTAGGCTACCATCCATGGGGTCGCAAACAGGTGGACACAACTGAGTGACTTCACTTCATTGTTCAGTTCTGTCTGAGTCTTTATATTTTCTAACTTTTTGTTAAAAACTTCTAACTTCCATCCTGTTGATACATTTATCGCTCTGCCACCACCCCAGTTCTTTGAGCATTTTATGACAGTATCTATCAGGCAGATTGCTTAATTTCATTGAGTTCTGCGGTTTTCTTTTGTTCCTTTGTTTGCTACATATGTATCTGTCACCACATTTTGTCTAATTCACTGTTTTTATTTGTAGGTGGGTTGTATTTCCCCAATCTTGGAGAAGTGACATCTGTAGGAAATGTCCTGTGGGGTCCAACAGTGCTCTCCCCTCTGGTCACCAGAGCTATGTGCTTTACAGGTGCCTTCTATGTGTGCCAGGGTCCAGCCCTGATGGATCCAGGGTAACTTGAAGCGGGGACAGAGTCAGTGAGGAGAGACTTATTTAATTAGAGATATAAAGAGAGATTAGGAAAGAATAGTGTAATAGGAAAATTAGTGGAGAAAAGAGGCTGAATAACTTGGTTTACGCGGAGAACCAATAAAACTCCAAGACAAGGGGTTTGCACAGTCTATGTAGGCCACCGGCACCTGATTGGATAGCGGAGGGTGCCCTGCCTTGGGCTCCCTCTTGCGTGGATCTTAGAAGCCAGGGCAAATAAGTAGACACGGTGAGCCTCCACGCTCGAGATGGGGATTCAGCCAGAAAAATGAGAAAAGACGACATGGGGGAGCCAAGCATCGGTGCCAGACCCACAACTTTATTTTCAAAAGCAGATTATATACCCCAGGTTGTACATAAAGAAATAATGAAATATGCAGAGTTATGCAGGGGCAGCAGTCCTGACCCTTATTGAGACAAGGGTTTCTTTTTGCATACCTTCCCATATACAAAAGGTCTTAGGTGGTTTTACATCATCTTCTGGCCAGGAGGCCTGTTAACATTTTTATGGCTCTTTTTCTAGATAAATGTCTATCAACCAGAAAACTCTTTCCCTTTGAAGTGTGTTTTCTTTAATCTGCATCACCCCCAAAGTACTAAATAAAGTTACATTCCTGTAGAACAAAGGTGCAGTGGGTTATAACAAAGAAAGTACTTAAAGATCTAATGTTGCTAATACCAGGGCTACTACCTGTTTTTTCTACATGCCAACTATATCAACAAATAAAAGATATGAAAATTTGGCAGCAAGTATTGGCTCAACAAATGAAACGCTTAATCAGTCCTATTCTAATGATTTTGACTCCTTGGAAGGCCCTACATTCCTAGGATGTTTTAAGCTTCCTGTGCCTCTTGCGGTCGGGAGACTGCAAACAATCACATGCACAGCTGTAAGAGTCCAGCAGGCAGGCTAGAAAGCCATCAGAGGGGTTTTTTTGATTGAAACACTCTTATTATGCAGAAAAAGGTGGTGGAGGGGGACAGCCCCCTGTTAATGTTAGAAGAGTAGGTGAAAGGCACAATGCAGTAAGGCAGGCAGACTCTGGTTTTGCGGCAGATGCACGAGCAGATCCAGTGAGGCTCCCTTAAGGTCTGACTCGCCTTTGCCGGTTGGGCCCCTTAACCTCATGACCTTTGCCACAGGTAGGACTCCTTATGCTGGCTCCCAGCATATGTGGGCTGCGTGGGTTCTGCCCTTGTGACTGGCTGCCTACTGTAGGCACGGTGGCAGGTGTAGCAGTCCCTGATCTGGTTGGGCTGCTGGTCTCTCCTGGGCAGGGCCAGATCCTTGTGGCTCCGGCTGCACAGCTGAAGGAATCCCACTTTTGTTGTTGGTTTGCTGTTGGGTGGGTCTGATTCTTAATTAACAAGACTGCTGCAGTGCCAAGATAGTTCTGCATCTGGTGGGTGGGGCCAGAGCCACATGGTCCTGAGGCTGGTACCCACCCACTAGTGAGTAAGATCAAGGGTCCAGAAGTGGGTCCTGGGGTCTTTGGCTGCTGGGTGGGGGGGGGGGCCAAGAGCTAGTGTCCACCCACTGGGGCCCAAGGGGACACAGGGTTAGCATTGACCCCCTTGTGGGTGAAGCCAGATCCCAGTCTCTGGCAGCAGGGCCCTCAGGTTCTGGGGTTGGAGCTGGCTGCAGTTGGGCAGGGCTAGGGCCCAGGAAGTCCTGGGACTGGTGCCCCACTGGTGAGTATACTGGAGCCTAACAAAGCTCGACAGAGCCACGATGGTCCCAGGGCTGATGTCAGCCCACTTCTTGGTGGGGGGTGGGAGAGAGGAGGCTGATGGTGTCCACTCACTGGTGGTTGAGTTTGGGTCCCAGGGCTAGTGTTGGCTTGCTGGTGGTTGGGGCCAGGTTCTGGGCCCCATGGTGGTCTGGGCTGAGTCCCAGGGCAGCTGGAGGCTCAAGGGATTCTAAGACAGATGGGCTGCTGGGAGGTGGCATCATGTCCCCACCCAGCTAGCTGCCTGGCCAGGGGAATCTGGGAATGGTGCCAATCGGGCAAAAATTAAACTAGATAATGCGGTTTAAAGGGCTGTGTACTAGGTATTGACAAAACTGTTACTCAATCTCCTTGAAAATAGAAAATACTTTGAACTGAGTAATAATGAAAACACAGTCTATCAAAATTTGTGTGATACAGTCATAGCAGGCCTTAGATGGAATTTTGTGGCTTTAAATGTTTATATTTGTAAAGAAGAAAAAAAAAATCAATGACATGAATTTTTACCTTAAGAAGTTAGGGGGTAAAAAAGAAATAAACCCCAAACCAACAAAAGGGAATAAAAAGAGGCAGAAATTAATGATATGGAAGGCAATCCATTGCATAGAGATATGATAGAGAAAAACCAACAAAGTCAGAAGTTGGTTCTTTTTCTTGAAGATAGTATATCAAAATTGACAAAGGAAGAATGAAAAACCTCTATCTATTAAGCATCTGAATTAAACTGAGAAAGACTGAAGGCGAAATATGTGAAAGGTTATCCTAGGTATAATGACAATAGCCATCGAACCTAGAAAGAGGCATTCAGTGCAATTTACATGAATAATAAGCTCTGTTAACAATTAATTGAGTGTTTCTAACTTGTTTAATTGTATTAGGTAGGCAGTACTTTCATCAACCAAGGTCATACAATCTGCAAATGGCAGACAGGACTCAAAACTATTTAACTCAGAAGCTCGAATCGTCTATTAAAATTTTCTCTGAGATGAATTACACTCTAGCTGGAGCTAATATCCTCCTAGGTTCACCGCTTCATGGCATGAAATGAAAGTTGCTCAGTCATGTCCAACTCTTTGCAACTGTATAGTCCATGGAATTCTCCAGGCCAGAGTACTGGACTGGGTAGCCTTTCCCTTCTCCAGGGGATCTTCCCAACCCAGGTATCAAACCCAGGTCTCCCTCATTGCAGGCAATTCTTTACCTGCTGAGCCATCAGAGAAGCCCAAGAATCTGGGGTGGGTAGCCTGTTCCTTCCTCATCTTTCCAACCCAGGAATCAAACCAGATTCTCCTGCATTGCAAGCGGATTCTTTACCATCTGAGCTATCAGGGAATATAATTTTGAAGAATTTTTATTTTACTTGTATTCAGAGCACACTGTTATGTAGTAATGCCACAGAGTCAGTCAATTGGTATTCATATTACTAATTCATATAGGGTCAGAATCCAGGGTACTCATGGGTTTTGCTTCCAGTGGAAGGTATGACTGAGTGAGAAAGAAAGGAGCAAGTTTATCCTTGATGTGGGGACCATTTTTGATTCCTTTCTACTTCTCCTGACTCCTGCAAGGTACTCACCAAATGTCAACTAATGAATAAATGAGAAGTGAGTGGCTGGCTAAAAAGTCAACATTTAAGATCCTGCAGATTAAATATTTGTACCTAATGCCGTCTTTGGCACCTAGTAGGGGTTCATTAATTACTGAAGTGGATGACATCTCCACCATTTTATTAATTCATTCAGCAAAGTATTTATCAAATCTCAGCCAGGTCTTGGGCATTCAATAAGGACATATGGTTTAATATAAAGATGATTCACACATGGTTTCTATTTTACGTAAGAATCTAGATGGAGTCTAGAATTGGATAAATGTAACAATGACAGCTGATAGAAACCAGTAAATGCTGATATGACTGCCACTCAAGTGTTTTGAGTTCGAAGCTAGGAAGATAAAGGAAAGGAAGCTCTTTCCCCATCAAACTGGTTTCTCCAGCTTTCCTTTGTCATGTTCTACTTGGCAACCTCATAGCCTCAAACTTCTCTTCTCACTGAATTTATCCCAAATCTTTGTTCTAATTTGTCTCCTTATCTCCATCTTCTCAGACATTATCTCTATTGAAATAATCTGCCTGCACTGTAAACTCCGCGTGTCCAAAACAGAAATCATAATTCGCTGCCAATCTATCCTGGTCTTTTTTTGAAGGTGAGAGAGGAAAAGAAAACACACACACACACACCACAATAAAGGGCGGTGAGGAACAGGGAAATTACAGCATTCAGAGACAAGGAGATGGGAACGGCGACTCAGTATGTCTTCAGGTTTTGCAATGTGCTCTATACTGTCTCCATCTATTTCCCAGTTTCTACCCATAAAAAGGGGAAACGTGATCCTTTTCTAAAAAAAAATGCACTTATTCATTCATTTGGCTGCGCCTAGGCTTGCATCACTGACTCGATGGACGTGAGTTTGAGTGAACTCTGGGAGTTGGTGGTGGACAGGGAAGCCTGGTGTGATGCAATTCATGTGGTCACAGAGTCAGACACGACTGAGCAACTGAACTGAACTGAGGTTTAGTTGTGATATGCAGGATCTTTGATTGTGGCATATAGCCTCTAGTTCCCTGACCAGGGATTGAAATCTGTGTCCCCTACATTGGGATTGTGGAGTCTAAGCCAGAGGAGCTACCCCTCACTCAAGTTCGGGGCAGTGACTGACAGGAGCTACCCCACGTCAGAGTTCAAGGGCAGCAGCTGAGATGAGCTACCACACATCCGAGGTCAAGGGTGGCAGCCAAGATGAGCTACTCCACATCCAAGGTCAGGGGTGGTAGCCGAGAGGAGTCACCCCATGTCCAAGGTCATGGGCGGCGGCCAAGAGGAGCTACCACATGCCCGAGGTCAGGGGCAGTGGCCAGGAGGACCTACCCCATCTCCAAGGAGTGGCGCTTGCATGGGCACATGAGGGCCAAGAGGAGCTACTCCATGTTCAAGGTCAGGAGGGGCGGCCATGAGGAGATACCTCTCCTCCAAGGTAAGGAGCAGGGGCTGCGCTTTGCTGGAGCAGCCGTGAAGAAATACCCCACGTTCAAGGTAAGAGAAACCTAGGTAAGATGGTAGGTGTTGTGAGAGGGCATCAGAGGGCACACACTCTGAAACTATAATCACAGAAAACTAGCCAATCTGATCACATGGACCACAGCTTTGTCTAACTCAATGGAACTAAGCCATGCCATGTGGGGCCACACAAGACAGATGGGTCATGGTGGAGAGGTCTGACAGAATNCCTGGCGTGCTGTGATTCATGGGGTCACAAAGAGTCAGACACGACTGAGCGACTGAACTGAACTGAAGCCACTGGACCACCAAGGAAGCCCATTGATTTTCTATCTTGAAACCACAAAAAGTTTCAAAGGCAAGTTTTTCACTTAATATTCACGTGGGAAGGAATTTAAAACCTTATGTCCACGAGCAATATCTGAACTCCTCTAAAGTCTTTCACTTGATATTCCCGTGGGAAGGAATTTAGATCCTCACTTCCATGAGCAATTTCTTAACACCTCTAAAAGAGAACAGCATGACGTGGTGACTATGCACAAAAAAAACACAGTTTGTATTACTTAACATAATACTGCTTAATAAGATCAGAACTTGAGGGAGCAGGCAGGGCAGAGACTAGTTTACTACTAAGATCTCTGAGGAAACTTCCCTCATAAATTATATTCTTTCTTTTCTATTAGCTACACAGTATTAAGAATCTAGAGGAAACTTTAACACTCATAACTGAAGTTATGGAATTAAGAGCACTAAGATATCCAGTGAATGGATAACCTGAAATAATTTTGAGTTCATTCATTCCCTCAATACCTTTATCGGGACCCAAAAAAAGAGGAAAATAAATTACATGGGCATGGCAGAATGGCTAGCTGGTCAACAACCTGTGTTCCTCCCAGAACACAGCTGGACACATTCCCCAGAATCCTTTCCAGTAAGATGGGCCACATGATTAAGTTTCGTCCAAAGCAACATGGGCACTCTACCCTCTTCCCTTGCTGGCTCCTTCAACAGAGAAAACTTTGTAAACTGGGAGAATAGCAGAGCCCAGAGATGGAAGGAGCCTGGGTCTCAGGTAACTGTGGAAATCTGTTCACCAACCAGAAACACCCATGCTGGACTTTACATGAGACCAGAAATAATCTCAGGAAAGTTACCAGCTGGGTTCCAGTGTCCTTACATCAGGACTTTTACCTGATCAAGAATAAAAGCTCAATAAATATTAGCTTTCACCATTTTGGGAAATAAGGTTTACTTCTTCTTAATTCCTTTTTTTCCCTCAGGCAGAGAGGAAAACAGGGACCATGGGGATTAGTGAAAAGCATTTAGATGCACTGACCAGTTACAAAATACTAAATGGTATACTGGTATGCTTAAGCAACACTGTAACAGTAACTTAAACAGAAAGGAAAAAAAACAAACATTTTCTTCTGGATCCAAAGCATTAAATTTTCTGACTGGTGTCTTGTTGCTGCTGCTGCTGCTACTAAGTCGCTTCCATTGTGTCCGACTCTGTGCGACCCCATAGATGGCAGCCCACCAGGCTCTGCTGTCCCAGGGATTCTCCAGGCAAGAATACTGGAGTGGGTTGCCATTTCCTTCTCCAATGCGGGAAAGTGAAAAGTGAAAGTGAAGTCACTCAGTCATGTCCGACTCTTCGCGACGCCTGGACTGAAGCCCACCAGGCTCCTCCGTCCATGGGATTTTCCAGGCAAGAGTACTGGAGTGGGGTGCCACTGCCTTCTCCCTAAAAGAATCTAATAAAAGATATGAAATATAAAAAGAAAGTGGCACTCCCTTCTCTCTTTCTCCCCTTGATATCAAGCATTTGGAGATATTCTAAAGTTTTGACAATCCACATCACTTTTGAGGTTTCACATTGATATAAAATTTGTACAAAGAATATTTTATGCTTTTATAATATTTAACTGATACACTTTAATAACAGTCATAATCAACTTTTATTGTTTACATTAAAGATTAGATAATATGTTTGCAAACATGTTTTCCCAACATACTTATAGTACAAAACATGACATTTCTTAATGAAAGTTATCTGTTAAATCTTTTCACAGAGGGAGTGGGAAGAAGTAAAGAAACAGGAGGGTGTTGAAATAAGATTTCTAAACTAATCTTCAGTGATAAGCCTAAAACATTTGGCAATTATTTCCTTTGATAGAGATCACAGGATTGTAAGTTTGAAACATATCAAAAGTGCAGTGCATCAGTTTAATTAAAAACACCAGTAGCATTAAATATATTACCTGGGCATCAAATTTCCCTTTCTGTATATATTCAGAGTCACGTCACTTTACATCTATTAAATAACAATTGAAAACAATAACCATCAAAATTTTTAATCCTAGATCTGGATTAAATCAAGGTAGTAATAATATTTTCTAAAATCCCAATGTATCTGTTCATCAGTAAAACATAATTGTTGACGATGTTGCCAGAGAGTAAGTTTTCTATGTTTGGAAAGACAATAATCTTGTAACACCTGCTATTAATCAGGTTACTGAGCTGATAATACATTATGATTTTTTTTCAAACCTATGTTTCTACTTGAACAAAGCACAAGCTATCATACCAACACAGTAAGTCCCCTACATACGAATCTTCACGTTTCTAACCTTCAAAGATGAGGACACGCACTCGCATGTCCAATCAGGTAAGCTCACTTATCTAGTGTACATTGTCACACGCGTGCACCCTGTACAAGTGGCTGCGCTTCTGTGTACTTTACTGTACAGTGCTGTAGAGTGCGGTATTTTCATTTCAAGCCCAGGATGTCTGAAGCAAGCATAAAAGCAGCGGTGATGTAGCTGGTATGCCCTGTTGCTGCTGAGCTGAAGCTCTTCCATCTCCCACCTCCTTGAGTTAGTAACTCTCCTCGCCCGTTCAGTCGATGGCAACCGTGTGCCATCTGCTGTACTATGCTACTCTACTTTTCAAGGTACTGTGCTATACAAGTAAAGATGTTCACTTTCTGTGTTTACATATTATTTGTGTGAAAAGTCTTATAAATCTATTACAGAACAGTACTATATAGCCAATTGTGTTGGTTGGGTAGATGAGCTAACTTTGTTGGACTCATAAACAAATCTGACTTACAAATGTGGCTCTCGGAACGGAACTTGTCTTTATGTAGGGAACTTACTGTACCAAATGCTTAATCATTCCTGATACGAGGAATCATCTTCATATTAGTTCTTCTTTGTTATGCCGTTTAGTCTTGATATCATTAAGCACAATGAATTTTACTTTAATGAATATGCACAAATTAAGGCAAAAGGACATAGCCCAGTCCCCTCAATAATCTATCCTGTAACTTTAAAAAACTGCTGTTGAGGCTATACAAATCACAGATCTGCTGGCTAGAAAGACACAACTTGTCCCTTAGAGCAACATCCAGTATTTGGAGCACGAGGTTAGAACAGTGGTACACATGGCACACTCCCTTGACCTACCATTATGAGCATTCCTCAGCTATACCCACAACACTGATTTTTCAAATGATCCTGTTCACTTGCTATGCCTCCTAGCGGTAACGTATGTAGATTATTTTTCCTTGATTAAAAACTTTTAACAATTGGGAAATAATCTACTCAGTCTTTGTACACTCTCCATTGAATAATTTTTCATTTTTATAACCATTTCCTCCATGGCTATTGTGCTTTTCTTCTGCCATTTTCTTCACATAATTAAGAGGTCCATTCCCCTCAAAGGAGGAGGGATTTCTGAATGAGCCTCCAATTCTATCCCACAAGGTGAAATACTGTCCATAATTATAGTCAAAGAGCATATGGTGGTCTGTGTGATGAGCCGAGCCATTAATAAAAGGCTTTAAGAGCTGGGGAACACGAAAATCACCATCGTGAATGGAAATTGTCCAGATATTGACCAAGATGTACAAGCCTAAATAAACTACCTTGTGTAACGGGAAGATAAAAGGGTATATGTGGTAAGGCAGACCCTGAAGGAAGCCGTCCAGAGGGTGAAAAGCGTGACTTGCAAATGGAGTTGGAATCTTCCAGACATGATGAGGTTTGTGTAAGCGCTACAGAAGAAAAGACCATGTTAATGCCACAGACTTCAGCCAGTGCAACATTCTACTTAGTTTTTCAAGCTCATGGTGTGGGAAATGACCTATCTGAAAAAATCCTGTTGAATTTAGCAAATGACTTTAGAAAATCCCCAAGACAGTAAGATTTTTAGCACAGCCCTTGCAGATTCATAAAAGAAAGATATAAACAAAATGTACCTGGTACCTATCATGATTAAGGTTACTTAGGTATTTAATAAGTTAGAGGAAATTCTTGAAAACGATACAGGATTTATAGTTATCCACTGCTGAAATGTGTATTTTCTCTCTTCAAATGCGTATTTGACTCTACAAATGAATCAAGCTTATTACCTTATAAACAAGTCTATGATGAAGGCCTCTGTGAATCCAGTAGATCAGCATGTCAGTGAAGAAGAGAAAGGACAAGGCACTAGCAGCGAGTTGAAACCAACCTATAAGAGACAAAAGGATATGGCAGAATCAAGATTCAACTCCTAGGATCAGTTTACTACCCCCCCCCCCAATATATATTTTAACTTTTTACTTTGTATTGGGCTATAGCCAATGAACAATGTTGTGAAAGTTTCAGGTGAGCAGTGAAGGGACTCAGCCATATATATACATGTATCCATTCTCCTCCAAACTCCCCTCCTATCCAGGCTGCCACATAACACTGAGCAGAGTTCCCTGTGCTAGACAGTAGGTCCTTGTTGGTTATCCATTTTAAATATAGCAGAGTGTACACGTTGATCCCAAACGCCCTAATCATCTGTCCTTCCCCACTAGCAACCATAAGTTCGTTCAGAGGTTACTTTTGACAGGTCTGTCTAAGGAGACAAAACAGGATACTAGACCCAAACACTGCCAACTATCTGCTTTGTTAATTCAATACATCACAACTTCCATTTCCCTTGACTCTAGGATCTGTTCATTTTCCTCTCATAAATACTTGAAGTGTCCTACATAAAATATTTCTTAATTAAACTGAGGATACTTATGAAACAGAAAGAGTATACTCCTATGATATCTTTATTATTTAAATGCTGGAGAATAATGTTATTTTTCCTTTCATATTAATCTTCATAACACACATCTTTACATATGTTACCTTCTCTGCTTAGAATTTTATTTTCCACAAACTACCTTAAGCCATGGTATTATGAGCATTTACTCTGTAACCCAACTCCTTCTGACCTTTCTAACCTCATCTAGTCATGTATTAACCAGCCTGGTTCACTTAGCATCCTCCCAACATCTTCAGAGTCTTGCCTGTGTATCTTTACTCAAACCTCTCTCCTTTTACTTTTATTGATAACTCAGCCTACCTTCCAAGGCTGAGCCAATTCAGCACCCTGGTATGTGACTTTTGTTCCCTCCTCTGAAAACTAAACTTTTATTAGGACAACAGGGGTGCTGATGCCAGCAAGCTTGGATTTCAGTCCCAGATCCACCTCTTACTTGTCAAGTGAGCTCAGCAAGTTACTGAAACTCTTCTGTACACTTAATTTACTCACCTCTAAAGGAGCATATAGTAGTACCTACTTCATAGGATTAATGTAGAATAAGATGGAGTGATGACACGTAAAAAGCTTAGAACTAAAGCTGGTACATATGAACAACAAATTTTAACTATATTATTCTTACTTTCTAATACTAGATACTAGAAATGTACCTTGATGAAGTAATTCCAGAATTTCACAAAACTTTAGTCACTGTAGCACTGTTTGTAATAGAAAAACAAGAAATAATCTAAAGATCTAAAAGTATGGATCATTTAAAGAAAGTTTATTTAAATGGATATTTATGCAATGTAATTCTAAAACTAACTGGCATGATAATATGGGCATTAACATTGGCAAGAAAAAAAAATCAGAGTCCAAACAAGCATGCATAGCAAGGGTTTTAATTTTGTGATATAAATAATGATGGATTTAAAAAAAAAAAAAGTGATGATAGGTTTTTAAAAAAAAATTTGTCTTCTGAATTTTTTATAAGGATCGATCACTTGAGATTTATCTTTTTTGTTGGGGGGGGGTGGAATTCTTGAATTCAATATAGGTACAAGGAAACAGACTCAAGGTTCCAGCTCTGACGATGCCAATCTTCTCCTGGGCACAATCTCAGCTACAAGAAAGACTTTAAAGTTGAGATGAAATTAAAGAAATGCACATATGTGGCAAGACACAAACAAATTAAAGTAGAATACTGAAAACAAACTGGGCTTCCCAGGTGGCACTAGTGGGAACCTGCCTGCCAATGCAGGAAACATACGAGACATGGGTTCTATCCCTGGGTTGGGAAGATCCCCTGGAGGAGGGCATAGCAATCCACTCCAGTATTTTTGCCTGGAGAAACCTAGCCAAAATGGTCACAAAGATCAAACACGACTGAAGGAACTAAGCACGCACACATAAAAACAAACTGAAGAACTTTTAATTATTTTGAAGAAAAGAAGAGGCAGATTTGACTCTTTCAAGACACCCATCTGTGCCTGAAGTTTACAGTATACACGGAAACTCTCACACCATATATGGAGACTCACCATATGGAAACTCTCCTACGCCGTCATAGAGTCTGCTGTAACCTCTCACCTCTAGCAGGAACAGTAAAACCGTGGGGATGCTCATCCATGGCATTGACTGGACAGAGTGCATAATCTCTCGAGAGACCTGATTCTGAAAATGAAGTTTCCAATAGTTACAAAGCACCGAACCCATGTTAAATAAAACTAGCACACAACTGTTCCAGACTGGATTTTGAACGTCTCTTTTATATGAAGGCACTTACCTCCAAAGAGCTTCTACTAAAATGTTACTGTTTGGGCAGGGGTGTGTAAAAAAACATTCCTTTTGCAGGAAGCAAATGCAACAGATATTTTAAATTCTAAAACTTCTTTTACCCTTCCTACAAAATCTCTATTCCAAATTTCTATTTACAGAATAATAATTTATTTCATAAATAACTTCCATCCCCAACCCTCTCTACATTTCCCTCCCCCCACTCTTTGTAGTGACTGACAAATACAAGTAACTGAAACAGAAAAGTCACTAAACAGGTCTATATCTGCTGAGTTTGGATTATCTAGGCAAAAACTATATACACAGTAAAAGCATATTTCAGCTTGTGAAAGTTTAATATTAAAACAATTATACAAATGTATACATTTATTCATTCATCACTATTAGCAAAGAAATTCTTGTTTATGTGTTTAGCAAGACCAGGCTTACAGTTAAAAAAAAAAAAAAAAAAGGCCAGTTTATTTATCTGATTAAATTAAGGAAATGAGAGAGAAGACTGGTTCTTCTAAAAATATCCCACTTGGAGCTGGTTTTAGTAACTCTAAAGGTTATAACCAGTTTAATCTGAAAATCTCACAAATATTGTTACATCACATTGATATTTTTATTGTAATAGTAATTAAACAATAGATAAGAAACCACCTACCTTTAAAAATTGTGGGTGTTGCATTAATAAATGATCATAGACAAAATAATAACTCAGTGTTGCAAAGAAGAAATACAGTATATAACCACCGAGATTTGTTACAATCAGGAGAGTGATAGCTTGTCGGAAGATGTTGTCCTCTGGCCATGTGGCTGGATATATGTACGGTGTAAAAAAATAATAATCTGCAATACTGAGTACAAGATCCATCTTAGCCCCTAAAGGATAAACAGGTAACAACAATTACTTCCCCATGTTGACATTTCTCAAAGCAAAAATTTTTCAGAAAAACTATGTATGAAGTTCCTGCCTTCATAAGCATATGAAGTACAAGCCTGCTGCTACTGCAATCCTGTAAAGGCCATCATTAGAGCCAGAAGGGGTCTTCAATGTCATCTCTGGACTAGGGCCCAGTCTCTTCAGCTTATACGTGAGGACACCAAAGCTCAGTAAGAGAAACTGGGGCCCACAAAACTTCTCCAAGGCCAGGCTGATGGCTGGCATTGAGTCCAGATCTAACTGCATCTCAGTGTTTGCTTCCACTATATGCCAGAGGACAGGGTTAATAGCTAGCATGCAAATAGTAAAGGTATTTAGATGAATGGCCTTCTCCTTCAGCTACAACTTTCAGCGGCATCTTTCTCCCAAAAGGATTCAGATTTCAGAGACTTCTGCTTCAGTGCTGAGACTTTAGGTCAGTTCCCTAAAGGGATCTATGTTGTGACCACAAACATAAAAGTCAGAGGCTATCTGTTTTTTGTGACTGACCGGAACTATCACTGATGGAACAAAAGATGTGTTCTTGACACTGAAAACTAGAATACATTTATTCCCCCCCACCCCCACTGCCGGCTTCCCAGCCCTTGGGGGTTGGCAAACTGTGGTCCCACAGGGCCTGAATCCAGTGCCTGTTTCTGTAAAGAAGCTTTGTTGAAACATAGCTATGTCTACATGTGTCTATTATATTGTCGGTAGCTGCTTCTCTATACTACAAAGTCAAGGTTGAGTCACTATAACAGACACAGCATGGCTCACAAATGTTTACTATCTAGCCCTTTGAAAGGAAAGCACGCCAGCTCCAGTTCCAGATGCTTAAACTCTGAAAAACTTAAGTTGAGTCTATATTCATGATCCTGAATAAACTGTTCAGCAAATTCACAGTCAGCTTTTGTGGGCTGATCACTGACTCCAACATTGACAATCTATTTTCTCATTTTTCACTGCATTGTTGGTAGTGAGAAATGTGTCCAGTACTCTAAACAGCCCTCATCTATAACTAAAACTTTTGAACAATAGCAACAATAAGAAAAAAGAGTCTGAAAATTGCCATTGAGTTTCCAGCCTCTTAAAATCAAATTCTAGAAGTTCTTTATTTATTAGGGCATTTAGCCCCTTGTTTGTGATGTGAGTTGCAAGCATTTTTTCTCACATTGACATGGAAGAAAATTTATAATCAATTGACATACATCCTTCATCATATACTGTTAATTCACTCAAACTACACCAGGTGATGAGCATACGAAGATGAAAAAGACTCAGTCTAAATCCATCTTCAAAATAAGGCAGCCATAGGAAGGAAGGAATTGTTCTATCAATTCAAGTGCTACAACAAAGGTTGTTGTTGTTTAGTTGCTAAGTTGTGTCCGACTCCTTTGGGACCCCATGGACTGCAGCCTGCAGTTCTGTCCATGGGCTTCCCCAGGCAAGAATACTGGAGTGGGTTGCCATTTCCTTCTCCAGGGGATCTTTCCGACCCAGGGGTTGAACCTGCATCTCCTGCATTGGGAGGTGGATTCTTTATCACAGGGCTACCCAGAAGCCCTACAAAAAAGGTACATATATGCAAACCGTACGAAATTAGAAAAGACAACAGAACTATCTCCTCTTACAACAGAAGACTGTACAGTGAAGTACTTTGATTTGGGCTTTGAAGGACATTACCAGAGGAAAANATCTCCTGCATTGGGAGGTGGATTCTTTATCACAGGGCTACCCAGAAGCCCTACAAAAAAGGTACATATATGCAAACCGTACGAAATTAGAAAAGACAACAGAACTATCTCCTCTTACAACAGAAGACTGTACAGTGAAGTACTTTGATTTGGGCTTTGAAGGACATTACCAGAGGAAAAAAAGAACGGGGGGGAATAATTATTTCAATTAGAAATAACAACTGTAAAGGCATGGAAAGGCCATGGTACATTCACGGCCCATGGCATGTGGCAAGGTGGATGCTTAAGAGTGTGACAAGGGTGAAGCAGAGGGAAAAAAACGGTGGAAGATGAACACGGTAAAAGGAAACTGGTATCAGACTGCTTTTGCTATTGGATCTGGTGCCCCGCTAAGGAACTGAACTTTCCCTCGCACATGACAGAGGAGACACAAAAGATATTCAATGAGGAAAGATGTATAAACAGACTCATATTTTATAAAAACTGTTGCGTTAGGAATGCGTCGTACTGATGAGACGCAGGGAGACTGGTTGCTCCTAACTAGTGTGATACACTAGCCTAGACAGGATGATTGCCTGACCTCAGACAACAGCTGTAATAGACATATTCATCAGAGACTTACAAGTCTAATGCAAACTACTACACAGAAAGAATAAACAACAAGATCCTACTATATAGCACAGCCAACATATTCAATATCCTGTGATAAACCATAATGGAGAAAAATATGAAAACCTATCATCAGAAACTAATTCTGTAAATCAACTATACATCAATTTTAAAAAATCTAAGATGACTGTGAGATTTTTTACCTTGCCTGAATGGATGATGATGTTATCAAAATAGGGAATATTGTGGAGCTAGTATATTTGGGTGCAACATGAACTTTGGGGGCGCGAGGAATGATGGGCTCAGTTTGGATCATAAGTCTAATTGCTGTGGCTCATCTGGACTCCCGGATAAAAGCAGTAGACTACATGCGAACATGAATCTGAAGATCAAAAGAAGCCTAGTTGCTGAAGCCATAAAGAACAGAGCAGCAGGTCACATACATTAAGTAACATCCGAAACAAACATTTAAGAAGAACCTAACAACTGAAAAGAATATTTCTATACCACTAAAGACTAGATCCCTGGTGGCTCAGACGGTAAAGAAACTGCCTGCAATGCAGCAGACCTGGGTTGGGTACATCACCTGGAGAAGGAAATGGCAACCACACCAGTATTCTTGCCTGGAGAATCCCATGGACAGAGGAGCCCAGCAGGCTAAGTCCACAGGGTCGCACAGAGTCAGACATGACTAAAGCAAATTAGCATACACGCACGCACACATTTTAAAGGTTGGTAGGAGTTGCTGAACCAGTCTTGCATATTACCTATAATGCCAAACAGCCGTAAGTCCATATACAGTAAGTCCCCTACATACAAAATAAGTTCTGTTCCTAAGTCCAACAAAGTCAGCCAAAGTATCCAGTAACACAATCGGCTACATGGTACTATTCTGTAATAGATTTATAATGCTTTTCACAGAAAGAGTACACACACAAAAAACACCAAAAAATACAACATTTTTAATTTTACCCATACAATGCCTCGAAAAGTACAGTAGTACAGTACAATAGCTGGCATACAGACAGGGGCTGGCATCGAGTGAACAGGCAAGAAGCCTTATTGGCGAGAGGAGGGGCCAGCAGGAGGAGGAGGGAGAGGGTAGAGCTGAGGACTGTCAGCAACAGGGGACGAGTCGAGGCTGCAACTTCACACATGCTGGCAGCACGCACGTTCACACCTTTGAAAGTTAAAAACTCGAAGGTTCCTACGTAGGGGACTTAGTATAGTATCTAGAACAGTATCGTGCAGCCAAAAATAACTCAAACATTAACCATGAGTTAAAGTAAGTTCTTTAACTTACTTTTTAACTTTTAACATCCGATGTAAGTAAAAACTTTAATAAGCTCTCAGTCCCAACCTATTAAAAAAGTTCTTAACTGAAGACCATGCGAGTTGTATTGATTTGAATATTCCCTGTATATAACTGCTGTGATAATAAACTGGTGCCTAGAAGGAAGAGGAAATGTACCTCAGACCATCTGGAAGCAGCTGAAATACTGTGAGATGAAACCTGTTTTAAAGTGTTTCCAGAATGTGTGGGATGTAGTAAACAGGTACTCACAAATATATTGCTGTAATTTCTGACAAGGAGTACGTCAAGGCTGTATATTGTCACCCTGTTGATTTAACTTCGATGCACAGTACATCATGAGAAAGGCTGGGCTGGAGGAAGCACAAGCTGGAATCAAGATTGCCGGGAGAAATATCAATAACCTCAGATATGCAGATGACACCACCCTTATGGCAGAAAGTGAAGAAGAACTAAAGAGCCTCTTGATGAAAGTGAAAGAGGAGAGTGAAAAAGTTGGCTTAAAGCTCAACATTCAGAAAACTAAGATCATGGCATCTGATTCCATCACTTCATGGCAAATAGATGGGGAAACAGTGGAAGCAGTGGCTGACTTTACTTTCTTGGGCTCCAAAATCACTGCAGATGGTGACTGCAGCCATGAAATTAAAAGATGCTTCCTCCCTGGAAGAAAAGTTATGACCAACCTAGACAGCATATTAAAAAGAAGAGACATTACTTTCCCAACAAATGTCCATCTAAGGCCATGGTTTTTCCAGTAATCATATATGGATGTGAGAGTTGGACTATAAAGAAAGCTGAGCACCAAAGAATTGATGTTTTTGAACTGTGGTGTTGGAGAAGACTCATGAGAGTCCCTTGGACTGCAAGGAGATCCAACCAGTCCATCCTAAAGGCAATCAGTCCTGAATATTCACTGGACTGATGTTGAAGCTGAAACTCCAATACTTTGGCCACCTGATGTGAAGAGCTAACTCATTTGAAAAGACCCTGATGCTGGGAAAGATTGAAGGTGGAAGGAGAAGGGGACGACAGAGGATGAGATGGTTATATTGCATCACCAACTCTATGGGCATGAGTTTGAGTGAACTCTGGGAGTTGGGGATGGACAGGGAGGCCTGGCGTGCTGCAGTACATGGGACTGCAAAGATTCAGTCTTGACTGAGCAACTGAACTGTGAACTGAATTGACCTAAAAATATTCACATCTTTAAAAAATTGAATGTTATGTTGTATTCAGTAGGAATATTTTAGGACTTCAATCCTGGCAGACAGCATCTCAAGTAACCCTGAGAGAACTGCTCTGAAGAGGTGTGTGTGTGTGTGTGTGTGTGTGTGTGTGTGGTCTTGGGGAGGATGTGTAAGGAGCCAGGTTATATAGAAGTCTGCAACAAAGAGCAGGTAGTCTGAACGTCAAAAGTATCAGAAAGAAAACCAGATATCCCAAGTTAAGAAATTTAGTGCTTTTCTATATGTGGGAAAATGCAAGTGTCTGGGCTCACTGAAATCATCCCTTTCATGTGCATCTCAGCTATCTGGGGCTGGTGTTCTGAACTCCCCTGGGCTGTACTTTGATGGCTCTTAGCAGATTTTTTCTTCCTTCCTGAGTGCCCTTAGGGCTCACCAGCTCACACTGGAAAGCTGGAATCACTGATTACTAGGATATCTTTGTTTTTTGAGATGGCAGGAAATACTCTATTTCTCATCATCTGTTTATTTCCCTTGTACTTCTCATAATTATGTAATTAAATGCATAAATTAATAAAATTTGTGTCTGCAAAAAAAAAGAATTGTTGTTTCTATGAAAACCAAGAAGAATGCTTTGAAAAGACTAGATAAGGATGAATGCTAATAAAATATGCATTGAATTGGGTATAGGTCTGGAGGTTATAAAAAGTTAGAGAAAAATTTAAAACTGCGTGTGCATTTTATTGTATATTCATTTCCATCTCAATTTTAGGAATATCTTCATCACATTGTCCAGGCATGTTTAAATTTTACATGAAGTATGTTTATCTCCCCTGCTTCATTAAAATATTTGTTGGTTTTCTTTTTTTTTTTTTTTAAGTATCTGTTGGTTTTCTGATCATATTAATGCTGTTTCCTTTACTAATAGTTAACCATTCCAGAGTGGTTTGTTACAGAAACATTTAAAAATTACCTCCCATGTAAGGCATTCAGTTCAGTTCAGTCGCTCAGTCGTGTCCAACTCTTTGAAACCCCATGAATTGCAGCACACCAGGCCTCCCTGTCCATCACCAACTCCCGGAGTTCACTCAAAGCCTCATCCATTGAGTCCGTGATGCCGTCCAGCCATCTCATCCTCTGACGTCCCCTTCTCCTCCTGCCCCCAATCCCTCCCAGCATCAGAGTCTTTTCCAATGAGTCAACTCTTCGCATGAGGTGGCCAAAACACTGAAGCTTCAGCTTTAGCATCATTCCTTCCAAAGAAATCCCAGGGCCGATTTCCTTCACAATGGACTGGTTGGATCTCCTTGCAGTCCAAGGGACTCTCAAGAGTCTTCTCCAACACCACAGTTCAAAAGCATCAATTCTTTGGTGCTCAGCTTTCTTCACAGTCCATCTCTCACATCCATACATGACCACTGGAAAAACCATAGCCTTGACTAGACGGACCTTAGTCGGCAAAGTAATGTCTCTGCTTTTGAATACGCTATCTACTTTGCTCATAACTTTTCTTCCAAGGAGTAAGCGTCTTTTAATTTCATGGCTGCAGTCACCATCTGCAGTGATTTTGGAGCCCAAAAAGATAAAGTCTGACACTATTTCTACTGTTTCCCCATCTATTTGCCATGAAGTGATGGGACCAGATGCCATGACCTTAGTTTTGTTGAGCTTTAAGCCAACTTTTTCACTCTCCTCTTTCACTTTCATCAAGAGGCTTTTTATTTTGTCTTCACTTTCTGCCATAGGAGGTATAAACTATTATGTATAACATTTATATGTAAATACAGTTTATACATAGAATCACATTAATTATAATTAACCCAGAACTGTTGACAAGAAATTAATACTAAAATTAACTAAATTTAGAGCTCTTACTGGTGCCTGAGACAGTAAAGAATCTGCCTGCAATGCAGGAGATGTGGGTTTAATCCCTGGATTGGGAAGATCCCTGGAGAAGGGAATGGCAACCCATTCCAGTGTTCTTGCCTGGAAAATTCCATGGACAGAGAAGCCTGGCACACTACAGTCTATGGGGTTTCAAAGACCCGACTGAGTGAGTTTCAATTTCAGACCTTTAAAAGAGCTTCCCAGGTGATGCAGTGGTAAAGAAAAATAAATAAACAAATAAATAAAATCCCATAATAGAAAGTCTGCTGCCTTGTAATTTTTAATATCAGATACACAGAACATATATCTTCTATGTATCTGGAATTTCTCTTCCTATTAGGAAGAAATTCCTTGTATTTTTTTTTCTCCTGAATTTTCTGTTGCTTACAGTGGAATATATGTCTCAATTTCATGTTTTTAATTAAATGTTTTTGCCTAATTAAAAACTGAAACTAGAGAGTTACTTATTGAATAAATCTTTTTCTCAGACGTTATCTTCTTTATTTTTATTGAAAGCATTTCTTGCATGTCTGCCATGCAGAGACCTTTGTACTCAGTACTCTGTGAAGTAATACTTAAGAGTATATCAAAAGCTCTAGACTACTTGGGATAATAGGTACTGTGAATTCTCATTTTTCTGCACTGTGTATCCCTTATGCCCGAGAGGAAGATGTGGAGGAAAAACAGCAGCAACAACAATAACTAATATTAGCAGCAGTAAGCGTATGTATAGAAAGCTTAGTGAAAAGGTGGATAGGATGATTGTAGGGTAACGAAGTAGAGTAAGTGGGGTTAAGTTGCCTTTTGGTTGTGCAAGCTTAGATTTGATAAGATGTAGTCATCCTAATGTAAGAAGACAAGTAACCAATATTCAACAGAGTCTCCCTACAGTGGTGTCCTTTCCTTAGATCTTCCAACATTGTGATATCCAATATGGTAGAGGCTAGCTATGTGCAGTGACCCCATGGACGGTAGCCTGCCAGGCTCCTCTGTCCATGGAACTCTCCAGGCAAGAATACTGGCATGGGTAGCCATTCCCTTCTGCAGGGGATCTTCCCAACCAGGGATCGAACCCAGTTTCCCTGCATTGCGGGCAGATTGTTTACCATCTGAGCATACCAGGGAAGCCTGTGGTTAAATTTAACTAAGTTAAAAATTTTTTTAAAAATTCAGTTCCTTGGTTGCAGTAGGCAGATTTCAAGTGCTCATTTGTGGCTCGTGGCTATCATACTGGATCCTATCGTTATCAGACATTTCCATTGTCACAGGAAGGTCTTTTGGGCAGCACTGTTTATCTTCCATGTCTCTACCTTCCTTGTATGTGTGCGATAGAGTTACAACGACTGCTTTAATATTCTTGTTTGCTAATTCTGATCCTTGTGTCAGATTTTTAATTGCGGTGCATTTCATTTATGTTAATAATGTAATAGTGGCTTACATGAGCGCTGCAGCTGTAGTGGTGATATACAAGATCCCCAGTGTCGTACTAGCTTCAGGCAGACAACACAATGACTCAAAATTTTTATAGATTATGTTCCATTTTAAAGTCATGGAATACTGGCTATATTCCCTGTGCTGTACAGGGATCCTTGTAACTTCTTTGTTTTGTATATAGTAGTTTGTACCTGTTAATCCCATAACCCTATCTTGCCCCTCCCTCTTTCTTCTTTCCACTGATAACCTCTAGTATGTTCCTTATAAGTCTGTTTCTTTTTTGTTAAATCCACTTTTTTTTTTAATTTTTAGGCCCCATATTTAAGTGATAACATACAGTATTTGTCTTTTCCTGACTTATTTCACTAAGTGTAATACCTTTCAGGCCCATCTGTGTTGTTGCAAATGGGAACATTTCATTCCTTTTTATGGCTGAGTAGTGTCCCCGTGTGTGTGTGTGTGTGTGTGTGTGTGTGTGTGTGTGTGCGCGCGCACGCACGCACGCATGGCATCATATCTCCTTTATCCATTTATCTGTTGATGGACATTTAGGTTGCTTCCATATCTTGGTTGTTGTAAATAATGCTTCTGTGAACACTGGCACACATGTATCTTTTTGAATTAGTGTTTTTGTCTTCTTCAGATTTATATCCAGGGGTGGAATGGTCATTTTATTTTTAGCTTTTGGGGGAACCTCTACACTGTTTTCCAAGTTGCTGCATTAATTTACATTTCTACCAGTTGTGCTTAAGAGTTCCCTTCCTCTACTTTCTTGTGAATGTTAGTTGTTTGTGGTCTTTTTGGTGATAGCCATTCTGACAGGTATGAGATGGTATCTCATCGTTGTTTTGATATGCATTGGAGAGGGGAAATGGCAACCCACTCCAGGATTCTTGCCTTGACAAAGGAGCCTGGCGGGCTATATGGGGTTCCATGAATGAGCGACCTCTCTTTCTTTTCTTTGATAGGCATTTCTCTGATGATTAGCACTGTTACGCATCTTCTCATGTGCCTCTTGGCTATCTGTATACCTTTTTTAGAAAAAAGTTTATTCAGGGTATTTTGCCTGACTTTAACCAGGTTGCTTTTTTTTTTATATTGAGTTGTCTGAGCTGTATATATTTTAGATATTAACCCTGTATTGGTTGTATTCTTTGCAAATGTGTTCTCCCATTCAATAGGTTGTCTTTTCATTTTGTTGATGGTTTTCTTTGCTGTGCAAAATCTTTTACGTTTAATTAAGTTCCATTTGTTTATTTCTACTTTTGTTTCCTTTGCCTTAGGAGAAAGATCCAAAAAATATATTGCTATGATTTATGTCAAGAGTGTCCTAGCAGTGTTTTCTCCTAGAAAATTTATGATTTCTGGTCTTACATGTAGGGATTTAATTCATTTTGAGTTTATTTTTGTATAAGCATTAGAGATTATTCTAATTTCACTCTTTTACATGTAGCTGTCCAGTTTTCCCAGCACCACTTATTGAAGAGGCTATCTTTCCTCCATTATATGTTGTATATTAATTGACCATTGGAGTGTGGGTTTATTTCTGGGCTCGATATTTTGTTCCATTGATCTGTGTGCCCCCTTTTTTGTGCCAGTGCTATAGGGGTTTTGTTTATTTGTTTTTGGCTGCACATGGCTTGCAGGATCTTAGTTCCCTGACCAGGGATGGAACCCATGGCTCTTTCAGTCAAAGTTGCAGAGTCTTAACCACTGAACTGCTAGGGAAGTCCCCTATATTGTTTTGATTACTGTAGATTTGTAGTGTAGCCTGAAGTCAAGGAGCATGATACCTCCAGCTTCTTCTTTCTCGAGATGGTTTTATCTATTTGGGATCTTTTGTGTTTCTACACGAATTTTAAATTACTTGTTCTAGTTCGTTGAAAAATGCCATTAGTATTTTGAAAGAGATTGCATTGAATCTATAGATTGCTTTGAGTAGTATGATTGTTTTAACAATATTAATTCTTCTAGTCCACTAACACTGTGTGTCTTTTTTTCTGTTTGTCATCTTTAATTTCTTTTATCAGTGTCTTATAGTTTTACAAGTACAGGTCTTTTGCCTACTTAGTTAGATTTATTCCTAGGTGTTTTATTCTTTTTGATGGAATTGTAAATGCGATTGTTTCCTTGATTTCTCTTTCTGGTAGTTCATTGTTCGTATATAGAGATGCAACAGATTTCTGTCTATTAATTTTGTATCCTGAAACTTAACCAAATTCATTGATGAGCAGACTGCAGTTCAGTTGCTCAGTCATGTCTGACTCTTTGCAACCTCATGGACTGCAGCATGCCAGGCTTCCCTGGCCACTGAATTCTCCAGGCAAGAATACTGGAATGGGTTGCCATTTCCTTCTGGAGGGGATCTTCCCAACCCAGGGACTGAAGCCAGGTCTCCTACATTGCAGGCATATTCTTTACCTTCTGAGTCACCAGGGAAACCCAGAGAAGTGTTTTAAAGCCCTCAAATCTAGTAGGAGTCTGAATTCAATCTGCTTTATAAGTGTCTTCATTTGTCTCAACTTTGAACTAACTGAAGCAGGAAATCCAATGCAAAGCACTAGAGGTATAGTAATATAAGAAAGACTGCTCAGAACTCCAGTCAGATCTATACTCAAAGTCCTTAATGAATGGGGAATAAATATTTAGAATATAAAGTTAACTATGCTCATTAACACCTTTGTGTGAAAGGAAAATAAGCTTTTCTCTGGACTAAATCTCTAATATGTTGTATGTCTATAACATGAAGCCTAGCTTACATTCTTATCAATATGTATACCTTAAGAATTTTATTTTAAATCTAAATATTTATTTATTTTCACTCATGTAACAAGTCAAGTGGATGATCTTGGTCAGTGGATAGCCCTCCTCCACATAACGATTTGGGGATCTAGGCTTTTCCATCTTGTTGTTGTTCAGTCACCAAGCTGTCTGACTCTTTGAGACCCTATGGACTGCAGCACACCAGGCTTCCCTGTCCGTCACCATCTCCTGGAGTTTGCTCAAACTCATGTCCATTGTGTTGGTGATGCCATACAAACATCTCATCCTCTGTTGCCTCCTTCTCCTCCTGCCCTCAGTCTTTCCCGGTGTCAGAGTCTTTTCAAATAAGTCAGTTCTTCACGTCAGGTGACCAAAGTATTGGAGCTTCAGCATCAGTCCTTCCAATTAATAATCAAGGTTGAACTCTCTCACTATTGACTGGTTTGATTTCCTTGTAGTTCAAGGGACTCTCAAGAGTCTTCCAGCACCACAATTCAAGAGCATCAATTCTTTGGCACTCAGCCTTCTTTATGGTCCAACTCTCATATCCATACATGACTACTGTAAAAACCATAGCTTTGCCAATACAGACTTTGTCAGCAAAGTGTTGTCTCTGCTTTTTAATATGCTGTCTAGGTTTGTCATAGCCTTTCTTCCAAGGAGCAAGCATCTTTTCATTTCATGGCTGCAGCCACTGACCACAGTGATTTTGGAGCCCAAGAAAAGAAAATATGCCACTCTTTCTACTTTTCCCCCATCTATTTGCCATGAAGTGATGGGACCAGATGCCATGAACTTCGTTTTTTGAATGTTGAATTTTAAGCCAGCTTTTTCACATCTTCTAGTTCTGTCATTATCATAGCTTGCTGTATATTAACTGGAGAAGTAGGAAAGTAGGTATGAATCATGCATAAGCAATTTTTTAAAAACTCGGTCTAAAAATTCCTCTCATATGCTCTAGACTACAACTCAGTCATATGACCACATCTAACTATGAGGGAGGCTGAGAAATATAGTCTTTATTCTGGTAATCTATTTGTTCAGCTAAAATCAGATTTCCATCACTGTAAGAGTTATCTATTGCTTTGTGATAAAGAACCCCCAAACAAGGGGCAGAGAACAATAAACCTTTGCTTCGTGGCTTCTGTGGGTGGAGAATCTGGATGCAGCTTGGCTGGAGTCTCTGGCTCTGGATCTCTCAGAAGTTCCTGTCAAGGTACCAGCCAGGGCTGCCACCATCTCAAGGCTGTATTTGAGGAGGATCCCTTCCAGCCTTACTCAATTGGCTGTCAGCAACCTCAAAAGTTCTGCTTATAAGGTCACCCACAGGGCCATCAGCAACCAGTAGGTCCTCATTGGCTGCTGGCACAGAGACTAGTTTCTTCACATACAGGTGGTGATTAATGCTCTTTGTTCTTTCTTCATGGATGGCTTAAGGTGGAGTCACTTGCAGGGGCGGGGGGTGGGAGAAATGCAAGCCAAGAAGGAATTGCTGTCGCAACCTCTCTCAGGATGGAATTTTAAATCAATCAGTCTGGGGTTTCTTGGTCAAGACTGGTGAGCTAGTCTGCTTAAGGCCCCCTGTCTTCCCTCTTGCCTGAAACAACCCAGTCTTTTAACTTCCTTGTCCCACCATCTTTCTACCTATAAAAACCTTCCATTGTGTTCTTATTGTTGTTTGCTTTATACTCTAGCATTTATTTTATAAAATAAACAACAACAACCTAAAACAAAATGGAATTATTTTATGTTATGTCAGGTTCATTTGAATTTCAAAAATTTTAAACATAGGAAAAGTAGTTGTGCATGTGTGCATGCTAAGTTGCTTCAGTCATATCCGAATATTTGCAACCCTATGGACTATAGCTGACCAGGCTCCTCTGTCCATGGGATTCTCCAGGCAAGAATACTGGAGTGTGTTGCCATGCCCTCCTCCAGGTGACCTTTCCCGCACAGGAATCGAACCCTGATCTCTTCTGTCTCCTGCATGGGCAGTTGGGTTCTTTATTGCTAGGGGCACCTGAGAAGCCCCCAAAACAGTGGTTAGGAACTGACATTTGTATCAACAGTTGATAAATGCCTTAGATTGTTTAGTGGCAGCAGGGTACAAATGTGGTGCTAATGCCAATAGGGCACTATGGAAGTTAGTCTAAAAATTAGTCAAAAGTTAGTCTGAATCATGAGGCTTTATACAAGCAACCACATTGGCTGCTGTTTAAGAATTTAGGGACACAGTCTTCTAATGCTAAGCAGTCATTTAACATTTCAAATATTATGAAGTGCTATAATAATTAGTTTGGCAAATATTTCAAAGTAAAGTAGAAATATATTTATAATGACTTCAGGTGGCCTTGTCCTACAGCAGCTTGAAGCAGAATTTTCAGTTCCCGGCCAGAGACTAAAGTGAGGTCACAACTGTAAGAGCTGAATCCCAACCACTAGACCAGTGATTTTATAGAGAAGAATCCCCACAAAAGTGGAAAGTAGTGAAACAAGTAAAGTGTTTATTAGGAGGAAAAAGAATACAGTACTTGTGGACAGAGGACTTCCCTGGTGGCTCAGCAGTAAAGAATCCTGCAACGCAGGAAACACAGGTTCAGTCCCTGGGTTGGAAGATCCCCTGGAGGAAGAAATGGCAACCCACTCCATTGTTCTTGCCTGAGAAATCCCATGGACAGAGGAGTCTGGCGGACTACAATCCATGGGGTTGTAAGAGTCAGACACGATTTGGTGACTAGATCACCACCACCACCACCACCACTTGTGGACAGACACACAGGCAGACTCAGAGGGCCGTGCCCTTATGGAAGTTTAATTCACATATATGGGAGCATTTCTTCTGGATTTCCTTTGGTCAGTCATTTTGATTTGCCTCGTTCAGAGTCTGTATTTTGTATATCTCAGGATCCTCCCATTGATTTAATAGACATGGACTTGGACAAACTCCAGGAGATACTGAGGGACAGGGAAGCCTGGTGTGTTGCAGTCCTTGGGGTCATAAAGAGTTGGACACTACTTGGCAACTGAACAACAACAACAAGGATTCTCCCACGTGCTCACACATCTCTCAGCCAGGGCGTATTCCAGTGAAGACGCCTATAGGCAACCTTGACATCACTCTTCTCTCAGCTGGTCAGATGAGATGCTGCCCAAATCTGTGACCTGCTTGATAAGCTAAGTAGATCTTCAAATTTCCCAGGTTGAATTTTGATTTTTTTAACAAGGAAGGAGCAGTATCCATAAAGACCCCTGTGAATTACAGGGAGCAGAAGCAACGCCTCTTCAGAACTAGGTGGTAAAACGAGGCTATTGCAAAGGAAGAGATTTTCCTCTACCCTTCTGATTTCCTCTGGCTGGTCTAATTAAGGCAATGGCACCCCACTCCAGTACTCTTGCCTGGAAAATCCCATGGACAGAGGAGCCTGGTGGGCTACAGTCCATGGGGTCACTAAGAGTCAGACATGACTGAACGACTTCACTTTCACTTTTCATTTTCATGCATTGGAGAAAGAAATGGCAACCTGCTCCAGTGTTCTTGCCTGGAAAATCCCAGGGTCAGGGGAGCCTGGTGGGCTGCCGTCTATGGGGTCACACAGAGACAGACACGACTGAAGTGACTTAGCAGCAGCAGCAGCAGAGACAGATTGGCAAGGGAACATCAAACACCAGTTGAATACCATGTATACATGGAAGAGGCCCAGAAAAACTGAGTAACTCACCAAAATGGCTAAAGTCCTCACCTTAAATACCATCCTCGGTTGCAGACAAAAGAGGATGCTGGAGGTAGTGGTGTTAGGACTTCATAAGAGAGGAATGCAATTCATGTGGACATGGAAAAAGAAACATTTGGTAAACAAACAAGTTAGGCCATGCCACTGTGAAACATAACCATCACACCCACAAGTTCTCAGAAATAACCAAGGGAGAATTTGGGTCAGACCCACAGGTAATTACAGAACAATTAATCTGTGACATGAACTACTCCTGTTGAGGTGTTGGCATTCATCCACGTGTGGACTGCTGGGGCCTGAAGATATCTGAGTTGTAAATATGAATTTTGGCTAAGATAGAATCGGAGCACAGAGAGAACACTGACTTACTGTTCAAGGGATGCAAAGCAGCTTATGAGAGTTCACCAGTGTCAGGTGGTGGATGCGACTAGAAAGAGAAGGGAGCTGCCGCTGCAATGGGTGGCAAATCACAGCATGCAGCATGTTCTGGGATGAAAAGTGGGACGATCATGTGGCTAAAGCCGAGGATCCTTTTTTTGGGGGGCTGTGTATTGTCTAACAGTTCTGGAGGCTGGAATTCCAAAAATCAAGGTGCTGGCAGAGCCACATGCCTTCTGAAACCTCTAGGGAAGAGCTTTCATGCCTCTTCCTAGCTTCAGATAGAGGCTGTCAATCTTTGGTGTTGTTTGCTTTGCAAGCACCCATAGTTTCTGGTATTACATGGTGTTCTCCTCTATGTCTGCCCCAATTCCCTTCTCCTTATTAAGGGATATTGGCCATATGGAATTAAGGGTCCCGCCTACCCCATCATGACCTCATTTTAGTTAATATTTACCTACAACAACCCTATTTCCAAATAAGGTCACATTCTTTTTTAAAGTAATTATTTATTTCTGGCTGCACTGGGTCATTGTTGCTGCTCACAGGCTTTCTCTAGTTGTGGTGAGCGGGGTCTCCTCTCCAGGGGTGGTGCACCAGTTTTCATTGCAGTGGCTTCCCTTGCTGTGTGGAGCGCAGGCTGCAGAGCGCTGGCTCAGTAGGTGTGGCGCATGGGCTTTGTTGCTCCAGGACATGTAGGATCAGGAATTGAACCGGCGTCCCCTGCGCTGTCAGGTGGATTCTTAACCACTGAATCACAAGGGAAGTCCCTAAGGTCACATGCTGAAGTACTAGGTGTTAAGATCCACCGTATTTTTTCTTGGAACTCAATTCCGCTTGTAAGACCTACCATTCAGGTTACTCCTTTCTGTCCTCCTCAGCGCACATCATGGACATCTTATCTATCTCAGCCATAGCACTTGTCATTGTTTAAAATAAACTGGTTTTGGTGTATAGCAGACATAGAGATGAAAACATACACACGGCAAATGTACATGTTGAGGAATAATCACAGAATTAGCACACATGTTGCCATCACTCAGTTAAATAAGAGGACATTACCAAAGCCCTAGAACCTTCCTCATACCCCCTCTGAGTTACAGTCCTTCCAAATCAAAGGTAGTCACCATTCTCATTTCTAATAGGTTTGTTTTGCCTGGTTTTGAAGTTTATATGATTAGAATAATTCTGTTCTATTCTTTTGTCTTTTGTGTTATTTATTTGCTAGTACTTTCGTGAGGTGAGGCAAATTGTCAATGCAGCAACCCCTCATTTTCTTTTCTGCTTGGTTGTCCACTGTATGACTATATTGTGTTTATTTATCCATGGCATCTTTTGTATTTATTTATCCATGGCACCATCAATAAATATTTATCTTGTTTTCAGTTTGTGCTCTTACAAATAATGTCATCAAGGACTTTCTGACATACATTATTGATACATGTGAAGTACGCATCTATGTTTTATATGTCTTTAGGAGTAAGTAGCCACATCTTAGGTTTTACACACGTTTATTAGCTTGAATACATTGCTGTCAAATCGGTTTTAAGTGTGGGAACTAATTTGCATTTCCTCCAGAGGTATACATTTGTCTATCCTCTGTCAACAATAGCAGCATATGAGTTTCAGTTGCTTTAGATTCTTTTGAAATACCAAGTGCGGGGTATTATCAGTCTGCCGGGAGCCAGCACGGGAGATCCCACCCAAGCAAAAGTCATGCGGAAGAGCCCTGACAGGTAAAGGTGAAATCGGGTCTCAAGGGGTCCCCTAGATCTGCCCAAGCATCTACCCCCAAACCAAAATCTGTCTGTTATACTACACTCCTCTGACATTAACAGGAGCTATCCCCAACTACCTTTCTCTGGAAAATAAACTTAGAGCTCCAGTTTATAGTCTCCTGCATATAAAAGGAGTATCTTAGGTCAAACCTCTCTGCTGGTAGTCTAGCTTGTGTGACAGGATTATCCACACTCCTGCTACTGCAAACGTGATTGTTTACTACCTCTCAACCATAAACAGCACAGAGAGTCTGGAGTATTTTGAAGGTCTTAGTTAGCATAGGGCTTTTCTCATTGCTTTTCTCGTTGTGGCTGGCGGAAGCTCCTCTCTAGTTGGGGTGCATGGACTTTTCATTCCAGTGGTTTCTCTTGTTGTGTAGCACAGGCGTTAGGGCACATGGGCTTCAGGAGTTGTGGCACACAGGCTGCAGAGTGAAGGCTCAGTGGTTGTGGCACATGGGCTTGGTTGCCCCATGGCACATGGAATCTTCCCAGAGCAGGGATCAAACCCAAGTCCTCTGGATTGACAGGCAGATTCTTAATGACTGGACCACCAGGGAAGTCCAATATCTTTTGATATACATATTTTTTTCAATTTATTTCTAGGTATTTGATGATTGTTGTGCTATTTCAAATGAGATGATTCTCAGGATTTGGTTTTTTTCTCTTTTTTAAAAACTAAAGTATAATTGATTTAAAAAAATTCTCTTCCTTATAGTTTATTGTTAGTGTATAGAAATGCAATTGATTTCTGTATATTAATCTTATATTCTGCAACTTTGATGAATTTATTTATTGTATGTAATAGCTTTTTTGGAGGCATCTTTAGGATTTTCATGTATTGTATCATGTCATCTGTAAACAGTGATGACTACTTTTTCCTTTCCAATTTTGATGTCACTAATTTGTTTTCCTTTTTTGGTTGCTATAACTAGGACTTCCAATACCATGTTGAATAAAAACGGTGAGAGTGGACATTCTTGTTTAGTTCCTGATCTTAGAGGAAATGCTTTCAGCTTTTGATGGTTGAACATGGTATTAGCTGTGGGCTTGTCATATATGGTCTTTATTGTTGAGGTATGTTTCCTAGAGATTTTATAATAAATGGACATTGAAATTTGTCAAAGGTTTTTTTCTATTGAGATGATCACATGATTTTTATTCTTCCACTCATTCATGTGGTATATCACATTTGATTGATTTGCAAATATTCAGCCATTGTTGTATCCATGGGATAAATCCCAGTTGACCATGGTGAATAACCCATTCAGTGTGTTGGTGAATTTTTTGCTAATATTTTGTTGAGGATTTCTTTGTGCACCTTTGTTCATCAGTGATATTGGCCTGAAATTTTTCTTTTGTGGAGTCCTTGTCTGGTTTCTGGAGAAGGAAATGGCAACCACTCCAGTACTCTTGTCTAGAAATTGCCATGGATGGAGGAGCTTGGTGCAGGCTACTGTCCATGGGGTCACAAAGAGTCGGGCACGTCTGAGCGACTTCACTTCACTTCGCTTGTTTGGTTTTGGTATTCAAGTGATGCTGTCTTTATGGTGTTACTATCAGTTTCCCCCTCTATGTTTATTAATATTTGCTGTATGTATTTACATGTTCATAGGTTGGGTGTATTTATGTTTACAGTTATTATATATTCTGGCTGGCTTGATCCCTTTAGCATAATGTAATGTCCTTTTTTTGTCTCTTGTTATAGTCTCCCTTTGAGAGTCTATTTTGTCTGATATAAGTGTTGCTGCTGCTGCTGCTGCTGCTGCTGCGTCGCTTCAGTCGTGTCTGACTCTGTGTGACCCCACAGACAGCAGCCCACCAGGCTCCCCCATCCCTAGGATTTTCTAGGCAAGAACACTGGAATCGGTTGCCATTTCCTTCTCCAATGCATGAAAGTGAAAAGTGAAAGTGAAGTTGCTCAGTCATGTTCGACTTAGCGACCCCATGGACTGCAGCCTACCAGGTTCCTCTGTCAATTTAGTGGTGCTTTTGCTTGTCTGTAAAACTCTTTCCATCTGATTGATAGCCTTGGTGGTTATTTTTGCTTGTAGGTTTTTCCCTTTCATCACTATGATTATATCATGTGAATCTCTTCTGACTTGCCGTTTTTACTGAAACTGTCTACAGACAGTCAGTTGATAGTCTTATGAAAATTCCCTTTTATGCAACTAGTTGCTTTCCCCTTACTGCTTTTAAGAGTCTTCAAGTGTTACCACTTCAATTACACTGTGTCTTGGTGCATTCCCTTCTGGGTTAATTTTGTTTGCCATTGTACTTCCTGGATCCTGAGGCCCGTTTCTTTTTCAGGATAGGGAAGTTNTAGCGACCCCATGGACTGCAGCCTACCAGGTTCCTCTGTCAATTTAGTGGTGCTTTTGCTTGTCTGTAAAACTCTTTCCATCTGATTGATAGCCTTGGTGGTTATTTTTGCTTGTAGGTTTTTCCCTTTCATCACTATGATTATATCATGTGAATCTCTTCTGACTTGCCGTTTTTACTGAAACTGTCTACAGACAGTCAGTTGATAGTCTTATGAAAATTCCCTTTTATGCAACTAGTTGCTTTCCCCTTACTGCTTTTAAGAGTCTTCAAGTGTTACCACTTCAATTACACTGTGTCTTGGTGCATTCCCTTCTGGGTTAATTTTGTTTGCCATTGTACTTCCTGGATCTGGAGGCCCGTTTCTTTTTCAGGATAGGGAAGTTTTAAGCTTTTATCTCTTCAAATAAATTCTCTGCCCCTTTCCCTTGTTCTTTTGCTTCTGGGAGCTTGCCGAGAGCCACCACGGGAGATCCCACCCATGACAAAGTCATGTGGAAGAGAACTGTTAAGCAAGGCTTCAGAACTCAAGGGGCTCCCTAGGCTTTCTCAAGCATCTACCCCAAAACCAGAATCTGTCTGTTTCACTATTTCATGACTTTCCCCAACTGTGAGAGGCACGGAAANTTTTTTTTTTTTTTTACTTTTTCTGAAAGAGTTTCAGACTTACAGTTGCAAAAATAATACAGAAATTCTAGTACACTCTGTCCTTCCAGCTTCTTCAAATATTCTGACATAAGCTATAGTACAGCTATCAGCCCCCGGAAAGTAATGTTGACATAGCACTGTTAACTGAGCTTCTCAGGTGGCGCAGCAGTAAAGAACCCACCTGCCAGTGCAGCAGATGTGGGTTTGACCCCTGGGTCAGGAAGATCCCCTGGAGAGGGAATGTCAACCCACTCCAGTATTCTTGCCTGGGAAATCCCTTGGGCAGAGGAGCCTGGTGGGCTACAGCCCATGCAGTCTCGAGAGTCAGACACGGCTTGGCCACTAAACACTTCCTCAGTCTGTCTTTTATGTCCTCCATGCGAGTGAAGAACTTTAGGCATCCAGTATTTTTTAGACTGTCTCTCTGTTTGAACTAGCCTGATGTTTTCCATTGATGAGACTGATGTTACGTATTTTTTCTCAAGGATGCCCCATAAGAAATGCTATGCCTTTCTCCGTGCACTGTAACAGGGCTACAGGAGGGCCGTATGTCTCATCACTACTAATGGTCGCTTTGATCGGTTAAAGTGGTCTTGGCCAGATTGCTTACTGTTGTTAGCATATCTCCCTTTGAATTAAGTACCTGGTGGGGAGTTACACTGTGACTATGTAAGCACCCATTTCTCATCACACTTTTCATTCACCAAATTTGCTTTCCATTGAAAGCTTTTTGACTACAACAATTAGTAGCATGTGTTACTCNCTTGGCCAGATTGCTTACTGTTGTTAGCATATCTCCCTTTGAATTAAGTACCTGGTGGGGAGTTACACTGTGACTATGTAAGCACCCATTTCTCATCACACTTTTCATTCACCAAATTTGCTTTCCATTGAAAGCTTTTTGACTACAACAATTAGTAGCATGTGTTACTCAGATAAGGGCCTTCTATTTTCATCATTCTTTCTACATGTGTTAATTGGAATTTCATCGTAAGAACTGGACTGTATTTATTCTGTTCTTTTTAATAGTATGGACTCTTGGGTATTTAATTTATTCTAGGGACTTTAATCAGTGATTATCATGTAATTTTTTTATTGTCCAATTTATCCCAGATTTAGTCACTGGTGATCCTTCAAGTTCACTCCTGCTTTGGCAATGATTCCACCAGTCAATCCTAAAAGAAATCAGTCCTGAATATTCATTGGAAGGACTGATGCTGAAGCAGAAACTACGATACTTTGTAGTATCGTACTATGATACTTTCTTCCCACCTGATGGGAAGAACTGGCTCATTAGAAAAGACCCTGATGCTGGGAAAGATTGAAGGCAGGAGGAGAAGGGGGCAACAGAGGATGAGATGGTTGGATGGCATCACCGACTCTGTGGACGTGAGTTTGAGCAAGCTGCAGGGGTTGGTGATGGACAGGGAAGCCTGGCTTGCTGCAGTCCATGGGGCTGCAAAGAGTCAGACACAGCTGACCGACTGAACTGAGCTGAACCATTGTGTTTGGATCACTGTCTTACTTTCTGGCACCACAGAGTGTTCCTGTCTAATCTTGTACCTTCCCAGAGCCAGCTCAGGTGTCATCTGTTTCTCCAAGAATCCCTGTTCCTTTAATTGGACAATTAGAAACCCCAAATCTGGGTACAAGGTGTGTTCATTGCTGCTGGGTTGTCATTTCTTCTTGGCTTTCTCATTTGTCATTTGAGTTTGTCACTGTGTTATTACATTTTGGATCCCTTCTCACATTCCGTTTATTTAAAAAAAAAAAGCGGGGGTGGGGGTGGGTGGAAATGGTCTCAGAGCTTCCCTGGTGGCCCAGCAGTTAAAACTCCACACTCTCAGTGCGGGGGGTCCAGATTCAGTGCCGGTCAGGGAACTAGATCCTGCACACTGCAACGGTTAATAAAAGGCCCCGAGTGTGGCAACTCAAGACCCAGGTCTCAGAGCTAAGATCCAGCACAGGCAGACGATTTGTTTCTAGGGGAGATGATGTCTCACTTGAAAAAATTAAAGTGAAAGAGGAGAGTGGAAAAGGTGGCTTAAAACTCAACATTCAGAAAACTAAGATCACGGCATCCAGTCCCATAACTTCATGGCAGATAGATGGGGAAACAATGGAAACAGTGTGAGACTTCATTCTCTTGGGCTCCAAAATCACCGCAGATGGTGACTGCAGCCACAAAATTAAAAGACACTTGCTCCTTGGAAGAAAAGCTATGACAAACCTAGGCAGCATATTAAAAAACAGAGAAATTACTTTGCCGACTAAGGTCCATCTAGTCAAAGCTATGGTTTTTTCAGCAGTCACGTGTGGATGTGAGAGTTGGATCATAAGGAAAGCTGAGTGCTGAAGAATTGCTGCTTTTAAACTGCGGTGTTGGAGAAGATTCTTGAGAGTCCTTTGGACTGCAAGAAGATCCAACAAGTCAATCTTAAAGGAAATCAATCCTGAATATTCACTGGAAGGACTGATGCTGAGGCTGAAGCTCCAGTACTTTGGACACCTGTTGCAAAGAGCCAACTCCTTGGAAAAGACCCTGATGCTAGAAAAAACAGAAGGCAGGAGGGGAAGGGGACAACAGAGGATGAGATGGTTGGATGGCATCACCGACTCTATGGACGTGAGTTTGAGCAAGCTCTGGGAGTTAGTGATGGGCAGGGAGGCCTGGTGTGCTGCAGTCCATGGGGTCGAAAAGAGTCAGACACGACTGAGTGACTGAGTGACTGACCTGAACTGAGGTGGTGTCAATTTCCTTTCCTAAAGCTATGTTTTAGCTCCTCCTGCTGGAGGAGGCACTCAGTACTTCTAACTACTCCTTCCCACCCTGCTTTGTGCATCACATGTAAAGAGTGAAGAATGTTTGACCCATTTGACAGTTCCCAAGGGATCTGGATGGGATCCCTTCTGTCTGGATGGGAGCTTCTGTCCTACAGCCTGGCTGACAGGCAGGCTGGCTGACATCCCCAGGTGACCTCAGTTTCAGGGCCTGAAAGCCCTGTAGTCCATCTGAACTTGGGCTTGCCATTCAGTTCTGTCTCTCAACCACACCTTTTAGGGAGCAAAGCGATGGATGAGTCACACAGAGACAAAAATGTTTTCATCAGTAAAATTTAGGATCGTTTAAATAGCAGCTCAACCTTTTTTTTTTTTTCCCTCAGATTTGCTTCAGTTCACCTGATTCAAATACTATAAACCAGTGGCTTGGGAGGGAGGTTCCCTCTTGAAATATGTGGATGGGCATTTTGACCCACAATGGGCATCTTGTTGTATGTGAAGCTGTTTTTAAAAGAGCAAGTTGTTGGTTTTTTCCTCTGTGCTTCAGATCACCCAAAGCCAGAGAGCGGGTGTGTAAACAGGCACTTTAATCCACTATTTTCTCCAGTAGGAGAGAAAATAAATCATTTTGAAAATTTTTGAAATAGATTTTGCAACACACTTTAAGATTGAAAAATATTCATATTCTTTTAGTCAATAATTTCTTCTCTTGAAACCAAACCAATTCTAAAAAATAGGCATAAATTCATTTTAGCATTTTTATAATAATAAACTGGAGGGAGGAAAATCCCTGAAATATCCAATCATAGGATAGGTGAAAAAATTATTGCAAATCCTCTTGATAGAATACTAAAAAGCTTTTAAGCAGATTTCCCAATACATTAGTAAAACGGAAAGGATTTATGACATAGTAAGTTTGAAAAGAAAGATACTGGGTTAGTTATTTGTTTGTGCTGAACACAGACATGTTATTATTTCTGTGTGTTTAACAGACCAAGAGGACATTTATACTGAAGTGTAAATAGTGGTGATGGAACTTCTTGTATTTTTTTTTCTTTCTGCTTCCTTTGTAACTTTTAAATATTCCTGAATGAGCACAAGTGACTTTGATAACAGGGTGGGGAAAATGAAACATAAGGTTTTTCATTTGTGGTAAGAACAAGTGGATGGGTTCAGCTAGTAGAGTTAGGGTTAGTGGCATTGAAGGTTAATTCTAATGTTAAAAATAAAGTTAAACGAATCATTCTCAAGAAAAATGGATGTGACTAGCAGGATCATCTGGAAAGTCTTTCCAAAATAAATAACCCCAAATCCAGCTCCTATGCTCACCCAGTACACACGCAGGCACACACACTCAAGCATGCATGTGCACACACACACACACACTCACATAGGCACACAGTCGCTGGGACTAAGAACCATAGTTCTCATTCTCCAGCACAAAGGTGCATCCATCACCAAAGTGCGCGGAAATCTGCGCTGCAATCTCCGGGGACGCACAGATGAACTGGGGCTCACAGAGGCCTTTGCTGGTTTTTTAAATTTTATTTGTTTATTTTTGGCTGTGCCGGGTCTTGAGTGCTGCGCGAGCTTTTCTCCGGTTGTGGGTAGCAGGGCCTACTCTGCAGTTGTGGTACGCGGGCTTCGCATTGTGGTGACTTCTCCTGTTGCGGAGCTCAGGTTCTAGGCTGCGGGGACTTCAGTAGCTGCAGCTCCCAGGCTCCGGAGCACAGGCTCAGGAGTTGGGAGGCAGAGACTTAGTTGTTCCCTGGCTTGTGGGATCTTTCTGGACCAGGGATTGAACCCTGCATTGGCAGGCAGATTCCCCACCAGTGAGCCCCCAGGGAAGCCCCCAGGCCTTTACTATTAACTCTATTAAATTTGAAAAATTTAATGGGATATTTGGAAACTAAAGAAGAGAAAAAGTGACATAGAATCCTATGACTCTAGAAAGGGCAGTCTGCTTTATTTGTGTGTTTGGGAAACACATCATAGACCTTAAAAGGAAAGCCCTCCCGAGCCCCTCCCGCCTCATGCAGGTGCGTGTGGAGGCTAGGACGTGGGCTCTGCCTGTCCATCCTCTCTGGACGAGTGACCTTGGGTGTGACCCTTAACCTTTCTGAGGTTACTGTCTCTGTTTATCTGAATAAAATCGGAGAATGATAATAGTTCCTGCCTCATAATATTGTAGTCAGAATGAAAAGAAACATTCATGTAAGACACTAAGAGTGATCCCTGGAATATGGTGAGCTGTTGCTCAGTCGCTAAGTTGTATCCAGTCTTCATGACCCCATGGACTGCAGCACTCCAGGCTCCTCTGTCTTCCACTGTCTCTTGGGGTTTTCTCAAATTAATGTCCATTGAGTTAGTGATGCTATCTAACCGTCTCATCCTCTGCCACCCGATTCTCCTTTTGCCTTCTATCTTTCCCAGCATCAGGGTCTTTTCCAATGAGTTGGCTCTTCACATCAGGTAGCCAAAGTATTGGAGCTTCAGCATCAATCCTTCCAATGAATATTCAGGACCGATTTCCTTTAGGATGGACTGGTTGGATTTCCTTGCAGTCCAAGGGACTCTCAAGAGTCTTCTCCAACACCACAGGTCAAAAGCATCAATTCTTCGGCTCTCAGCTTTCTTCACAGTCCAACTCTCACATCCATACATGACCACCGGAAAAACCATAGCCTTGACTAGACAGACTTTTGTTAACAAAGTAACATCGCTGCTTTTGAATACGGTGTCTAGGCTTGTCCTAGCTTTCCTTCCAACTATCAAGCGTCTTTTAATTTCATGTCCGCAGTCACCATCTGCAGTGATTTTGGAGCCCAAGAAAATAAAAAATAAAGTCTGTCACTGTTTGCGCTTTTCCCTAGTCTGTTTGCCATGAGGTGATGAGATCAGATGCCATGATCTTAGTTTTTTGAATGTTGAGTTTTAAGCCAGCTTTTTCACTCTCCTCTTTCACCCTCATCAAGAGGCTCTTTAGCTCCTCCTCACGTTCACCCCCAGACACACCCACAGCTGAGAACCGTTTCTGCTTTGGCCCAGCTGCTTCCCGGTTTCTGGAGATATTGTACTTGCCCTCTGCTCTTCCCCAGCAGCATATCAGACACCTTCGGACCTGGGAGGCTCGTCTTCCGGCGTCGTATCATTTTGCCTTTCCGTACTGTTCGTGGGATTCTTGCGGCAAGAACAGTGAAGTGGTTTGCCATTCCCTCCTCCGCTGGAGCAGACTTATGTCAGAACTCTTCACTATGACTCAGCCCTCTCGAGCGGCCCTGCACGGCACGGCTCGTAGCTCACAGAGTTACACAAGCCCCTTCACCATGGCAAGGCTGTGATCCATGAAGGGGGGCTCCCAACAGACGGTCCTTCCCTGGGTCTGAGATTCAAGCTCTGAGACCAAGGCCAGGGAGCATGGACTCAGCCTCAAGCCCTCCAAACCAGCCATTCGTCCAAAACGGTCCTAGCAAGACCTGTGGGGAGCATAACACACGTTGTCCAGAAAACTACCAAGGCCAGACCCACCACAGCCCTTTGAGGCAGCCTGGGGGGTGCTGGGGTCTCCTCGTATGGTTCAGGGGACCAGGGCTGGGACGAGCAGCAGATGACTAGAACAGGAGGGCATGACCAGCAGGTCAGGGGTGTGCAGCCTCTGGTCCTGGATCCGGGTAGACCGGGTCTCCCAGGGCAGGGCTCTGGCCCCCTGTGCACTAGGACTTCACAGATCGTGGCCCCCGCAACATCATGCCGGTTCCCAGGAGGCCTCCTTGCTGTTCCATAGATGCTGGACCACCCGTGGGTTTCCTGACACGTAGGCCCCAGTGGATTCAGGTGGATGGGAGACCGAGCCGAATGTTCCCACCCGGATCATCAGGCCCACAGCCCTCCCCAAGGCCACAGCCACTGACTTAGGCCCCACGGGCCACCTCCTCCCTGTTTAAGGGAACTGCTCTTGGCCAGAGCCCTCAGCTGGGAGTGGGAGGAGCGCCCCTTCAGGGCAGCCAGCGCTGTCTGCATCACTGCGCACCCTTGCTAACGAGAGCGGAAAGGCCAAAGTCGCTGGGAGACCTAGCGTTTCTAACCTCGGGCACACGCTGGGCTTTCTGCATCTAAGTCCTCCTGCCCTTCTAAGAGAGCCACCGAGGGGCAAGAGGTGTGAGCTCCAAAGGGCCTGGGCACCCCCCTGCAGCCTCTCTCCTCCTCTGGCTCAGGGCTGCCCCCATCCGGCTCTGCATCCCGGATTAAGTCACTCAGCAGCGGAGTCCTTACCACTGAAAATCTTCAATATCTGGTTCAAGATGCCAGGCCCCTCAGTCAGATTTCTCTCTCCAAAATTCCCATGGACACTAATGGAACGGACGTCAGAAGAGTGCAGAGAGGTGGATCAACACTGGGAAACCAGGAAGGTTGATGTTCGCAGGTGAGAAACTTCAGGACGCGTCTTTCAGGAATGAAGTTGATGATGGAAAAACGGACGGATCGGTGTAACTGCACATATTTTGGTAAAGCTTCCCCGTGAAGAAAGTGAGGGCCTCTCTGCAGAGACTGCCAGAGAGCCTCAAGCGCAGCGGCCCTGGGGCCTGGAGGGTGCAAGGCAGCAGGAAGCTGGGAGAAGTGGGGCGGGAGCAGCTTCCACTGCCGGAGGTGGACGACGCCAAGGGGAAGCATCGTGTTTCTCTGCACCACGGCCTCCAGCAGAGCCCGGCCTCTCCATCCCACCGTCCACTGGGTCTGTATTTAGACACAAAGGCCCTGAAGTCAGAGCAACCATCTCGGCAGGAGGACCACCAGCGGGGCAGTTAGTGGACCGGGGGCTGGAGGTATTAGCTGGGAGCCACTTGGCCTGAAACACGGGCTGGTCTCCTCTTAGTTGGTGGCACTGCCATCCTTTACCTGTGAGCAGAGATGGGCCTGGTGGACCTAAGGAGGCCGAGGCAAAGGGAAGGAATGTCTTTGGAGACTGTGACGGTCATCCCAGAGGCAAAGGGTCTTGTCCTGGGCCTCCCGGTTGCCAGCTTTGTGACTTTGGGGCCTCAGTTTCCTCATCTGTAAAACAGGTCCGATCTCAGCACTTGACACATGGGGATTTGGTGAGGACTCTGTGTGGCAGTGGGCTTCTCAGGTGGCGCTAGTGGTAAAGAACCTACCTGCTAATCCAGGAGACTTAAGAGGCACAGGTTCCATTCCTGGGTTGAGAAGACCCCCTGGAGGAGGGCACGGCAACCCACTCCAGTATTCTTGCCTGAGGAATCCCAGGGACAGAGGGGTCTGGTGGGCTACAGTCCATAGGCTCAAAGAGTTGCAGATGACTGAAGCGACTTAGCACACTTGCACGCTCTGTGGCTGTATTTATAAAGCAAATACGCTAAACTATTTCCCCTGGACCGCGTGCTGGGTGCTAAGAACTCTGACAGAGGCAGATGGTCAACCAAGACTTGCAGACTTTATTCGAGTTGTTTGCTATAATCATCTGACGCTGCAAAGTAAAGCCCCCAGCACTCAGTGTCTGAAAACAGGGATAAACTATGTTCTCGTGTGGTTTCCTGTGGATCAGGAATCCAGGAGCAGCTTTGCTCTCCTGTGAGGTTGCAAAGGCAGGTGTCAGCTAGGATTACAGTCACTGAAGGCTGGACTGGGGCTGGAGGACTCCCTTCCAAGGCGGCTCCTTTGTGCGGTTAGCAATTTGGTGCTGGCTGTTGAGAGAGGGCTCATCTGTCTCTGTGTTGGTCTCTGTGTGGCTTGGGCTTCCTCATATAATGGTGTCTGGAGTTCAGAGACGAACATCCTGACATTGAGAGAGAGAGAGAAAAGGAGGGGGAGAAAGGGTGGGGTGGGAAGGAGGAGGAGGAGTGGAAGGTGGGGGAGACAGGACGATGTGGTATCTGTCTCTTTGCTTATGAGTTACCATGAGTGCCCAGCTGCTCAGCCACGTCCCACTCTTTGTGATGCCATGGACTGTAGCCCACCTGGCTCCTCTGTCCATGGGGTTTCCCAAGCAAGAATGCTGGAGTGGGGTGCTGTTTCCTACTGCAGGGGATCTTCCCCATCCAGGGCTGGAATCCACGTCTCTTGTGTCTCCTGCATTAGCAGACAGATTCTTTACCACTGAGCCACTTGGGAAGCCTATGATTTCATATTTCCTATGACTCAGCATAGGAAATCATGTATCATCAGAATCTGTCAGACAGCACCGCTCAGGATGGTCACAAGTCCCTGCCCAGACCTGAGGGGAGAAACTAGAGCCCACCTCTCTGTGGAAGGGCCCCAATCACACTGAGAAAGGATGTGTGCGGTGAAACAAATATGCATGAATACTGACGTGTCTTTGGGACACGTAGACTGACGTGTTACTGCTCTTATTAGAAATCGAGAGCACGGCTCACATCCCTCTTTTGTCAAAAACTGCTGGTAGTCAGAGACCAATCTTGTCTGCCCCATGTGTGAACAGGGGTGGACCTGCCTTGCCAAACTCCTAGCTTGATAAAGACTGTCTGGAAATGTTCACAAGAACAAAACCTTGGCTGGGCTCCTGAGGCAGCATGACAAGCAGATACAGCAAAGAACAATTCAAGAATTTATAAAATTTATATCACATTGCAAATTCCTTGCACCTAATAAAAAACCTGGCCATGGGGATTAATGGCATACCCGTCTGTGATTTATGGCTTTGAGGGAGGCGGAAACCCAGGCTCCAGGAATGTGTGGACGGAATCTCCCTCTCTCAGATTTATGGTTTTAACTCGTCTCAAGTCTCCGACCTCAGACAATCCCTAACTCTCGACACACCACTTTGCCTCCTTCCTGGAGAAAGCAGAAGCGAACACGTGGCGCGCTCTCACCTGCGTCCTCATTTCCACTTTCCCTCCTCCTTTCCCGGCTCACTGGGGAGGCCCCTGTTCTGACTGTAGGCAGCCTCTTTGGAGCCCACCCGACCTCTCCATTCTCAGCATCACTTCGTACTGATTTTCATCCTCTGCTGTACCGTTGGCGTGTCGTTTTCACTGTCTTCTTTTAATCATTTCACGCCACTCCCATCTTTAAAAGCACCCCCAAAATCACCGTCACCACCAAAGAAAACCACCTCCAGAGCAAACAATCCTTTACGCACACTTGTTTTATTCTGGGTTCTCTCAGAAACAAAACCAGTAGGATATATTGATTTATAGATGTATAGCTATGAGAAAATCGGGACGGTGAATGATGATGATTTGGGCAAGTTTACTCGTAAACAGCAGAAATACAAGATAGTAACTGCAGGGGAACAAAGGTGGGGGATGTCATGTGATGGTTAATCTTATGTGTCGATTTGAGCAACAGGCTGCCCAGATGTCCAGTTAAATGTTATTTCCAGGTATGTCTGTGAGGATTTTTCTGGATGAGATTAATGTACATAACAAGGAATTGGCACATGGGGCTCTGGTTTTGGAGGCTGTTGTTGCTGTTCAGTTGCCTAGTTGTGTCTGACTCTTTGCAATCCAAGCATGCCAGCCTCCCTGCCCATCACCATCTCCCAGTGTTTGCCCAGGTTCCTGTTCATTGTATCAGTGATGCCGTCCAGCCATCTCCTCCTCTGACGCCCTCTTCTCCTTCTGCCCTCAATCTTTCCCAGCATCAAAGACTTTTCTAATGAGTCACCTGTTCACATCAAATGGCTATACTACTTCAGCTTCAGCATCAGTCCTTCCGGCGAATATTCAGGTTTGATCTCCCTTAAGATTGACTGGTTTGATCTCCTCACTATCCAAGGGACTTTCAGGAGTCTTCTCCAGCACCACAGTTTGAAGGCATCAATTCTTTGGCATTCAGCCTCCTTTATGATACAGCTCTTACAACAGTACATGACCAGTGGGAAGACCACAGCCTTGACTATATCAAAGCGATGGCAAACCTAGACAGTATGTCGAAAAGCAGAGACATTGCTCTGCCAGCAAAGGTCTGTATGGTCCATATGGAGGCCAAGAGGCCCAACATCTCAGTTGGAGTCACAGGAGAGCTGATGGTGTGAGTTCCAGTTTGAGCTTGAGTCCAAGGGCAGGAGAAGGCCAGCAAGCCAGCCAGAGCTGAGTGCGTTCTCTCTTAGGCTGCCCTTTGGTTCAGGCTTTCAAGGAATCAGATGCAGCCTGCACACACTTGAGGGACAATCTGCTCTACTCTGTCCACGGACTCAAAGGTCCTCCTTCCCTGGGTTGGGGAGCCCAGATTCTAGGGTGAAAAAAGCCCTTACCTTTTTTCAAGCTTGGACTTCAGGATCTGCCCAAATATTAAGGCTTCCTAGTAGCTGATGATCACAGGAGATGAAGCTTGTGGACTTGGGGCCCCTTGTGTGCTATAGAGCTCCACCAAGATCCTGTCCACGTGTGGGGATCTAGATGGAATGTTTACTCCAAGGTGCTTTTGTTCATCTTGGTGTCTAAACATCGCCAGAGTATGGAGCCACTAAATAAAAATTCAGTCTTTGTTGTAAGAGAAAGAACACCTTGTCTTCTCGAAAGCCCTAGGGACTGGGAGTTCCGTTGGAGAAGGTACTGATTAGTCAAGAAAGCCCCTATGCTTCTCCTCCTGTCCATCTTACCTGTCTGTCTGTCTCTCTCTGTCTTATGTGTCTATGTGTCTTGTACATCTGTCTTAAATGTCTGTGTGTCTATCATACAGCACTTTCATTGATGACTTGGCATGATAGAGTTCTTAGGTTGACCCATGACCTTGACCTCCACTTCTAGCTCTAAACCCAGAACCAGAGATGCAAATCAGAAAAGGCTGAGATCTGCCTTCATTCTTGCCTTCAAGGGTCTGTGGCTTTATTTTGTATAATCTTGTCTGATCAGTCCCCCTGGTTTATTGAGTACAACTGATATTTCATTTTATCACCAACTTTTAAAGTTGATTTGAGTTGTATTTTTACATTCACAAACATTGAAAGGTAATAGATGGGAAGAAAATCACAATTTAAACTCTAGTCTGCATGTATACCAACAGATCCCCTAACTCCTAGTCTGTTTTCTCTGGAATATTTCTGTACCATGAATGAAGCTAGGGGAAGCAGAATACCAGTTTGGTTTATTGTAGTTTCAGACTGTATGACTGCTGGCTTTCTGGTCTTTAGCTTCCCTAAAGAACACCCAAATCTTACTTTAATCCCCAGCCTGGTCTTTCCTCCTGGGAAAAACGTCTGTACTCTGCTCACATTTTCCCTCTTGTGGGAACTCCCTGAAGACACACATGATCTTCTAATTTCTATGTTGAATGTACTTATTGTTTCCACACTCAGCTTCCTTTTGTACACCAGATTCCTGCAGTGTGGGAAGAGACAGCTGCTGTTGCCTGGTGTAGGATCTGTTGAGTCATTGGGTTTCTAGGGAAGACAACACTTAAAACGCAATTGTCTTAATTGTCTTCCTTCAGTGCCAGAAGCCACCACAGGAGATCCCACCCATGACAAAGTCATGTGGAAGAGAACTGTTAAGCAAGGCTTCAGAACTNAAAATCACTGCAGATGGTAACTACAGCCATGAAATTAAAAGACGCTTACTCCTTGGAGGAAAAGTTGTGACCAACCTACATAGCATATTCAAAAGCAGAGACATTACTTTGCCAACAAAGGTCTGTCTAGTCAAGGCTATGTGGTTTTTCCAGTGGTCATGTGCTGGGAGCCACCACAGGAGATCCCACCCATGACAAAGTCATGTGGAAGAGAACTGTTAAGCAAGGCTTCAGAACTCAAGGGGCTACCTAGGCTTTCTTGAGCATCTACCCCAAAACCAGAATCTGTCTGTTTTACTATTTCATGACTTTCACCAACTGTAAGAGGCATGGAAATCCTAAAACATAGAGCCTTTCAAAGTTAAAAGTTATTAGAGTAGTGGTGATGTAGGATTTCATTATTGGGCCAATGCTTGTTGCTAAGTTCCCATATCTCTTATCCACTGTGCACCTGGGAATGCATTAGTTAACATAGTGAAAATGTAAAAAAAAATAAGTGTAGCCTTGAATTTAACCATATCGGACTTGAGCTAATTGGTTCTTTCTTGTAACTCACTGCACCTTTGCTCTGTGGAAAAAACATAACTCTGTTTGGCATTTTCTGAGGCTGACATAGATTAGAAATATAAAGAAAAAAAAACACTTTGAGGGAAAATAAGTTTTGTAGTTGAGCAGCCTTTATCAAAAGAGGGTCCTAAAATGTTCACAGGCCTCCAAGGCCAGAAGATACTGTACACAACATCATTTGTGGGAAAGGTATGCAGAAAAATCCTGGTTTTGATAAGGGCAAAACTGCTGGAATGTTTGGGCTGACTCTGTATGACCTTGCATCTTTCATTTCCCTCTATGTATAAGGCAAGGTATAAAAGTACCATCTGAATAATAAAGCTTTTGGGCCTCGCTCACTGAAGCAGCTTGGTCACCCCGTGTCTTTTCTTCTCTCTCTCTTTCTTTCTCTCTCTTTCTCCTTCTCTCTCTCTTTTTCAGGCTGATCCCTTGGAGCATAGAGGTTCCCTGTGTTCACTTAATCTGCCCGGGTTTCTAAGACCTAAACGGGAAGACGTTTTGCATCTTCTCTTCCTCAGGAGACTGGAAGGGCACCTGGNTCCCCATGTCAATCATTTTCTCCTCTTACTCTCTCTTTCTGGCTGGTTCCCATCTGGAGTACAGAAGTCTGCCATGTCTACTTATTTGCCTGGGTTTCTAAAGACCTGAACGGGAAGGCATTCTGCGTCTTCACTCCCTTGGGAGACTGGGAGGGCACCTGTGGCCTCACGTAGATGGTGCAGGTCTCTTGTCTTGAGACTTTATTGATTTTCTGTATAAACCAAGGAATATCAGCCTCTTTCTCTCCTCTATTTTCCTATCTACAACATTCTTTCCTTATCTCTCTCTCTCTAAATCAATCGCAATCGCTGACACTGTTCCTCCTTCAGGGTTTCCCTGGATCCTGCGGGGGCTGGAGGCTGGTGAGAGCTCGTCACTGTTAGCATGCTTGATGGAAGTCTTTTAAGTTACTCTCATTTAGAACAATTGTTTCATCTTTTTTCTGCGTAGCTTGGGTAGTTTTGACTCTACTTCCTTCCGGTTCACTGGTTTGTTCCTCTGTATCATCTAGTTGGTTGATTCCTTCTAGTGTAATTTTTCAGATCTTGTGCTCTTCAGCTCTGTTTGGATCTTCTTGTTCACATTTTCTAAGTCTTTGTGAAGCTTCTCACTGTGTACATTTTTTTTTTCTTCTCCTCGGCTTGCTGAACTGACATCTTTATGATCATTACCTTGAACTCTTTATTAGGTAAATTGCTTATCTTCACTTTGCTTAGTTCATCTTCTGGAATTTTATCTGATTCTTTTGTTTGCAACATATTCCCATGTAGCTTCATTTAACCTAATTTTCCAAGCTCATGTGTGTGTATTGAATAGATTTGTTGTGTGCATGTGTGCCCAGTCACTTCAGTCATGTCTGACTCTTTGTGACCTCATGGACTGTAACCCACTAGGCTCCTCTGTCCATGGGATTCTCTAGGCAAAATTGGATTGGGTTGCCATTCCCTCCTGCAGGGATCTTCCTAACTCGAGGATCAAAACTGTGTCTTCCTTGTCTCCTGCATTGCAGGCCGATTCTTTACCAGTGAGCCACTGGGAAAGCCCAAATAGGTTGGTTACATTTCCTGATCATGGAGTAGTGAGTTTATGTAGGGGACATGCTATGGTGTCCAGCAGCACACTCCCCACTGTTTCCTTGAGCTTTATGCTCTAAAAGTACCCCCTGTGTGGGCTTCACGTGCCCTTCTGTTGTGATAGGGCCAACTACTGTGGACACACTGGTAAGTGGGGCTGTTCCCTGTCCCTGTTGGCTGCCAGGGTCTGCCTGGTTTGGCGCCTGTGAGCTGCTGATGGGTGAGGCCAGGTCTCAGGGTGGCTGGTTGTACAGCCTGGGTGTGTCCTCGTACTGGTGCTGACTGTCTGGTGGGCAGGCAATCCCTGGTGCTAAGGCTAGAGGGGGAACTCCACAATAGCACTTGCCAGTACCTGTGTCCTTGTGGTAGAATGGCCTCTCAAAAATGACTGCTTCCAGGATCTGTGTCCCCAGGGGAAACCCTGGTTGTCTTCTATTTCTGAGAGAGTCATTTCCTAGGCAGGTTGATAAGAAGTCTAGGGGTCCCCAAAGAGAGAGGGGTCTGGAATTCTCAAGGAGGAAGAAAGGACAAACTTTTTTTTCCTTCTCTACATTCCTTAGGATTATATAACAATAATGTATTCTGCCTGAGGACAGTCTCTGGATTAAACCTTCTGGCTAATTCTGTTATCTTAAAATGGAAATTATGGGAGTAGGTCTGGTGAGGTCTTTACAACCTCCAGACATTCTTTGGGTTCACTGGAGAGTATATAACTTCACTGCTAACACTAACAAGGGGGTACTCTTTCTGCCCCCCTTCTGATGCCTATGTCAGAAGCTTTCTCTATCTCCTCTATACTTTAATAAAACTTTATTACACAAAAGCTCTGAGCGATCAAGCCTTGTCTCTGGCCCTGGATTGAATCCTTCTCCTCCGGGGGCCAAGAATCCCAGCATTGTGATTCAATAACAACCTTTCATTTCTCCAGGAAGCTCTCCATGATCAATAAGTGGGTCTGACCTAGGAGCTTTCAACTAACTGCAGATCCCATAACTCTGTATGGGATCTCAGAGTACATGAGTTTTTGCATGAGCCATTTAAGAATGGAATCTCTTTTTCTTATAGCTCTTCTTATAGCCCTCTTCTCTACAAGCCTTCAAAGTCAGATGTTCTGGAAACTCCTCTTCCCTATGAAGGACCTCAGCTTGCCCTGGATATTCAATTTCTGCATATATAGTCACCCCAGGTTCTACTAGTCCCCAACACACTGCTACCTGACAATGAATTGGACAGTCTGCTGAGGATCTTGGGGGTTAGGCGTACTCTGTCTACCTCCAGACCCTGAAACAGCCTGGCCACTGCACCCAGCCCCAAGTCATCATCCACTGACCCTCTCATTGCTCCACAGCTGATCCAGGCCTTTCTACTGTTTAATTTTTTTTTTTTTTCAAAAAATTTTTAAGTTTTCCTTTATTCATTGGCTGTGCTTGGTCTTCACTGCTACATGTGGGCTTTCTCTAGTTGGGGCAAGTGGGGGCTACTCTTCCTTGCGGTGAACGGGCTTCTCATTGCAGTAGCTTCTCTTGTTGCAGAGCAGACTCTAGCGTGCAGACTCAGTAGTCGTGGCGCACAGGCTTAGTTGCCTCACACCGTGTGAAATCTTCCCAGACCAGGGCTCAAAGTCATGCCCCCTGCCTTGGCAGGTGGATTCTTAATCACTGGACTGCTCGAGAAGCCTTACCCTTTTACAAAGTGAGCTGGATTTTCTTTGAAATTCCATCTTACCTCCTCTAGCTATTTCTATTTGAGGAATTTTAAAGTGATGTTTTAAAAATTACAATATATATCTTTAACTTATCATAGTTTATTTTCAAATAGTAGTATACTACTTTGTGAGCTATCTAAGAACCTTACAATCATATGGTTCTATTTGTCCCTCTTCTTTCGTCTTCTGTAGTGTATTCTACCTCTCTCTACATATGCTATAAACACCACAAAACATTGCTACTGTTTCTGCTTTATATACTCCATAGTGTTTTAAAGCCATTTAGATATAAGTGGATGTCTAACTTTTAAACATAATGAAATTGGTCTTTTTTTAACTTACCCACCTATTTTCTTGTGTTCTTCATTCCTTGTTTCAGCTCTAAATTTTCATCTGGCATTTTTTCATTTTAGCCTGAGTAACTCTTAGCATTTCTTGTAGTGCCACTGTTTTGCAGGTGAAATGGCTTCACTTCCGTCTATCTGAAAATGTCTTTATTTTACCTGTGCTTTTGCAGGATATATTTTGCCATATGTAGAATGGTAGGTTGTCTTCCCCCCCCCCCCAACTTCAACTGCTTAAAAGTTGTCTTCTCATTGTCTCTGGCCCACTTTGTTTCTAATAAGCAGCAGCAATAATTCTTATTGTTGTTTCCTTGTATGTAACTTCCCTGGTGGCTCAGACAGTAAAGAATCTGCCTGCAGTGCGGGAGACCCAAGTACAATCCCTTAGTCAGGAAGGTCCCCTGGAGAAGAGAAAGGCAATCTACTCCAGTATTCTTCCCTGGAGAATTCCATGGACAGAGGCTATATACAGTCCATGGGGCTGCAGAGAGTCAGCTGCTTTTAAGATTTCCTCTTTATCTTGGTTTTCAGCAGTTTGAGTCTGATGTGCCTGGTGTGCTGTGTTCTTTGTATGTGTATGTTGTGTGTCTGTGTGTGTGGCCATACACACGTGCTTCTCTTGCTCAGAGTTTGCTAATCGAAATCTTTCAAAGGTTTTGGAAAGTTCTCAGCTGTTATCTCTTCCACAATTCCTGNTCCTTCTCCTCCGGGGGCCAAGAATCCCAGCATTGTGATTCAATAACAACCTTTCATTTCTCCAGGAAGCTCTCCATGATCAATAAGTGGGTCTGACCTAGGAGCTTTCAACTAACTGCAGATCCCATAACTCTGTATGGGATCTCAGAGTACATGAGTTTTTGCATGAGCCATTTAAGAATGGAATCTCTTTTTCTTATAGCTCTTCTTATAGCCCTCTTCTCTACAAGCCTTCAAAGTCAGATGTTCTGGAAACTCCTCTTCCCTATGAAGGACCTCAGCTTGCCCTGGATATTCAATTTCTGCATATATAGTCACCCCAGGTTCTACTAGTCCCCAACACACTGCTACCTGACAATGAATTGGACAGTCTGCTGAGGATCTTGGGGGTTAGGCGTACTCTGTCTACCTCCAGACCCTGAAACAGCCTGGCCACTGCACCCAGCCCCAAGTCATCATCCACTGACCCTCTCATTGCTCCACAGCTGATCCAGGCCTTTCTACTGTTTAATTTTTTTTTTTTTTCAAAAAATTTTTAAGTTTTCCTTTATTCATTGGCTGTGCTTGGTCTTCACTGCTACATGTGGGCTTTCTCTAGTTGGGGCAAGTGGGGGCTACTCTTCCTTGCGGTGAACGGGCTTCTCATTGCAGTAGCTTCTCTTGTTGCAGAGCAGACTCTAGCGTGCAGACTCAGTAGTCGTGGCGCACAGGCTTAGTTGCCTCACACCGTGTGAAATCTTCCCAGACCAGGGCTCAAAGTCATGCCCCCTGCCTTGGCAGGTGGATTCTTAATCACTGGACTGCTCGAGAAGCCTTACCCTTTTACAAAGTGAGCTGGATTTTCTTTGAAATTCCATCTTACCTCCTCTAGCTATTTCTATTTGAGGAATTTTAAAGTGATGTTTTAAAAATTACAATATATATCTTTAACTTATCATAGTTTATTTTCAAATAGTAGTATACTACTTTGTGAGCTATCTAAGAACCTTACAATCATATGGTTCTATTTGTCCCTCTTCTTTCGTCTTCTGTAGTGTATTCTACCTCTCTCTACATATGCTATAAACACCACAAAACATTGCTACTGTTTCTGCTTTATATACTCCATAGTGTTTTAAAGCCATTTAGATATAAGTGGATGTCTAACTTTTAAACATAATGAAATTGGTCTTTTTTTAACTTACCCACCTATTTTCTTGTGTTCTTCATTCCTTGTTTCAGCTCTAAATTTTCATCTGGCATTTTTTCATTTTAGCCTGAGTAACTCTTAGCATTTCTTGTAGTGCCACTGTTTTGCAGGTGAAATGGCTTCACTTCCGTCTATCTGAAAATGTCTTTATTTTACCTGTGCTTTTGCAGGATATATTTTGCCATATGTAGAATGGTAGGTTGTCTTCCCCCCCCCCCCAACTTCAACTGCTTAAAAGTTGTCTTCTCATTGTCTCTGGCCCACTTTGTTTCTAATAAGCAGCAGCAATAATTCTTATTGTTGTTTCCTTGTATGTAACTTCCCTGGTGGCTCAGACAGTAAAGAATCTGCCTGCAGTGCGGGAGACCCAAGTACAATCCCTTAGTCAGGAAGGTCCCCTGGAGAAGAGAAAGGCAATCTACTCCAGTATTCTTCCCTGGAGAATTCCATGGACAGAGGCTATATACAGTCCATGGGGCTGCAGAGAGTCAGCTGCTTTTAAGATTTCCTCTTTATCTTGGTTTTCAGCAGTTTGAGTCTGATGTGCCTGGTGTGCTGTGTTCTTTGTATGTGTATGTTGTGTGTCTGTGTGTGTGGCCATACACACGTGCTTCTCTTGCTCAGAGTTTGCTAATCGAAATCTTTCAAAGGTTTTGGAAAGTTCTCAGCTGTTATCTCTTCCACAATTCCTGTTGTGCCATTGTCTCTAATACTCTAATGATTGTATCTATGTGTCCTATCGATCTCAGATATTTTATTGTATTTTCTGTTGTTTTTATTGTTGCATTTCAGTTGATATAATTTCTATTGCCTTTAAGTGTATAGATCTTTTTCTTCCTCTGTATCCAGGCTACTTCTAATCCAATCAAATAAATTCTGCACTTATGATATGTTTTTCATTTCTAGCACTTCCATGTGATCCGTTTTTATCATTTCCGTCTCTCTGCTGACATTCCCTATATGTTTGTGAATGTCCAAACTTTTCCACTTCTCCAGCTTTTCCACTAGGTCCTTTAACACATTTTCATAGTTATTTTTAAGTCCCCATCTCATAATTCCTATATCTGGTGCTTTTCCCAGTCCGATTCCTTCCTCCCGTGATCATGATTTCCATTTCCTTGGTTATTTTTTTGTCTCATAGTTTGCCTTGTACATTGGACATAGTGTATAAAAGAACAGTTGAGGATGAAGTAAATAATATTTCCCCCAGAAAATTGCTTAGCCCTACTTCTGTCAGGATGCTAAGAATCTCTAGCTTTGCAGAAGCACCAAGTAAGTACCAGTAAGACATCAGAAGTTTCTTTACTTGTTTCCATCTTTCTGAATCATGAGAGATTCCTTTCTGTTTCATAGCCTGGACTCCAGCTTCTCAAGTTGCTGGAAGTACCTCTTTGTTCTTCAGTTCATCCTTACCTTTTTGTACCTAAGATGATCTCTCTATATTCTACTATGTTGGAGTGGGTTTCAGTCTGGCAGACACTGCTTTGCACTCAGAATAAGCCCAAGTCCTGCTGAGAAATTTGTCTTCTCCTGTTTCTTCATGGCCTCTTCTCTGCAGTGGGCCATTGTCTCAATTTGGAAAAGGTCTGAGCACCTTATACGGGATCCTTTGGAAGCTGTTCTACCCTCCTCCCGGCCTTTGGCATCCTATCTGTGTGCCTTTGATGAAGGCCTGTGGGAAACAGTTGGCAGCTAGGTGCATACTTTTTCTGTGGTTGAGGTTCCATGGGATTCTCATGCATCTTGCAGCTCACATGTGGTCTTTATAAATTCATTAAAATATGGCTGGTTTCTCCTTATTATCTGCTAGGGTGCATTCTTTCCTCTTTCGGGTGCTCTGCTAGAATGAAAATGGCTACAGGTCTCTACTGTTAAAAGAAGGCTTCTTCACATTCTAGATCGTCACTTGGATAGATTTAAATCTATCCCCAGATCTCTGGTGGGCTTAAAATACTATGATTTTGTAGCTTCTCTGATTTGTTGTTATTATTAGGGTAGTAGCAAATGCCCTTGTGATTTGAACTTAGAAGACCTTGAATTTTAATGGCCTCTAATGAATAGGAGACAAAGTCTGGATCCAAAGAAGGGTAGGAAGTAAAATCCAAGATTCTAGCATAAGCCAGAACTCTAGGAAGGGTTGATGTAGAAAATGATGCTTCCAAAGGAGGTTTGTGTGTTTGGGCTTTGCTCTAGGGTAAACAGGGAAAGAAAGGAAGGAGGAAAAGAAGAAAGAAAGAAGAGAAGGAAGGAAGAAAGGAGGAAAGGGAGGAAGGAAGGAAGGAAAGAAGAATGAAATAAAGAGGGGTTCCCTGGTGGTTCAGTGGTTAAGACTGTGCTTCCAATGCAAGGGACATGGGTTTGATACCTGGTTGGGAAACTAAGATCCAATATGCTATGTGGTGTGGCCAAAAATTAAAATAAAATGAATGAAAGAAAGAAAAAGATCTTTGAGAATTTTGAACCATAAGCCCACACTCATGCTGATTTGGAGACATAATTCATGCTACCTACACAGTCTTGCAGTTCAGTTCAGTTCAGCTCATTTCAGTTGCTCAGTCATGTCCGACTCTTTGTGACCCCATGAATCGCAGCATGCTAGGCCTCCCTGTCCATCACCAATTCTCGGAGTTCACTCAGACTCATGTCCATCGAGTCAGTGATGCCATCCAGCCATCTCATCCTCTGTCGTCCCCTTCTCCTCCTGCCCCCAGTTCCTCCCAGCATCAGAGTCTTTTCCAATGAGTCAACTCTTCTCATGAGATGGCCAAAGGACTGGAGTTTCAGCTTTAGCATCATTCCCTCCAAAGAAATCCCAGGGCTGATCTCCTTCAGAATGGACTGGTTGGATCTCCTTGCAGTCCAAGGGACTCTCAAGAGTCTTCTCCAACACCACAGTTCAAAGCATCAATTCTTCAGCCTTCTTCACAGTTCAACTCTCACATCCATACATGACTACTGGAAAAACTGTAGCCTTGACGAGAGGGACCTTAGTCAGCAAAGTAATGTCTCTGCTTTTGAATATACTATCTAGGTTGGTCATAACTTTTCTTCCAAGGAGTAAGCGTCTTTTAATTTCATGGCTGCAGTCACCATCTGCAGTGATTTTGGAGCCCCCCAAAAATAAAGTCTGACACTGNAGAGGGACCTTAGTCAGCAAAGTAATGTCTCTGCTTTTGAATATACTATCTAGGTTGGTCATAACTTTTCTTCCAAGGAGTAAGCGTCTTTTAATTTCATGGCTGCAGTCACCATCTGCAGTGATTTTGGAGCCCCCCAAAAATAAAGTCTGACACTGTTTTCACTGTTTCTCCATCTATTTCGCAGGAAGTGATGGGACCAGATGTCATGATCTTCATTTTCTGAATGTTGAGCTGTAAGCCAACATTTTCACTCTCCTCTTTCACTCTCATCAACAGGCTCTTTAGTTCCTCTTCACTTTCTGCTATAAGGGTGATGTCATCTGCACATCTGAGGTTATTGATATTTCTCCCCGCAATCTTGATTCCAGCTTGTCTTTCTTTCAGTCCAGGGTTTCTTATGATGTACTCTGCATAGAAGTTAAATAAGCAGGGTGACAATATACAGCCTTGACATACTCCTTTTCCTATTTGGAACCAGTCTGTTGTTCCATGTCCAGTTCTAACTGTTGCTTCCTGACCTGCATACAGGTTTCTCAAGAAGGAGGTCAGGCGCACTAAGCGTGGGCGGCTGCGAGCTGGCGCACTAAGCCAGCGGAGAGGAGTTACTCCACATCCGAGGTCAGGGGCAGCAGCCGAGAGTGTCAGGCTGCGACAGCACAGGAACGGCCGAGAGGAGCTACCCAAGTGCGAGGTCAGGTGTGGTGGCCAGGAGGAGCTACCCTGTGTCTGAGGCCAGGGACGGCCAGGAGAAGCCACCCGCACGCCCGAGGCCAGGGGCGGTGGCCGGGAGGAGCAACCCAAGGAGCAGTGGCTGCCCTGGTGCAGGAGGGCCTAGAGGAGCCATCCCATGTTGAAGGTCAGGAAGGGTGGCGGTTAGGAGATACCGTTCATCCAAGGTAAGGAGCAGCAGCTGTGCTTTGCTGGAGCAGCCGTGAAGAGATACCCCACGCCCAAGGTAAGAGAAACCCAAGTAAGATGGTAGGTGTTGCCAGAGGGCAGACACACTGAAACCATACTCACACAGTCTTGCAGTACTTGGGTGCAATCTCAAAAACAACAGAATGACCTCTATTCATTTCCAAGGCAAACCATTCAATACCACAGTAATCCAAGTCTATGCCCCAATCACTAATGCCGAAGAAGCTGAAGTTGAAGGGTTCTACAAAGACCTACAAGACATTCTAGAACTAACACCCCCAAAAGATGTCCTTTTCATCATAGGGGACTGGAATGCAAAAGTAGGAAGTCAAGAGATACCTGGAATAACAGACAAGTTTAGCCTTGGACTATAAAATGAAGCAGGGCAAAGGCTAACAGAGTTTTGCCAAGAGAACACATTGGTCATCGCAAATACTCTCTTCCAACAGCACAAGAGATGACTCTACACAGGGACATCACCAGATGGTCAATACTAAAATCAGATTGATTATATTCTTTGTAGCCGAAGATAGAAAAGCTCTATACAGTCAGCAAAAATAAGACCAGGAGCTGACTGGCTCAGATCATGAACTCCTTATTGCCTAATTCAGACTTAAATTGAAGAAAGTAGGGAAGACCACTTGACCATTCAGGTGTGAACTAAATCAAATTCCTTACAAATTATACAGTGGAAGTGAGAAATAGATCCAAGGGATTAGATCTGATAGACAGAGTCCCTGAAGAACTATGGATGGAGGTTTGTGATATTGTATAGGAGGTGGTGATCAAATCCATTCCCAAGAAGAAAAAATGCAAAAAAGGCAAAATGGTTGTGTTAAGAGGCTTTACAAATAGCTGAGAAAAGAACAGAAGTGAAAGGCAAAGGAGAAAAGGAAAGATATGCCCATTTGAATGCAGAGTTCCAAAGAATAGCAAGGAGTGATAAGAAAGCCTTCCTCAGTGATCAATGCAAAGAAATAGAGGGAAACGATAGAATGGGAAAGACTAGAGATCTCTTCAAGAAAATTAGAGATACCAAGGGAAAATTTCATGCAAAAATGGGCACAATGAAGGACAGAAATGCTATGGACCTAACAGAAGTAGACAATACTAAGAAGAGGTGACAAGAATAAACAGAACTGTACAAAAAAAAATCTTAATGACCCAGTTAATCACTATGTGATCACTCACCTAGAGCCAGACATCCTGGACTGTGAAGTGAAGTTGGTCTTAGGAAGCATCACTATGAACAAAGCTAGTGGAGGTGATGGAATTCTAGCTGAACTATTTCAAATCCTAAAAGATGATGCTGTGAAAGTGCTGCACTCAATATGCCAGCAAATTTGGAAAACTCAGCAGTGGCCACAGGACTGGAGAAGGTCAGTTTTCATTCCAGTCCCAAAGAAAGGCAATGTCAAAGAATGTTTAAACTGCTGCACAATTGCACTCATTTCACATGCTAGCAAAGTAATACTCAAAAGTTCCCAAGCTAGACTTCAACAGTACATGAACTGAGAACTTCCAGATATTCAAACTGGATTTAGAAAAGCCAGAGAAACCAGAGACCAAATTGCCAACATCTGTTGGATCGTGGAAAAAGAAAGAGAGTTCCAGAAAAACATCTACTTCTGCTTCATTGACTGTGCTAAAGCCTTTTGACTGTGTAGATGACAACAAACTGGAAAATTCTTGAAGAGATTACCTGCCTCCTGAGAAACCTGTATGCAGGTCAAGAAGCAACAGTTAGAACTGAACATTGCACAATAGACTGGTTCCAATTTGGGAAAGGAGTACGTCAAGGCTGTATATTGTCACCCTGCTTATTTAACTTCTATGCAGAGTACATTATGAGAAATGCCAGACTGGAAGAAGCACAAGCTAGAATCAAGATTGCTGGGAGAAATATCAATAACCTTAGATGTGCAGTTGACACCACCCTTATGGCAGAAAGTGAAAATGAACTAAAGATCCTCTTGACGAAAGTGAAAGAGGAGAGTAAAAAGTTGGCTTGAAACTCAATATTCAAAAAGCAAAGATCATGGCATCTGATCCCATCACTTCATGGCAAATAGACAGGGAAACAGTGGAAACAGTGAGAAACTTTATTTTCTTGGACTCCAAAATCACTGCAGATGGTGACTGCAGCCATGAAATGAAAAAACGCTTGCTCCTTAGAAGAAAAGCTATGACAAACCTAGACAGCATACTAAAGAGCAGAGACATTCCTTTGCCGACAAAAGTTCGTCTAGTCAAAGCTATGGTTTTTCCAGTAGTCATGTATGGATGTGAGAGTTGTACTATAAAGAAAGTCGAGTGCTGAAGAATTGATGCTTTTGAGCTGTGGTGTTGGAGAATACTCTTGAGAGTCCCTTGGACTGCAAGGAGATCAAACCAGTCCATTCTAAAGGAAATCAGTCCCGAATATTCATTGAAAGGACTGATGCTGAAGCTGAAACTCCAATACTTTGGCCACCTGATGTGAACAACTGACTCATTTAAAAGACCCTGATGCTAGAAAAGATTGAAGGCAGGAGGAGAAGGGAATGACAGAGGATAAAATGGTTGGATGGCATCACCGACTCTATAGACATGAGTTTGAGCAAGCTCCGGAAGTTGGTGATGGATCGAGAAGCCTGGCATGTTGCAGTCCATGGGGTTGTAAAGAGTTGGACATACTGAGTAACTGAACTGAATTGAACTGATCTGCATAGTCTGAATGACATCAGACCCAGATTTCATTTTAAAGTAGCCATACGCTGATATTATAGTAGATGCCTGACAGAAGCAAAGAAAATCTTCCCTGGGTAATTCATGTAAAACATTGATTTCAGCTTTTCCTGTGCCTAGTGTTGTCGTGACTCGTGGTCCTGAAGTACACAGCAGCTCCAAATCCCTTGATGCTGGACATCCTAACTGATGTTTTTGCCTTCATGCATCCACTGGGCCCTCTCATTCTTTTACTAAGGAACAGACTCAGGTGTGTCAGAGCAGGAGAGAAAGTAAAGACGATCTGCCCACATAGTTCCTTAAGATTGAGGACAGGTTGCATTCTGACGTAAGGTACCCTGCCAGTTTCATGGATGTCATTGACATTGACAAGAGTGGTGGGAATTTCCATTTGATCTGTGACACAAATTGTTCATCACATTGGGCCTGAGGAGGCCACATATAAGTTCTATGAAATGAGGAGGATCTTTTTGAATATCTTCTGAATTGATTTGCAGCTCAACCAAATCAATTTGCTATTTCATCAAGTTCAGCCAGCTACTATGTATGTTGACAGGAAGTGCTTAACTGGGACAATTGATGGCATCACCTGTACATACACACATACACACGCATACATGTACACACAAAGAGAGAAACAACCTGACTTGAATGACTCATGTGTAAGAAGCCAACAGCAATAGTTTTTTCCCAGGCTTTCCCAACATAGTCATCATTGGAGAAAAGAGCAAACCATGGACTTCCCCGTGCCTAAGATAGAGTCCTTGCCTCATCATGGCTGAAGACATAGAGACTACTAGCCAAACAGAGCAATGGGTGAAATGATTTCCAGAGCAGAGAAGCGGAGAGCTCCTTGTGGCTAATTAAAGATGCATTAGTCTACAGAAGAAAACAAAAATAAACCTTTAATTTCAGGGAATTTCCACCAAAGGAGCATGCAGTCACGATTTTTAAAAAATTACTAAGACACATGAAGAAACAAGCCCAAATAACCAAAGCCACCAGGAAAAAAATGTAAAAAACTGAAGGATCAGACTCCCAAAATTGATATTAGAATGATTAGACTACAAAGCAAGAATATTTATCTATTTAAATTTAAGCTGCTTGAATGAAAATGAGAATCTTAAAATCACAATGTTGAACAACAACAAAAAACAAGTCCCAAATCAGTAAAATAGATAAATTAACTTTAATCTACTTATACCACACATATCATAGAGCAGTTTAAAAACTTAACTAGAGATATGCATATAAAGGTGGGAGAATCTCAGAAATGAAATGATGAGTGAGAAAAACTTTAAAAAATACATATGAGTTCTTTTATATAAGTTTCAAGACCTGGAAAAATTAAATAATTAAATATTCTATTATTTAGAGATACATTATATATTATAAAACTATTTTTTTAAGTAGGTGGTAATTTATAATCTAGAATGTTGGTTTCATATAGATGGAAAGGAGAGGTAAAAGCTCAGAGAGGGGGCACAGTGGCTTAGAAGATTTTTGGGTTGTGTTTTATTTCTTATGGAGAAGGGAAAGGCTACCCACTCCAGTGTTCTGGCCTGGAGAAGTCCATGGACTGTATAGTCCATGGGGTCACAAAGAGTTGGATACAACTGAGCGACTTTCACTTCACTTCACTTATTTCTTAAGCCAGGAGGTTTAACATATTTGGTTTTATTAATATTATGTAAGTATATGAGTATAGTTTATTCATTATTTTGTATGAATGAATTTTTTTAATTAAAAAAATTATTTAAAAAAAGATTTATTTGAGTTTCTTGTGTCAAGATCCATGGTCTAAAATGACAACGTTGTAAAGCAATTATAAGCCAATAAAAAATAAAAGAAAAAAAGGCATCAGAACAACTGGAAAAAAAAAATCCTTGCTAGGAAGGATTGCATAGGAAACCATTCTGTTTCTGGAAAGACAAAATATAAAATAGGTCCATCTAGTGGTGAATTAGAGAATCTCAAATATAAGGATATTCCAGGGGAAGAAATACACTGGAGATAAGGCTTTTACTCAAAAATATCATTCGAAAACCATGTACACAAGTAGAAAAAAAAATTATTAGTTGAGTGAATAACTCTTTGACTTCAGATGCATGGTAAAATTCTTTGGTTTGCCTCTAACTGGTTCAAAGATTAAAACTCAAGCTTAGGTAATTTGCAAGGCCTCGGCCTCCTTTAAGCTTCCTGAAGGAGGAAATGACAACCCACTCCAGTATTCTTGCCTGGGAAATCCCATGGACAGAGGAGCCTGGTGGGCTACAATGCATAGGGTTGCAGAGTCAGACACGACTGAATCAACTTAACACAACACACCCACCGCCTCCTTTGTGTGCATCACGTTTGCCCCTTGTGGGCATATTTCGCCCCCTCACTCAGGTGCTTTCCTCCCCAGGTCTCCTGCATGGCAGGTGGATTCTTTACTATCTGAGCCACCAGGGAAGCCCACTTATATGTATGAACACATCATTAAATAAAAATGAGCAGGGAACAGGAATATGCTTGCACTCATATTTTTAAAAGGATGTATATGTTGTTTTATATATCTATAGAATATCTGGGGAAGGACACACAAGAAACTGACAAACCTTTAGGGAGGGGGACTCTGGGGAAATTAAGTGAGAAAGAAACTTAACTTGGTTGTTTACTGTCTGTTTATTGATACAGATTCAGTTTTGTTACAATGTGCTTATATGACTTCCTCATACCAATTTTAAAGAGAAAAGAGTGTGTGTTCTATATGTGGAGATGCTGTGCTGTGCTTAGTCTCTCAGTCGTGTCTGACTCCTTGCTACCCCGTGGATTGTAGCCCCCCAAAGCTCCTTTGTCTACAGGAATCCTCCAGACAAGAATGCTGGAATGAGTCGCCATGCCCTCCCCTTCAGAGCATCCTTCTGACCCAGGGATCGAACCCAGGTCTCCATCATTGCAGGTGGATTCTTTACCGTCTGAGCCACCATGGAAGCCCTATGGAGATGTTACACACTGATAAATAACTTCCACACGTAAAGAGTATTGATGCTTTCTAATGGATGTTATGTGTTAGTGGTTATGCACCAATGCTGTGGGGTAAGGCAGCTTTGATTTCTCAGGGGAATGGGCTTACTTGGATGGAAAAAAAATCTCTCCTGCCTGTCTTTGGACATATTCATTGCCCATAATATTTAGCTACAGCCTTTAGCTGTAAATGATTTACCTGACAACTGACATATTTTTCCAATTATGTTGAAAAAAATCAATTTGTACTTTTTTCTGGATGGATGTTCAAGCCTCAATACTCTATAAATGGCCTGAAATCTAACAGTGATCTCAGACTGGCACTTGACCTTTGCAAAGATCTACTTTGTACGCTAATTGGGAGAAACACTGTAATTCATTTTGTATAGCAGACTCCCAAGTGAACAGGCAGTCAAGTATCACTTCAGCCAAAGCATGAGTGTTTTCTGAGCAGATCTCTTCTAGTGCATGCAAGGCTTGTTTCCTCAACACTCACTCTCCTTTCCCATTGTGTGGCAGCAGTGAGCTTTGAGGAACTGACCGGAGTTTCGTTGATGGGCTCTGGTTAGGGATCCAGGGGTTGCTTCAAGGACCTACAGTTGGATGAGGGGATGTAAATTGGCCCCCAGAGACTGAAGAGAAAGACTTTTCATTGGTTGGCTTAGGAAGAGGCAGTTTCTGTCATCTGCTGGATGTAAATAAAGAAATCAGCAGGTCTTACTGTAACCAGCAGCTGTCTCACAATCCAGAGAGGGAACCAAACGTAGAATGATACAGACCCTGTGCTTTCAGAGTAAAGAGAAAGAACCTATATTCTTGAAGACACAAGTGAGTCACTTAAACGGCCAACCCTGTAGCCTGCCCCATCTCTAGACTTGGTGTAAATGCCAACTGGTCAGTTTTTCATTCCTTGAATCAAATGGGGTGGGTTGGTTTCTCTATTACTTTCAGTTGGAAGCATCATAGTGCATATTTCAGTAGAACAATGAGAAAACCCCTCCATATAGAAATTACAGTATCTAGGCTAGATCTTGAATACCCTTCCCAGGATGAATTTCTTGAATGTTTCAATTATAGAAGTGTAAAAGGACTACCCTGGTAGTCCAGCGGTTAAGAATCCACCTTGCAAGGCAGTGGACATGGATTCGATTTCTGGTTTAGAAGGATCCCACGTGCCAGGAGCAACTGAGCCTGTGCACCACAACTACTGAGCCCATATTGCTGCAGCTACTGAAGTCCGCATGCCTGGAGCCTGTGCTCCTCAACAAGAGAAGCCACTCCAGCGAGAAGCCTGAGTACCACAGCTAGAGAGCAGCCCCCACCCTCTGCAACTAGAGGAAGGACCGTGGAGCAGCGAAGACCAGCACAGCCAAAAATAGAAAAATAATTGAATTGTTAGAAAGGAACAACTAAAGTTTGGTGTCTGTGTATCACCATTGAGCAGACTTCACTTTCACTTTTCACTTTCATGCATCGGAGAAGGAAATGGCAACCCCCTCCAGTGTTCTTGCCTGGAGAACCCCAGGGACGGAGGAGCCTGGTGGGCTGCCGTCTGTGGGGTCACACAGAGCCAGACATGACCGAAGTGACTTAGCAGCAGTAGCTATGAAGCAGACACTTTATTTCCGAATCTCATAATCATTCTGCAAGTTAAGTACTTTTCAGTTTCGAGAATCTAGATTCAGATGCTCGCTGAGATGAAGTCACTTCTTCAAGGCAGCATAGCCAGTGAGTGATGGAGCTGAGCCTTGACCTTCTCCAGGTACCGTGCCTACCACACCCAAGGCCTGCCTGGTCAAACAGACAGGTCTGGCTCATAATCCTGCCGAGGGAAAGCCTTTGCTAGCACGTTCTGTGATTTCTGCATCTTTACCTCAATGGCCCCGGGTACCACCACCANCCAGACATGACCGAAGTGACTTAGCAGCAGTAGCTATGAAGCAGACACTTTATTTCCGAATCTCATAATCATTCTGCAAGTTAAGTACTTTTCAGTTTCGAGAATCTAGATTCAGATGCTCGCTGAGATGAAGTCACTTCTTCAAGGCAGCATAGCCAGTGAGTGATGGAGCTGAGCCTTGACCTTCTCCAGGTACCGTGCCTACCACACCCAAGGCCTGCCTGGTCAAACAGACAGGTCTGGCTCATAATCCTGCCGAGGGAAAGCCTTTGCTAGCACGTTCTGTGATTTCTGCATCTTTACCTCAATGGCCCCGGGTACCACCACCAGGGCTGGGGGTCTCACCTAAGAGCTTCCCGTCCGAAGTCAGGCTAGTAGCTTATGATGTGGTCTGTCATGGAAAGCTCTGCTAGAGAAGAAACGAATGATCTAAATTCTCACTCTTGTTTCATTTTAGAAATAGTGAGCAAACCAGGCAGTTGTTAGGGAAAGAGGCTGGGAGAATGTGAGACAGAGTTGGAGGGCATTTCATTATACTCTGAAGAACATGCAAACTAGGTGAGACAGAACTAGACTGCTAGGTCACCCATGCCAGAAAGACTGAAGTGGATTCAACTCAGAAAAAACATCAAAATCTGAAGTAAAGGGAAATAGCTGTCAACCACACCAAATTCTGCAAACAGTATCTGTGTCTGCAAAATCGTGCTCATTATGTCCTCTAGTCCTTCATGATCTGCAGGCTCCTCCCTTAACTCCAGCCAAGCAAACAGTTTGTGTGCTATGGGTACACTGTGCTGGTGATCAGTATTTCCTTTCAGCTTCAAATTCAGCCTTTTGCCTGAACACATAAGTACATGATGCTGTCCCCTTCTTGGAAAGCATTTTCGCTTGTCTAGCTTATTCTTTTGCACCCTAAAAAATGACTCAAGAGAAAATTCCTCTGAGAAACTTCTAACAAAACTTCTTCTCCACTGAACTGTGTCCACATGAGCACAACTCCAGGGAAACCCTCTTGGCTACATAACAGCTTTATATCAGGAGAAGTTAGTCTGAGTAATGATCAGATATGAAGTGAGCAGAAAACTGAAGAGGAGATTAAGTAGCAGGTGTAACAAGGACTGACTCAGGAGTCAAACTAGCAGCAACCCCTACATAAGCTAGAGGAAAATGCTCCCTTAAGAAAGGGAGGCATTAGCAGATGCAAGCTAGTCTACATAGGATAGATAAACAATGAGGAACTGCTGTATAGCACAGGGAACTATATTCAATATCCTGTGATCTACAGTTACCAGGACATGGAAGCGACCTAGATGTCCATTGATAGATGAATGGATAAAAACTATGTGGTGCATACATACAATGGAATATTACTCAGCCATAAAAAGGAATGGATTTGAGTCAGTTCTAGTGAGGTGGATGAACCTAGAGCCTGTTATACAGAATGAAGTAAATCAGAAAGAGAAAAACAAATATCATATATTTACATATATATATGGAATCTAGAAAAAATGGTACTGATGAACCTATTTGGAGGAGAGGAATGGAGACACAGATAGAGAATGGACTTGTGGACACAGTAGAGGAAGCAGAGGGCAGGATGAATTAAGAAAGTAGCATTGACATGTATACATTTCCATATGTAAAACAGATAGTGGGAAGCTGCTATATAACACAGGGAGAGCAGCCTGGCCCTCTGTGTTGACCTAGATGGGTGGCCTGGGGGAGAGGAGAGAGGCGCAACAGGGAGGGGATATATATATATATATATATAAAATTATGGTTGATTCACATTGTTGTATGGCAGAAACCAACACAGCATTGTAGAGCAATTTTTTTCCAATAAAAAAAACAACTGTGTATTTGAAATAAACAAAATAGCAGTGTTACTAAACTATTATTTTAAGTAAAAACATTCTGTGATAAACCATAATGGAAAAGAATATATAAAAAAGAATGTATATGTATAACTGAATTACTTTGCTGTACAATAGAAATTAATACAACATTGTAAATCAACTATAGTTCAATCCAAAAAATAAGTTAAAAAGATAAAGAGGGAGGCAGACAAGTGGATTAAAATCATTCACACAGGGACTTCTCTGGTGATCCAGTGGCTAAGATTTCATCCTTCAAATGTAGAGGGCCTGGGTTCAATCCCTGGTCAGGAACTGGATCCCACATGTCACAACTAAGACCTGACACAACTAAATAAATAAGCAAATAAATGTTTTTTAAAAATCCTTATTAAAAACAAAATTCACATATCCTTATCTTAACTCCTGAGTTTAAGTAGATATATTTAATACATGTATATTTATAATATTATATTTTCATTTTATTATGTTTTATTTCATATACATTATTTTACTTTATTCCATATATTTTCATATATATGTATATATATAATTGAAAGTTTGAAACTGACAGACTTTTAATTCACTTGTAGCTAAGATAAAACTGATCTGATTCTAAATTAATGAGAATGATACACTATAATAGCAATTTGTATTACAAACTGTTCTGGAGGCAACCATCTGTGCTACACAAATAAATTTGTCTCCAAAACTGCAAGGCAACACTTTCCCAGAGTCCTACAGAGAATCCAGATGCAAATTTTCCTGGCTCACTGCCTTTGCTTTATCTATTTGGCCTATCAGTTTGTGAACAAATTTATATATGAAATTTTAAAAGCTGGCTCAGGCCCTGAGAGTGAGGTGGAACAATAACAACAGTGTTTTGTATTTGTGTAAGTAGAATGTTTATCCTAAATGATCAGATCATTTCAAAGTAGCCTCCCATTCATTTATATCCATTTATCCAAAGCAGGGAAAATATAAATATTTTAATAGCATCATTTGGTAAGAAGTATGCCCAGTGATCTACATCGGTTTGAACCAGACATGAGTGCTGTATGATTTGTATGTCCCTAGAGATAAGAAAGCCTTCTTCAGTGATCATTGCAAAGAAATAGAGGAAAAGAACAGAATGGGAAAGACTANAAAAAAAAAAAAAAAAGGAAAGGAGCAAGTATGCAAATATACAACTATTTCCAAAAGATCTCCAAAGATGTTCTAAGAACTACAATGTTGAAAATATGCATGATGGGACTTCTGAAATCAGCTTCTGATTTCAGAAGGAGCTCAAGGGAATAAATTAAGATTATTATTATTTTTAAAATGACTATCTTAGATTAAGATCTTAATAAATTAAGAGTATTATTAAGATTATTCCTCCCCTGGGAGGACGAAGGGGAACAAGGGCTGTTTTGTGCAAAAATTAAAAACTCAGGGACAGAGAATGTTGCAGCACCATCTCATTCAGCTATGCCCTGGGCTCTGAGGATAAACACTGCCCTTAGACTGAATGGATTGGGGTTGGAACAAATTTATCACGAGCAAAATAAAGCCATTTTTAAGTGGGCTCAAGGAAACTCTTAAAATACCAGCCAAATCTACTACAACTGCCCCCCTCTTTTAAACATTGCAAACCAAAAGCAAAGTGTAACTGCCTATGGCATTTTTATCTCTAATGATTATGTTTCATTCCAAAACTTAAAACTAAGAAAACACTGTGTGTTTTAACAGTGAAGAATTCTTGAAAATTCTCAAATTTTTATCTCAAAGTTTAACTTTTTTTAGCAAAATGAGTCCAGAGTCCCTAGAAGTTCTTAGTGGTATCTAGGGAAAATTGCCCATATAAAAAAAAATAGGTCACTATTCAGAACACCTGGTTGTGTATATGACTCTTTACAGACAAAGTGAACAGAATCTCTCTCCCAAATTACACACTTGCCCATGCAAGAGCTCTCTAAGCAAACACAAAGCCTTCCTGTTGATCTAGATCAATTCATACCCATTGTATGGGCTTCCCAGGTGGCTCAGGGGTAAAGAACCCACCTGCCAGTGCAGAAGACAGGGGTTTGATTCTTGGATGGGGAAGATCCCCTGGAGAAGGAAATGGAAACTCACTCCAGTATTCTTGCCAAGAAAATCCCATGGACAGAGCAGCCTGGTAGGAGTCCCAAAGAGTTGGAGCCCACTGAGTAACCAAACAACACCACCACCATCCATTGTAGTGGCCCAAGGAATACAAACTGGAGTCTCTGAGGACCCCAAGTTCACTCACTTGTCTTCTGCGAAGCTTTTCCCAGTAATGACGTTCTTCCCTTGGGGCACATAGTTCCAGTATTCTTCCACAATCCCAATGTGGTATGTTCTGGTGACTGCGCCAACCAGCCCAGACAGACCCAGGAGTGTGAGAAGAAGGATGCTGTCAGCCTGCCGCTTCCGAGGCATTTGTGGATGTAACTTGGGCTAGCAGCCTGTGCAGGGACCAACCCTGACTGTCCCTCCCCCTCACTCTCAGCCAGTTATAAATAAGGAATGGACAAGGCCCGGCTCCTCCTCCTCAGGGAGTTTGGGGTTGGGACAGAGGCTGACTACTTGTGTAAGTGGAGCAGCTCGATGAGGTAGTGGCTATGGTGACCGAACTTTTGCCAGCTGTCCAGGAAATGCATAACTTTCTCATTTACTTACCGCACAAACNTCCTCAGGGAGTTTGGGGTTGGGACAGAGGCTGACTACTTGTGTAAGTGGAGCAGCTCGATTAGGTAGTGGCTATGGTGACCGAACTTTTGCCAGCTGTCCAGGAAATGCATAACTTTCTCATTTACTTACCGCACAAACCAAACAGGTTTGGTTCTGTAAGTCTTGGTGCTCTGCTGTGACATTGGTCTTTTATCCTTGCCAAGGATTTGCAAGGACTGTGTGTAGCCAGTCAGGCTCCACTGTCCCTGGGATTCTCTAGGCAAGAATATGAAGTGGGTTGCCATCTCCTTCTCCAGGAAGAATGTCAGTGCAAAAAGCTAAGCTGATATGTTCCTCCTGCTTCCTCTTAATATATTAAGGAAGGAATATATTAAGATTGGAAAACTAGGCTGATCTGCATGGAGCACCAGGAAACAATCTCGAGCACCAGGGAAAGCTTCATCTCTGTCCCACAGGCAGAGGGAGTGATGTAATCACCCCCCGCCATCTCCAACTTGTTTTACGAGGCTACATGAAACAATCAACTCACATCATAAAGTTTATAATAACATTGTAAAACCTCACTAATCCTCCATTTGCTCATGCACCATCTCCCTCAGATTCTCTCAAATCCCATCAACAAAAACGAAGCACTCAAACCCCCTCGTTCAGTCAAAATTTTACAGTCCATCATCCCCAAGGGCAGGGAGCTGCCTTTCTCAGGATGAAGAAAAATCTTAAGGGAGAAGAAGGAGAATGCCCATTCACCTGTTTACTCAGATCTGTGACCTAGAATCTCCGTGTTGAAAGAGACCTCATCCAACCCTGGAAGACAGCCAGTCAGATTCCCCTGCAGAGGTGCTTTTGAGACAGCAGTTCTGGAAGGAAGGAGATGTCCTCCTGGCTGGGCTTTGAGGTTAAACAGACCTGTGTTCAAATCCAGTCCCACCATTTACTGATTGAGTGGCTCTGGATAATAACTCGATCTCTCTAAGTTTGTAAAATGAGGACAGAGGGATTATTCAGAAAATGTAAAGGATGATGTAGGAGCAAATCTAGATGAGCCTGGGCTTGATAACTTTCTAGATACAACACCTAAGACACAACCCATAGAAGAAATAATGGATAAGCTAAACTTCAAAAGTAAATGTCTACTCTGTGAAAGACACTGTCAAAAGAATGAGAAGAAAAGCCACAGACTTAGAGAAAATACTTGCAAAAGACATGTCTGATAAAGAACTGTTATTCAAAAATATACAAATAACTCTTGCTAAGTCACTTGCTAAGTCGTGAAGATCCCCTGGAGGAAGGCATGGCAACCCATGCCAGTATTCTTTCCTGGAGAATTCCATAGATAGAGAAGTCTGGCAGGCTACTGTCTGTCCATGGGGTCACAAAGAGTAGGACATGACTGAGCATGTGTGGGCATTTGGAAATATCCCAGACCAAATAGCCTTTTGTTCATACCGCAAAGAAGCACAGTCTTAATACGGTATCAAAAACATCATTAGAACATTTGCCACACAGTTCCTTTAGACAGGAGAAGCAGAGGCGTACATAACACTGATCAAAAATGCACAAATTAACTTTTCTGCCCAGGATACCGCCTGAGGCAGGTACCACCTAGCTTCTGATTCAAAACAAAGCCCCCAGAGAGGACCCAGTGCATGGCAGGTGCTGGAGCTGATGAGATCAGTGTGCTCAAGCTATTTGAAGCAGAGAACATGGTTACTGAGGGGCACAAGGGCCCAGGAAAGAGTTTGCTAAAAGCAATGAAATAAAGTTCTGGAAAGTTTGACATTCTTCCTTACTCTCGGACAATTAAGATGCTAGTCAACAAGCATCTGAATTACATAAGAGCTCAGGAGTACAAAGGTGTCTGAGTGGATGCTGTGTTCCTACGACAGTCATCTCTGAAAACCCATTGCTAAATACAAGGTGTTGGAACTTCCCTGATGGTCCAGTGACTAAGAGTCCACCGTACAGTGCAGGGGATACCATTCAATCCTGGTCTGGGAACCAAGATCCCACATGCCACGGAGCAACTAAGCCCATGGGCCACAACTACTGAGCCCAAGTGCTCTGGAGTCCATGCGCCACAGGGAAAGTTCATGAGTGGCAACAAGGATCTTGGATGACACAGCAAAGACCCTGTGTGCCACAATTAAGATCTGACACAGCCAAATAAATAAATAAATTTTCAAATAACAAGTAAATAAGTAAATACAAGATGTCATGGACAATGTCAAGAATTTGAGTAGGAACTCTGTAAGTAACCACGTNATTAATGTAGCTTTTATGTGTTTTAATAATATCTAAAAAGTCCTTAATAAAATACTTATATTTTATCAAATGTTTCTGTAAGTTAAGTAGGCATGGAGTCTTCCTGTATAAACTCAATCCACCATGTTAAATTGAAATCTATGAATTTATAGTCCTATACACGCACATACACAGCAGTCTCTTCTTTACAAATATAAACATAACTGCTTACTTGGGATAATTTAATAAAGATAGAACAGAGACTATTTTGAAGGTTGAGATATATTACCAGAAAAAAAGATACAGGAAAATGTGGTAACTGAGTCTTCATTATAGATTTGAAGGCATCCAAAAAAGAGGAGGGTGAAGATTATCTCTTCATTATAGCCTAACACTTAAGTACATAAAGGGCTTCCCTGGTGGCTCAGAGGTTAAAGTGTCTGCCTGCAATACGGGAGACCTGGGTTTGATCCCTGGATCAGGAAGATCCCCTGGAGAAGGAAATGGCAACCCACTCCAGTATTCTTGCCTGGAGAATCCCATGGATGGAGGAGCCTGGTGGGCTACAGTCCATGGGGTGTCAAAGAGTTGGACACGACTGAGCAACCTTACTTACTCACAGACTAAGCACATGAAAGACACAAAAATTTTAATAAGGCCATTAAATTATCTCACATTAATGATTAAAATTCATTATTTCAGTTTCTAGAATAGTAAATGATATGAAAGTGAGGTACATATTTCATATTAATTTTGTCAAAATTACAAAGAAAAACTCAGGAATAAATGATATTAAAATAAGCTGCATATTTGATAGTCTTTTTGTGATGATTAAGATAGGATTAATATTTACTAATTCTCATTAAAAAACAAGAATAATGTTGTTACCAAAAGGAGTGTATGGTGTGTGGGGTCTGGCTGCTCGNCTAGAATAGTAAATGATATGAAAGTGAGGTACATATTTCATATTAATTTTGTCAAAATTACAAAGAAAAACTCAGGAATAAATGATATTAAAATAAGCTGCATATTTGATAGTCTTTTTGTGATGATTAAGATAGGATTAATATTTACTAATTCTCATTAAAAAACAAGAATAATGTTGTTACCAAAAGGAGTGTATGGTGTGTGGGGTCTGGCTGCTCGCTGCTCAAAAGCCAGTAAACAGGCCAGGTTCTTGGAAAGGAAAGTTGCTTAATTTCAGTTGGCTGCAACTGGGGGAGAGGGATGGCAGATATCTGTCTAAAGGCCAACTCCTCCCACTGACAAGCAGGGGGTGAGAGAATCTATAGACAGGCAGGCACAGGGGATGGGAGTGTGGGGGTGCGGTGCTACATGTAAAAACAGCATAGTCACAATGGTCTGACCAGCATCATCTTGAATGTTTTAGGTACAGTTAATCTTCAGTTCCAGGGTCCATTTGTTCCAATTTCTTTGTGGTCAATTCTCAGAATTGTGGAAGCTCGTGTCCTGGGTACAGTCTGCTCATTTATGTAGGTAATTTCTCCNCCTGGTGTGCTGTGATTCATGGGGTCGCAAAGAGTCGGACACAACTGAGCGACTGAACTGACTGACTGAACTGAGGGAATAGTACTTCAAATTCAGAAATGCTGCTTAATACTGACAGTAGGGGATTTGGGATTGAGATCCCATTAAGTTGTATTTCTTCATCTACTATGCCAAGATCTACGAAACACTGAGCTCAGAACTAGAAATAAAATCATAAGACTCAAATTTTATAATTTAAGAAATTTACAGTTTAATTATTCTCCTGGTGACTCAGTTGGTTAAGAATATGCCTACAATGCAGGAGAATTAGGTTCAGTCCCCTGGGGAAGGAAATGACAACCCACTCTAGTATTCTTGCCTGGGAAATAAATTAACAGAGGAGCCTGGAGGGCTACTCTTCATGGGGTCACAAGAGTCAAACTCGACTTGGAGATTAAACCATCACCACCACCACCACCCAGGTTTATTGAGATATAATTGACATATAACATTGTGTAAGTTTAAGGTATACAATGTCATGATTTGATACACACATATATTACAAAATGTTAACCACAATAAGGTTAAGTACTCTTACCTGGAAAATCCCGTGGATGGAGGAGCCTGGTAGGCTGCAGTCCATGGGGTCTCAAAGAGTCAGACACGACTGAGCGACTTCCCTTTCACTTTTCACTTTCATGCATTGGAGAAGGAAATGGCAACCCGCTCCAGTGTTCTTGCCTGGAGAATCCCAGGGATGGGGGAGCCCGGTGGGCTGCCATCTATGGGGCTGCACAGAGTCGGACACGACTGAAGCAACTTAGCAGCAACAGCAGCAGCAAGACATCCTTCACCTCACACAATTACCACTGCTGTTATTGTGAGAACATTTAAAATCTAACCCTATCACTTCTCCCTTTCTAGTATACAATACAATGTTGTTAACTCCAGTCACCGCATTATTCGTTAAATCTCTCAACTTTATTTGTCTTATGAAGTTTGTACTCAAATTTCTGAATTTGAAGTTTGTATTCTTTGACCAACATCTCTTTCCCCATCCCCAACCCCTGGAAATAGTTCTGTCCTTTGCGTCTATGAGTTCAGCTTTTTTAGAGTTAACTATGGGCTTCCCTGGTGGCTCAGAGGTTAAAGCATCTGCCTGCAATGTGGGAGACCTGGGTTTGATCCTTGGGTTGGGAAGATCCCCTGGAGAAGGAAATGGCAATCCTCTCCAGTATTCTTGCCTGGAGAATCCCATGGATGGAGGAGCCTGGTGGGCTACAGTCCATGGGGTCCCAAAGAGGTGGACACAACTGAGTGACTTCACTCACTCACTCATTAATATGAGATCATATAGCATTTGACGTCCTCTATTTTATTTAGCATGATGCCCTCAAAGTCCATTTATGTTGTCAAGAACAGCTAGCATTCCTATTTTTAAAGGCTGAATGAACATTCTGTGTGGATATCTATAGTCGTTGTTCACTTGTTAAGTCGTGTCTGACTCTTTGGGACCCTGTGGACTGCAGCCAGCTTCTCTGTCCTCCATTCCCTCCTGAAGTTTGCTTAAATTCCTATCCATTGAGTCGGTGATGCCATCTTTTGTCAAATATTGATTCCATCTTTACTTGTTAGAGAATATTTTTTTTTGCTTCTCCCCCGCCCTTATAAAAAATATCATCAAGTCTCTATTTTATTTATTTAGCTGTGCCGGGCAGGCCTTACTCGTGGCACGTGGGGTCTTCAGTCTTCCATGTGGCGTGTGAAATCTTTAGTTGTGGTGTGCAAACTCTCATTTGTAGAATGTGGGATCTAGTTCCCTGACCAGGGATTAAACCCAGGCCCCCTGCGTTCGGAGTGTGGAGTCTTAGCCACTGCACCATCAGGGAATGCCCCTGCTTTACAGTGCGGTGTAAGTTTCTGCTATACAGCAAAGTGAATCAGCTATACATACGCATATACCCTTCTTTTTCGGATTTCCTTCCCATTCAGGTCACCACAGAGCCCTGAGTTGAGTTCCCTGTGCTATACGGTAACTTCTTTTTAGTTATCTATTTTATCCATAGAGTCAGTGGTCTATATGCATCAATCCCAGTCACCCAACTCTTCCCACCCTCACCCCCATGGTTTTTTATGAAGTTATTTCTAAGAACTCCAGCAGGAGTAAGCATGGGTGGGGATTTCTGTGCCAGACTCCCTCTGACTTCTCTGAGGGATTGCCCTCCCCACGTTGCCATAGCCACCTCTCCCCCATGGTCTGCCCACCCCCCACATTCCACTCCCATGATGGGAAACAGACCACCACTTCTTGGATTTGACAAGTATATCTTTCTAATAGGAGAGGCCCAGCTTTTCCTGAACTTCAGTGCTAAAAGCCCCTGGGTTGGGACTTTTCATGCACTTTGGGTAGAGACTCCTGAAAAATGAGGCATAACCAACAGCAGGCAGTAAGAGAATAGGAGGATGTCCACAGTACGAGGAGCATTGTGTCCAAACATGGAGAGAGGGACGTGGAGAGGACGGTAGACCAAGCATGGTTTATTTATCCAGTATGTTAGCATTTGGGGAATCTGGGGAGAGGCATAAGATTTATCTCCTAAGGCATCAGAGAATTTTTTGAACTATTTCTAAACCTTTTTGTAAGTCTGAAATTATTCCAAAACAAATGTTTAGCAGATTTTGTGATATGTGGTTTTTTTTTTTTTTCCACCAGAATAAAAATGTAAAATAAAATGTTTTGAAAGTGGCATCTGAAGCCTGTAAGCTTCGGTTTCCTTGGGGCATGTCACTCCCACTGCCTGCATTTGACTTTGCAGAGACGTTGATGAGCCAACCTCCCAAAGGTTTTTCAGACTGGGGAGGCTATTGAGCACAGGGTCTAGGGATTTGACGTTATTTTAAATCAACAAGCAGGTCATTGGAGGTTTTGAACAGTGCAGCAATATTATTTTGCAAAAGAACTCTATGTGGAGGACAATTTGGAAGGAGAATGACTCTAGGGAGATTTAACTAAGGACCATGGAAAAGGAAAGGAGACACATTAGCTAAATTTTAATGGAAGAATCGACAAATTTGGCTACTGCTGGTGATACCATTAATGGAAATAAAGAGACACTGGATATGTTGGGAGATATATAAATGTAAAGAGCTACTGAGTATTATAAACAGTGCCAGAGAGAAAGTAGAATCACTTTATGGAAAAAGGCATGAATAAAATCATAAATTTTATGAGTAACTATGTAAGGGAGGATTTCTAAATATGACATCAGAGAAACCTCGGACAATAAAATTTTAAATTGTATAGATTTTTAAAACCTTCTCACACAAATTAAAAAGTGAATAACCCAAGAATAAACTTTGCTGTGTACATATATATATATTTAAGATAAATCTTCAATGTCTTATAAATCCATAGTAAAAGACAAACTCCCAATTACAAAATTAATTGATAGCCGATTCACAAAGAAAACATACCTATGGCTGAAAGAAGGAAGGAAGTTCAGCCTCATTAATAATCAGACAAACGAAATTAGAAGAATTTGGGTTCCACCCATGAAATTGCACAAATGAAAAAATGATGTAAGGGGCTTCCCTGGTGGCTCAGTGGTACAGAATCTGCCTGCCAATGCAGGAGACACATGTCCGACCCCTAACCCAGGAAAATCCTACATGCTGCAACCAGGCCTGTGCACCACAACGATTGAGCCTGTGCTCCAGACCCTGGGAGCCGCAACTGCTGAGCCCATGTGCTGCAACTTCGGAAGCTCACGCACCCTAGGGCCTGTGCTCTGCAACAAGAGGAACCCACGCACCACAAGCAGGGAGTACCCCCACTTTCCGCAACTAGATAAAAGCCAGCTCAGCAATGAAGACCCAGCACAGCCAAAAATAAAATAGAGTTTAAAAAATGATAGTAAGCTGGGGAGTTTGAGAAGTAACGTGAAGAAACAGACGGTCACATACATGATTGGTGGGAGCAGAAATCTTTTTGGAGGAAGTGTACATATCCATTATCCAGCACCTTCCTTTCTAGGAATCAATCCAGAGTATGTAATCTTGAGTATACAGTAATTTATCTACAAGAATATTCATTAAAAGGGTTGAAAATAATAAAATTTAAAGCAACCTAAATGTACAAATTGGGAGATTGCTCAAATAAATTGTGGTAATAAAATGTTCCAGTAGTCATTACAAATATTATTTTGGATTTATGTCACAAGGATGAAGGGCTATTCAGTAAAAAACAAAACAAAACAAAACAAAACTCATGTATATTGCAATTATATTAAAACTTTTAATATCATTAAGGTATATGTATATTGTAATCTTATTAAAAATTGAAAGATAAAACTCTGGAAATACACATATCAAAATATTAATAGAATTATTTGTAAAGATCAAGTATGGATATTACATCTTTCCTTCTTGTTTCCTTACTATATTTTCTAATGTTGTACAAATGGTTTTATTCAAGTCACCTGTTGAAAGTGTACAATCCAGTAGTTTTCAACATATTCAGACTTGTGTGGTCATCATCACAATTTAGAATATTTTCATCACTTCAAGTTCAAACCCATTGGCAATCACTCTCCATTTTCCCTCATCCTTGCCAACAATTACCCTACCTTTTGTCTCTGTAGATTTGATTATTCTGGACATTTCCTATTATGGGAATTATATAGTATGTAGCCTTTTGTGACTCATGATGTTTAAGTGTTTCATTCCTTTTAAATGCTGAATAATATTTCATTGTAGGGATATATCATTTTATTTTTCTGTTCATCAGTGGAAAGATATTTGGGTTGTATCCATTTTTTGGCTATTATGAATAATACTGCTGTGAACATTAGTGAACAAGGTTTTGTGTGGACATGTATTTTCAACACTTTTGGATGTATACCTAGAAGCAGAATTGCTGGGTCATATGTTCTGTGTTTAAGATTTTGAAGACCTGCCAGAATGTTTTCCAAAGGTGCTACACCATTTTACATTCCCACAGTAGTGTATGAGTTTTCCAATTTCTTAATATATTTCTTAGCAATACTTGTTAAGTTCTGTCTTTTTTATTCTAAGCATCTTAGTAGAGAAGTAACATGTTTACCCCGTTGTGGTTTGGATGTGCATTTTCCCGAGGACTCATGAAGTTGAGCATATATATATATATATATATATATATATATATAGGCCCTGCTGGTGGCATGCAGGACCTTAGTTCTCTAACCCAGAGACTGAACCTGTGCCCCCTGCAGTGGAAGCTACAGGGGCAGTGGCAATGCAGAGCATATTTGCAAGTCCTTAGGGTCATTTGTATATCTTCTTTGGAAAAATATATCTTCAGATAATTTTCCCATTGAAAAACTGGATTGTTTTTTATTATTGAGTTGTTAGGATTCATTATATATTCTAGACACAAGTCCTTTATCAGACATATGAGTTGCAAATACCTTCTCCTATTTTGTGGGCTGTTTTTTCACTTCTTGATGGTATCATTCCAGAGCAAAAATTTTAAATTGTCAATCAAATTATCTATATTTTGCTTTTAGTGTCACAGCTAAGAAACCATTGCCTAATCTAGAGGAATAAATATTTATGTAAGAGTTTACTCAAGAAATGTGAATTTTAGCTTTTTAGGTTTATGATTCATTTTGATAAATCTCTGTGCATAGTGTGAGGGAAGGACCAACTTTGTTGTTTTGCATGTGGATATCTAGTTGCCCCAGCACCATTTGTTGAAATGACTATTCTTTCCCCATTGACTTGTCTTGACCCCTCTGCCAAAAATCAATAAACTATGAATGTATGGGTTTATTTCTGGATTCTCAACTCTATTCCCTCAATCTATTTGTCTGTTTGTATGCCAGTACCGTACTCAAAATGCCGGGCTGAATAAAGCACAAGCTAGGATGAAGATTGGTGGGAGAAATATCAATAACTTCAGATACTCAAATGATACCACCCTTATGGCAGAATGTGAAGAGGAACTAAAGAACCTCTTGATGAAAGTGAAAGAGGAGCATGGAAAAGCTGGCTTAAAACTCAACATTCAAAAAACTAAGATCATGGCATCTGGTCCCATCACTTCATGGCAAATAGATGGGGAAACAGTGGAAACAGTCACAGACTTTATTTTCTTGGGCTCTAACATCCCTGCAGATGATGACTGCAGCCATGAAATTAAGACACTTGCTCCTTAGAAGAAAAGCTATGACTCACCTAGACAGCATATTAAAAAGTAGAGACATTACTTAGCTGACAAAGGTCCATCTAGTCAAAGCCATGGTTTTTCCAGTGGTCATGTATGGATGAGAGAGTTGGACTATAAAGAAAGCTGAGCACCAAAGAACTGATGATTTTGAGCTGTGGTATTGGAGAACACTCTTGAGAGTCCCTTGGACTGCAAGGAGATCAAACCAGTCAATCCTAAAGGAAATAAGTCCTGAATATTAATTGGAAGGACTGATGCTGATGTTGATGCTGAGACTCCAATATTTTGACCACTTGATGGGAAGAACTGACTCATTGGAAAAGACCCTGATGCTAGAATGATTGAAGGCAGGAGAAGGGGACAACAGAGGATGAGATGGTTGGATGGCATTACTGGCTCGATGGACATGAGTTTGAGCAAGCTCTGGGAGTTTGTGATGGACAGGGAAGCCTGGCATGCTGTAGTCCATGGGATCACAAAGAGTCGGGCATGACTGAGTGAATTGAACTGAACTGAACCATATAGTCTTAATTACTGTAGCTTTATATTGAGCTTTTTAAAGCTTTATATTAAGTATATATTATAAAAAAGCTTTGTATTAAGTCAACCCTAAAGGAAATCAGTCCTGAATATTAATTGGAAGGACTGATGCTGAAGCTGGAGCTGAAATACTTTGGCCACCTGATGCGAAGAGCCGACTCATTGGAAAAGACCCTGATGCTGGGAAAGAAAGCAGAAGGAGAAGGAGACAGCATAGAATGAGATGGTTGGATGGCATCACCGACTCTATGGACATGAGTTTGACCAAGCTCTAGGAGTTGGTGGTGGACAGGGAACCCTGGTGTGCTGCAGTCCATGGAGTTGCAAAGAGTCGGACATGACTGAGAGACTAAAGTGAACTTATATTAAGCTTTGAACTTGGAGAATGTAAGCCATCCAACTTTGTTATTTTCTGTCAGATCTAGGTCCTTTTGCATATTCTAGGTCCCTTTGGCAGTCTAGGTCCCTTGCATATTCTTATATATCAATACTTTAGGGTCAACTTCTCAATTTCTTGCAGGGAAAGGGCAGCTGGAATTTTGATAAGGATTTAATTTTGACTCCAGAGATCAATTTGGAAAATCCTTCCACCTGTAGTGGATTGAATAGTAGTCCCAAAAGGATATATTACTTCCTAAGCTCTGGAACCTGTGGATGTGAATTTTTCTGGAAATTGACTCTTTGTAGATGTAATTGTTTCAAAATAAGATCATCCTGGGTTTACAGTGAGCCCTAAATCCAATGACAGTTGTTCTTATAAGGTAAAGATAGAGGGAGATTCTAAGACTTAGACACACAGAGGAGAAGTCCATATAAAGATAGAAGCAGAGATGGGAATCATGAAACCCCAGATCAACGGTGCCTGGAGCCACCAGAAGCTGGAACAGGCAAGGAAGGATTCTGAGGGAGCACATCCTTGATGACACCTTGAGTTCAGACTCCTGACCTTCACAACTGTGGGGGAGAATAGATTTCTGTTGTTTTAGGCTACCCGCTGTGGTCATTTATTACAGCAGCTGTAAGAAACTCTAGTTAATCCGTGTGCTGTGCTCAGTCGAGTCTGACTTTTTGTGACCTCATGGACTGTAGCCCACGAGGCTCCTTTGTCCATGGGGTTTCCCAGGCCAGAATACTGGAGTGGGTTGCCATTCCCTTCTCCAGGGGATCTTCCCAACCCAGGGGTGGGAACTGTGGTCTCCTGCTTCTCCTGCATTGACAGGTTATTTTACCACTAGCNTCATGGACTGTAGCCCACGAGGCTCCTTTGTCCATGGGGTTTCCCAGGCCAGAATACTGGAGTGGGTTGCCATTCCCTTCTCCAGGGGATCTTCCCAACCCAGGGGTGGGAACTGTGGTCTCCTGCTTCTCCTGCATTGACAGGTTATTTTACCACTAGCGCCACCTGGGAAACCCATACACAATCTAAACATCATTAAATCTTGCAACCTATGAACCTGGTTTGTTTCCGTTTATTTAGATCTTTAATTTCACTCAATAATGTTTTACAATTTTCAGTGTATTTGTCTTTCACTTCTTTTGTTAAATTTATTCCTAAGGCTTTTGTTCTATTGATGCTATTGTAAATAAACTTTAAAATTTTTCATTCTTGGATTGTATGGAAATACAGTTGTTTCTCATGTCTATAGCCTTGTTGAACCTGATTGCTAGCTCCAATTGGTTTTCTGTATATATGGATTTCCTATAAATCCATAAGGTTTTATAAAATAAAATCATGACATCTGCAAATAGAAGTATTTCGCTTCTTCCTTTCTTGCTAGGAGCCTTCCTTACAATGTTAAATGGAAGTGGTCAGAACATATGCACTCAGTTCAGTTCAGTTCAGTCGCTCAGTTGTGTCTGACTCTTTGTGACCTCATGAATCGCAGCACGCCAGGCCTCCCTGTTCATCACCAACTCCTGGAATTCACTCAAACTCACGTCCATCGAGTTGGTGATGCCATCCAGCCATCTCATCCTCTCTCATCCCCTTCTTCTCCNCTTTGCATTGATTGCTGAGGAAGGCTTTCTTATCTCTTCCTGCTATTCTTTGGAACTCTGCATTCAGATTCTTTTTCTTTCCTTTTCTCCTTTGCTTTTCGCTTCTCTTCTTTTCACAGCTGTCTGTAAGGCCTCCCAGACAGCCACTTTGCTTTTTTGCATTTCTTTTCCGTGGGAATGGTCTTGCTCCCTGTCTCCTGTCCAGATGCACTACCCATGCTCCATTATGCAGCTACATGGCCCTCTAGATTCTCATGAACACATCAGATTATTGCAAAGCCCCACATAAATATCCTATTTCTTAGCTTTTTTTTTTTTTTTTGGTTATTCTATTATGTCTTGCATGAATATCAGCCCCTTTTGCTACTTTCAGTGGTTGCCAGGCTGCTGTGTGTGTGTGTGTGTGTGTGTGTGTGTGTGTTTTAATTTTTTGGTTGTTGTTGTTTTTTATTCTATTTATTTATTTGTTTGGCTGTGGTGGGTCTTAGTTGCGGCATGTGGGATCTTCGATCTTCACTGACGCATAATGGATCTTGTTCCCTGACCAGGGATCAAACCCAGGCCCCCTGCATTGGGAGTGTGGAGTCTTAGCCATTGGACCACCAGGAAAGTTCCCCAGGCTGCAGTCTTTAACTGTGATTGTGAGCTATTGATTTTCATGATTATCAAAGAATGAGAGGGGGATGGGAATAGGACAGATTAAAAATGCCAGAAGGCTCATTGTTCTTTACCAAAACTCAGCCTTTTTTCTTGAAAAAATGTTCCCTGATGGCTTATAGCCTTTGATTAATTTCCAGAGTTCCAGAAAGTTGATCATGACAGTTTTTGCCAGCCTCATTTCTTTATGGAGTAGAGAATTTTTAGAGGTCCTGAGCTTGGTGGGCTACAGTCTGTGGGATCGCAAAGAGTCAGACACGACTGAAGAGACTTAGCATGCATGCATGCGCTCTGTATTTTTGTTAATATCACCCTTGCAGTCTTAAGCTTAGATTTTAAAACTTAACTCCTAACAATATTTCCAGTGTTTTATTAATAAATCTTGAGGAAAATGGGTGATTTATTTCTAGATTTAATTCATTTCGTACATAAATAAAACTCTCCTCAAGTTGATAGTGACATGCAGCCAAATTGTCGCTCATTGTCAAATGTGTTTTAAGTACTGAGAAAAAGGTCTATATACAAAGGACTGAGAAAGAGTACACTGTATACAAAGAACGTGAATGTAGATGTTCCAACAGCCAAATATTTTATTGTACAATGAAATGCTGATGGAAAGGCAGTGAGGTTATGATGAGTTTGACTTGCATCCTGATTATGTAAGTGATCTACATGGCTAGGTTCTGTGTGTAAATATCAGCTTGAGGAGAGGTTTATTTATGCGTTAAATGAATTAACTCAAGAAATGAATTACCCACTTTCCTCAAGATTTATTAATAAAACATTGGGAATATTGTTAGGAATTGAGGTAGCTTGGATGGCTATGCTAAAGACGATTGAGGAATATTTTGCTCTGGGAAATTCAGCTCCCAGCTCCCCTAAGCATTTGAAGTCCATCTCTCAGTATTTTTTATATAGTGAAAAGTTTTATATTTGGAATTAGCCAGCTGGACTCAGTTTAGATGATCCTAATTTTGTTGGCAACATCCAAAGCGTCACGGTCAGGAGCCAGTTGAACATATGCCTTCTTCTCTCCATCAGTCCTGATCAGAGTGTTGACCTTAGTCGTGTCAATGTCTTTGCTGTTGTTCAGTTGCAAAGCTATGTCTGACTGTTTGCAGCCCCGTGGACTGCAGCACACCAGGCTCAATGGCGTAGAGCTTCTTCTAGAAATATTTTTTAGTTGGTGGAAAACTGCTTTACAATATTGTGTTGGTTTCTGCCACACAACAATGTGAATCAGTCATAATTATATATGCATCGTCTCCCTCCCTCTTGAGCCTCACTCCCCTCCCCCCACCCACTCTCCTAGGTCATCACAGAGCGCCAGGCTGGGCTCCCTGTGTTATACAGCAACTTCCTGCTAATGAACCCAGTAGAGAGCAGACTTGCGGACTCAGCTGAGGGTGAGACAAACTGAGAAAGTAGCACTGACGTACATAGACTATCAGGCACACAGTAGGTGGCATAGAGCTTCTCCATGGCCTGACTAATTTGGTGCTTGTTGGCCCTGACGTCCACAATAAACACGAATGTGTTGCCTTCTATGTTCCTCATGGCTGACTCAGTGGTGAGGGGGACTTAATGATGGCATAGTGATCAAGCTGGTTTCTCTCAGGGGTGCTCTTGAAGGATATTTGGGCTACCTCCTGAGACGCAGTGTTTTGGGCCACTGGAAGGTGGGTGATGCTCAGATCTTCTTTTTCTGTGGTTGAGGACATCTTTCCAAAGCAGTCTGTGGACTGCTTTACTGGCCTTCAAGGCCTTTGCTTTGGCTTTGACTCCGGAAGGGCAGCAGCTTCCTTCTTTGCCTTTGGTGCCATCTTTGCAAAAAACAGTCTCTTGCTTTTTAATTTTTGCATTTTCTTGCTTTTCCAACAAATGACTTTACAACTCATACAACCAAATCTCTCAAATATTTTTATCTCCTTGCCACTCTATAAGCTTTTAGACATTTTAGATTCTTTAAAAGGTGTACTAGGTCACACCATCCTCTGGCTGGTAGATAATTAAAATCAGCACAGAACAGCAATATACACCCTCTAAAGCAATGGTTAGTTCTCAGCCTTTATGCTGCCATGACATGTTTGATGAATGATTTTCTTATGTGGGAAACATTCTCAAGGGCACATTCATATTTGGACAAACATCTCAAATTTGGAAGTCATGCTTTGTGGTAATTTGTAATCATCAGAACAGTTAACTCCCCATCTGTAGCAGAGGCTCTTTGTGACTCACAGTGGAGATAAACTTGGGCTGTATGGCAGGACGGTCCCAGCATTCTGGCTACAATGTCACTCCTTTGTCTCCCAGAATTCATAGATGTATATATTTATAGGAATATATACACACGTGTGTGTATATTAGTTGCTCAGTTGTGTCCAACTCTTTGCAAGCCCGTGGATTGTAGCCTGCCAGGCTTCTCTGTCCATGGGATTCTCCAGGCAAGAATACTGGAGTGGGTAGCCTATCCCTTCTCCAATATACACACATACATACATATTAAAGTAAACCTTTTGGAAATTTCAGTACTTTAGCTAAAAACAACTCAACATATTGTTTTGGTTAATAGTCTGTACAGCCAGATTGTGTAGGATAGAATCTGATTTCATTATGTGCTAACACTGTGATCCCCTGGCAAGTTAACCTCTGTCCTTCAGCATCATCATCCATCAAGTGGACATAATGGTACCTGTGTCATAAGGTCACTGTGAAGACACCTGAGATCACGTATATAAAAGAACAAATCTGCTTCTTATAGTGGACACTCTTTTGTTTGCAACAGATCACTCTGACTCACCTTGCACTTGATTGTTCAAAATGATTTAGAGTTACATAAATCAGAGTTATGTACCTCTTAAAGAGTTTAGAGTTACATAAATAAAACTACTGGGCTTCCCAGGTGGCTCAGTGGTAAAGAATCCACCTGCAAAGCAGGAGACGCAGGTTCGATCTCTGGGTCAGGAAGATCCCCTGGAGAAGGAAATGACAGCTCATATCAGTATTCTTGTCTGAGAAATCCCACGGACAGAGGAGCCTGACTGGTTACAATCCATGGGGATCACAAAAAAGTCAGACACAACTTAACGACTGAACAACAAATACTAAACTTTGAGTAAGTTTTTCTACTCATTCAGGACGTGTCAGTAATCTGGAAGCCTTTTTGGTTTTAGAGATGGAATCCTTTATCACATGAAATCATATGAAGAACCCTAGGGCAGAAACCAGTAACAAACAGATGCTCTGTTTGCACTGGGAGGTCTGTGCAAATAGATGGGAGGTCAGATGGGAGGTCTGAAGCCCCATCTTTTCTGTCTGCAGCAGCACTTATGGAGTCATAAGGAATTCTAGGCATTCAATGAAAACAGTTGGAAATCCTGTAGTCTGGTCATGCTTTTGCAATACCAGTGTTCTCTTTCTGGGCAACATGTGAGCATGTAAAATGAAGAACAATGTCCAACCTAGCTTGTCTGTCTTTTTTTCTTTTAATTTATTAATTTTTTGGGGGGGCTGCACTGGGTCTTAGTTGTGGCGTGTGGGATCCTTTTGTTGTGATTTGGGGAATCTGTTGGTTGTGTGGCATGTGGGATTTAGTTCCCTGACCAGGGATTGAACCCAGGGGTCCTGCAGTGGGAGCACAGATTATTTATTAGCCACTGGATCAAGGAAGTTCCTAACTTTTATGTCTTGAAAAAAAAAATCAGCCTAGAAGTTTACCCTTCTGCAATATGCAAGGCTGTGAGCTTAATTAGCAATTCCATCAGTGTATGTGTTTAGGAGATTATCTGCCTTGGGAGTTCAGTACACCCATTTGGAGTGTAAAACCTTATAGGGTGGTGACTTTCAAGCTTTAAAAAACATCAGTATTACCTGAAGGCCTTGTTAAATCAGATTTCTGGGCCCCAATACCAGAGTTTCTGATTTGGTAGGACTTGGATAGTATCTGAAAATGTGCTTTTATTTCTTTTTTAAAACAATTTGATCTAATTCAAATACCATATTATGAATACTTTCAAAGTGTACAATTCAACAGTTTTTAGTATATCTATAGAGTTTTGCTCGATGGGAACCCCCTATAGGGATTCCCTGGTGGCTCAGATGGTAAAGCATCTGCCTGCAATGCAGGGGACCTGGGTTCGATCCCCAGGTCGGGAAGATCCCCTGGAGAAGGAAATGGCAACCCACTCCAGTACTCTTGCCTAGAAAATTCCATGGATGGAGGAGCCTGGTGGGCTATAGTCCATGGGGTCGCAAAGAGTCGGACATAACTGAGCGACTTCACTCACTCGCTCATAGAGTTTTGCAACCATCACCACAATCAATTTTCTTTATTATTTCTTAATATAAATTTATTTGTTTTAATTGAAACTAATTACTTTACAATATTGTATTGGTTTTGCCATACATCAACATGAATCTGCCACATGTGTACACATGTTCCCCTTCCTGGACCCCCCCTCCCATCTCCCTCCCCGTACCATCCCTCTGGGTCATCCCAGTGCACCAGCCCCAAGCATCCTGTNGGGGAAACTTACCAAAATGAAATGAGAAATAAGTGAAAAAGAAATAATTTTAATTTAATTAAATTTAAAAGAAAAATTTAGCGTATTTTTGGGGAAAGTCAAGTTGGACTGAAGAAGGGCTACTGCGGAAAATTTTTTTATCACATTTTATCCTGTCTTAGCCCCAGAAAATTTTTATATGTTATATATATATGTGTGTATATATATTTTCTTTTAAAGTGTCCTTTTATCTTAAAATTGTTTATAGGGACTTACCTGGTGATCCAGTGGATAAGTCTCTGCACTCCCAAAGTAAGGGGACTAGGGTTCAATCCCTGGTCAGGGAACTAGATCCCACAGGCCACAACTAAAGATCCAACATGCCTCAACTAAGACCCAGCACACTCAAAGGGGGAAAAAAAATTTCTGCAGAGCATTGTGTATATCAAATACATTTACAATGAAAGCCATTCTCCATAATGCTTATAAAGCAAGCAGGTGGCTGACAGTCATGTCACAGTACTTGGGGAAACAGTACACTCCCCTTTATTAGTCTGTGAAAAGATACTTCTGTTATGATTGTCAAATAACTAGAAGGCTTGATTTAATACTATTTGTTTTTAATGGCTTATTGCATTCCTTCCTGTCCCACATCCCCATTTTTTTAAGGCAGCAAAAAAAGTAGTGGAAACTAAAAGAGCAAGAACAACACATTCTGAAGATAAACCTAATGGTAAAGATGTTGAATTGGCAACTGAATCTAATTTGGATACAATAAAAAGGTTTGTAAATTCATTAGTACATTTTTGTCTTATGAATGTAACAGCTATGTAAAAGTGATGGTAGTGAGCTGTTAATAAAAATAATTCTTGAGCAGTAGGTGTACTGTCTTACTGATGACTTATATTTGGAAGTACTGTAGAGTTACATCATGGCTTATGCAAATACTAAGCAACAGTAGAGAGAAAACAGTACTGTGTAGATAGTGTGATATCATTTACTGTTCTCAGGGAACATGAGCTCCAGAACAGTATTGAGCCTGGAAGCCTGAATCATCTGTGTCCCTTAGTTCTCAAATCGTACATGCCCTCATGTGACTGTTGCACTGAGGGTTATTCTGATATGCTAAAATATTGTCCATCTTCTCTGTGAATGATGCATATTCAGTCGCTTCAGTGGTGTCCAACCCTTTGCAACCCTGTATACATAGCCCACCAGGCTCCTCTGTCCATGGGATTCCCAGGCAGGAAAACTGGAGTGGGTTGCCACATCCTCCTCCAGAGGATCTTCCCTTCTCAGGGATCGAACCCACCTCTCCTGTGTCTCCTGCATTGGCAAGCAGATTCTTTACCACTGAGCTGCCTGGGAAGCCCTTCTTTTTGTCTAAGGGCAAGCTAACTCTACATCTGGTGGACAAGTGCAGACACTGATTTGCTCCAGTGTTACAAGGAAGCAGGCTGTGTCATTCCTACATATTGAGAGAAAAAAATTCAGTTTCTAAAATTATTTCTTCTTTAGGGATTTTCAAGGGTAATTTTTGCAGAATTGACTTTTATCTTTTGCTTTGGCTTTAGAAACTAACTCTATTAAAGACAATAAAATCTACCATTATAAAGATCTTTTATATTGAACCTGTGGTCNAAGGAAGCAGGCTGTGTCATTCCTACATATTGAGAGAAAAAAATTCAGTTTCTAAAATTATTTCTTCTTTAGGGATTTTCAAGGGTAATTTTTGCAGAATTGACTTTTATCTTTTGCTTTGGCTTTAGAAACTAACTCTATTAAAGACAATAAAATCTACCATTATAAAGATCTTTTATATTGAACCTGTGGTCCATTCCTTCTCTTCATCTACCCTTAAACCATGGCCAAAAAGTCAAATCCTTGTGGTCTCTGTATGGATGTATTTGGCAGTGGATATAGTATTACTCTCTTCTCAGGACCATGGTTTAAGTGCTGTGAGCCCCCATGTTAACTACTGATTTAGAGGAGGGAGTTGGAGTCTGAATTGCATGGATGTGGCATTGGTCACACCTCAGGAGTAACCTCAGTCTTACAGTTCTTGTCCCTGCCTGTCAAAACATGTTCTGCTCCTCTCTGCTCCATTGAAGTCTTGTTTCTCATTGACTTTTTTCTAAGACCCATTTTGAGAAGTAGGGATTTCACTTTTATTGGCTTGGTTATTTCATTTTGTTTAGGAAATCAAAGTTTAGTAATACTAAGACATAATAAATTCTGTAGCCCAGACTTCTTGCCCTCTATAGTACTGCTTTAAAGTAAAATAAAATTAGAGCTTATCATGATTCTTGCAGATAATGAATGTTTCCTATGTATTCCCTTAATATCGTGCCACCACCTATTTCAGATGCCCTTCTAGGTATGCAATTCAATCATTGTGTAAAACAGTTCTTGTCTATCTGTACCCTGACTCTCCTCCTTCCCCTCACACATCCAGTTATCTCTCCAAGTGTTATAAATTCCATCTTAGAAATGCTTCTCTAATCCATTCATTTTCTTAGCAAAACTCTATTGTCTTTGCCCTGCTTCATTCCGTATTCCAAGGTCAAATTTGCCTGTTATTCCAGGTGTTTCTTGACTTCCTACCTTTTCATTCCAGTCCCCTATAATGAAAAGGACATCTTTTTTGGGTGTTAGTTCTAAAAGNAAGTGTCCAGTAATGAGTTATGAGATGTCAGTGGGTTTGGAGTGACTTTGGGCAGCCTATATATTGAAGCTCAGGGCTGTGTTCCTGTGTTGCTAGAGAATTTGTGTGGTATGTCTTGCTCTGCAACTTGTTGGCCCTTGGGTGGTGCTTGGTCTCAGTGTAGGTATGGAGGCGTTTGATGAGCTCCTATCGATTAATGTTCCCTATAGTCAGGAGTTCTCTGATGTTTTCAGGATTTGGACCTGTCTCCTGCTTTTGTTTTTCAGTCTTCTTTTTACAGTAGCCTCAAGACTTCTCCATCTATACAGCACCGTTGATAAAACGTCTAGGTTAAAGATGAAAAGTTTCTCCACAGTGAGTGGCACCCAGAGAAGTTCACAGAGTTACATGGAGAAGAGAAGAGGGAGGAAGGAGTTAGAGGTGACCCAAATGAGATGAGGTGGGATCAGAAGAGGAGAGAGCAAGCTAGCCAGTAATGACTTCCTTATGTGTGCTCCACAGTCTGGACCGCTCAGAGATGTTCATGGAGTTATACAGAGAAGAGGGAGGAAGGAGACAGAGGTAGCCAGGAGGATAAAAGGGGGAATCAAAAGGAGAGAGACAGATCCAGGCAGTAATCAGTTCCCTAAGTGTTCTCCACCGTCTGGAACACACAGAGATTCACAGAGTTGGGTAGAGAAGAGAAGGCAGAGGGAGGAGATAGAGGCAACCTAGTGGAGAAAAAGGAGAGTCCAAAGAGGGAAAGAGCAGTCAAGCCAGTAATCTTGCTCCCAGGTAAAAATGGGTACTGAAGATTGGGTTCTTAAAGGTACAAAATGATTAAAAAAAAAAAAAAGATAAAAAATCTAGAGTAGAGGTTGGGTTTTCAAAAATACAATATTAAAGAAAAGAAAAAAAGTCACAAAAATTATTAAAAAAATATATATGAAGTATGCTTTAAAAAATAGGGTCTCTCTCTCTCTCTCTCTCTTTTTTTTTTTTGCAAAGTAATAGGTTACTGCTGCCACTGCTGCTGCTAAGTCACTTCAGTCGTGTCTGACTCTGTGCGACCCCACAGACGGCAGCCCACCAGGTTCCTCTCTCCCTGAGATTCTCCAGGCAAGAACACTGGAGTGGGTTGCCATTTCCTTCTCCAATGCATGAAAGTGAAAAGTGAAAGTGAAGTCGCTCAGTTGTGTCTGACTCTTAGTGACCCCATGGACTGAGGCCACCAGGCTCCTCTGCCATGGGCTTTACCAGGCAAGAATACTGGAGTGGGTTGCCATTTCTTTCTCCAATGGATCTCCCCAAATCCTGAATATTAACTCATTCAATAAATATTTGTTAGTTCAATTCACTAGAAATCTAAACAAAATAAGANTCTTAGTGACCCCATGGACTGAGGCCACCAGGCTCTTCTGTCCATGGGGTTCTCCAGGCAGGAGTACTGGAGTGGGGTGCCATTGCCTTCTCCAATAGTAGGTTATAAAAATGAAAATTAAAGGAATAATAGAGGACTTAAATTTTTTTTTTTGAAGTATGATAGAAAAATATATCTAGGACTTTCTCTGGTGTTGTTGTGGGCAATGTGGGGTCAGTTCATTTTCGACTAGTTCCTTTGTCTGGCTTATATTTCTCAAGATCTATAGGACCCTTCCTATGTAGTCAGTACTAACTACAGGGCTTTAATCTATTGCACCTATCACTTCCAAGGCTGTTCCCTCTGTTTTAGCTTCTGTTTGCTGGTCTCTTCAGTGTCTAGTTTCCACCCTGACACAAGGGGGCAGTGGTGGACACTTTTTTAGGCTCACTTGTTCAGTCACGCTGTGGGAAGGGAGGGACCCTGCAAACAAATAACACTGGCGTGTGGTCACAGTGTCTCAGCTACACTGGGCCTGCCCCCGCTCATGGCACGTGTGCCCGCCCTGCCCACACTGCTCAGGCTGTAGGTTGCTCCGCTGGAAACCATCCGAGGCTGGCCCTGGGCTGCATGCACCTCCCAGGTCTAAGCTGCTCAGGTTCAGACACTCAGGTAGTCCTCGAGGCACAGACTCGGTTGGGCCTGCATTTTGTGCCCATCCCAGGTCCGAGCAGCTCAGGTAATCAGGTGTTCGGTGAGCACGGTCCCTGAAACTTATTGCCTCCCCGTTCCTGCTGCTCTGTTTTCTGGGTGTACAACTGGCACACCTTCTCAGGTGGATGTTGACCATCCAGAATCCCAAGAAGTCTTAGCAAAGAAGCCTGCTTGCAGTTTGGTAGATAATGCCTCTCTGGCGCCACGATTGCCCCCTTCTGGCTCTGACTGCCCTTGTCTGCCTGTCACCAGAGGGAGATAGTCTGCAGTGGGCTAGCTCTACTCAGTCCTTTGTTCTGGGAGTGGGCCTGATGGTGTCTTCAGTTCAGTTCAGTTTAGTCGCTCAGTCATATCTGACTCTTTGTGACCCCATGAATCACAGCACGCCAGGCCTCCCTGTCCATCACCAACTCCGGAGTTCACTCAGACTCATGCCCATCGAGTCAGTGATGCCATCCAGCCATCTCATCCTCTGTCATCCCCTTCTCCTCCTGCCCCCAATCCCTCCCAGCATCAGAGTCTTTTCCAATGAGTCAACTCTTCACACAAGGTGGCCAAAGTACTGGAGTTTCAGCTTTAGCATCATTTCTTCCAAAGAAATCCCAGGGCTGATCACCTTCAGAGTGGACTGGTTGGATCTCCTTGCAGTCCAAAGGACTCTCAAGAGTCTTCTCCAACACCATAGTTCAAAACATCAATTCTTCGGCGCTCAGCCTTCTTCATGGTCCAACTCTCACATCCATACATGATCACTGGAAAAATCATAGCCTTGACTAGACGGTCCTTTGTTGGCAAAGTAATGTCTCTGCTTTTCAATATGCTATCTAGATTGGTCATAACTGTTCTTCCAAGGAGTAAGCGTTTTCTAATTTCATGGCTGCAGTCACCATCTGCAGTGATTTTGGAGACCAAAAAAATAAAATCTGACACTGTTTCCACTGTTTCCCCATCTATTTTCCATGAGGTGATGGGACCAGGTGCCATGATCTTTGTTTTCTGAATATTGAGCTTTAAGCCAACTTTTTCACTCTCCACTTTCACTTTCATCAAGAGGCTTTTGAGTTCCTCTTCACTTTCTGCCATAAGGGTAGTGTCATCTGCATATCTGAGATTATTGATATTTCTCCCAGCAATCTTGATTCCAGCTTGTGGTTCTTCCAGCCCAGCATTTCTCATGATGTACTCTGCATGTAAGTTAAATAAGCAGGGTGACAATATACAGCCTTGATGTACTTCTTTTCCTATTTGGAACCAGTCTGTTGTTCCATGTCCAGTTCTAACTGTTGCTTCCTGACCTGCACACAAATTTCTCAAGAGGCATGTCAGGTGGTTTGGTATTCCCATCTCTTTCAGAATTTTCCACAGTTTATTGTGATCCACACAATAAGATGTTGTCTTAGGTTAAGGCTTTTTGCGTGGCAGCTATCCCACAGTCTGGTTTGCTAGCCCAAGTTAGTTCCCTCAGATTGCCCTTGGGGCATTCAGGCCCGGTCCTTACTCTAAGCAATGCAGCCCTTGTCTCCCTGCCCAGCCCCCACTTGCTAGTGGCGGGTGTAGGCATCTGCACTGCTTCTCCGCTGGGGGAGTTACCATTGGGCTCATAATCTGTGGGTTTTAATTATTTATTTATTTTTCCTCCCAGTTATGTTGCCCTCTGTAGTTCCAAGGCTCGCCACAGACTCAGCAGTGAAGTGTTTCCTGGTGTTTGGAAACTTCTCTAAGACGGAGTTCCGTCCCTACCTCTTTTGTCTCTCTTTTTGTCTTTTATATTTCTTCCTACCTCCTTTTGAAGACAATGGGCTGCTTTTCTGGGTGCCTGATATCCTCTGCCGGCATTCAGAAGTTGTTTTGTGGAATTTACTCAGCGTTTAAATGTTCTTTTGATGAATTTGTCGGGGAGAAAGTGGTCTCCCCGTCCTATTCCTCCACCATCTTAGGACCGCACAATCAATTTTAAAATCAATTTTTATCACCCCTAAAGAAACCTTGTATCCATTAGCAGTCACTCCCAGTTTCTTTCCAACCCTCAGTCCTGGGCAACCACCAGTTTGCTTTGTCTCTACAGATTTGTCTGTTTGGGACATTTCATATAATATGTGGTCTCTTTTTTAAAAAGTTTTATTATAGTTGACTTACAATATTATGTTCATTTCTACTGTATAGCAAAGTTATTTATATATATGTATATTGTTATGTATGTGTGTGTGTATATATATACACACACACACATTCTTTTTCATATCCTTTTCCATTACAGTTTATCACAGGATAATTCCTTGTGCTATACAGTAGGACCTTGTTGTTTATCCATTCTATGTATACCAGTTTGCATCTGCTAATCTCAGACTCCCAATGTAGCTCTCTTCTATACTCTCCCCCTTGGCAACCACCAGTCTATCTCTGTGCCCCTAATTCTGCTTCTGTATCATTTGTGTCATATTTTAGATTCCACATATAAGTGATATCATATGGTATTTGTCTTTCTCTTTCTGACTTACTTCAGTTAGTATGACAATCTCTAGGTCCATCCATGTTCCTGCAGATGGCATCATTTCATTCTTTTTCATGGTTGAGTAGTATTCTCTCTCTGTGTGTATAATGTATGTATATATGCTTCCCAGGTGGCTCAGTGATAAAGAATCTGCACACACACACACACACACACACACACACACACACATATATATATACACAAAAGTGAAAGTGTTAGTTGCTCAGTTATGTCCAACTCTTTGCAACCCCCATGGACTGCAGCCTGATACTGGAATGGGTAGCCATTCTCTTCCCTAGGGGTTATTTCCTACCCAGAGATCAAATCCAGGTCTCCCACATTGCAGGCAGATTCTTTACCATCTGAGCCACCAGGGAAACCATATACATATATGATACTGTGGAATATATATATACCATGACTTCTTTATTCATTTGTTGATGGACATTTTCGTTGCTTGCATGTCTTGGCTATTACCAGTAGTGCTGCAGTGGACATCGAGGTACATGTATCTCTTTGAATTATAGTTTTCTCTGGATATATACCCAAGAGTGGGATTGCTGGATCAGAGCATCCATACTGCTCTCCATAGTGGCTGCACCAACTTACATTCCTACTGACAGCTTAGGGGGGTTGTCTTGAAAATGGGGATTTCTAACAAGTGCTGCTGGTCTGGGGCCACTTTGAAAACCATTATTATTAGAGAGGAGAATAAGTCGAGTGGTTGGTTACTCCATAACACCAGGGATTCATCTTTGATGAAACACTCTATATTCACTGCCATCTTGTGAAATTTTGAGATTTAATTTAACATTTATTTATTGAATGTCTACTATGGACCAAACAAACACTATGCTAAATCTTGAGAGTAAAATAGATTAACTCTACTGTATCTTCTTGAGAAGGATTACACTTTAGTGCAGGACAGGCCAGTAAGCAGGCAATTATACTAATATAATATAGCGTGAAAAGCTCTCTAATAGAGCTAAGTATGAGGTGCTAGGGAGCCTGCCACATCTTTGGGCTCAGAGAAGGCTTTCTCAAGAAGACAACACCTACATTCGAAATAAAAAATACACTCTCACTTGGAAGACAACCTAAGGACAGTTTGGTAGGTTTTAGGTTGTATTTGCTTGTGCTTAACTTTTTTTGTTGCTTTGTGGTTAACTTTTATATAACAAAATAATCTTGTCATTGAGTCTAAAGTTCAGTTCTGTCTTTTTATATTTACTATTCTAAGAACTAAGGCAAGTTTCTGGCAAGCCATGGAAGCATGACCTTTTGTACAAGCAGATGTGGAAAGGAGAGTTCTTGTTTCCAATGCTTGAGCAGCAAGAACAGTAATAAGAGAAGCTCCTATAAGTGAGTTTTCATTTCTGTTCCTTTTAAAGTGTAATTAGAATGACTGGCCTATTATGTGGGTTATCATATTTGCTGGTAAACAACTTATTGATATGTTTCTTTTGAAACACTTGGTAAGAGTGATTAAAATGCATGAGACTATGGTTTCTGGAATGAATCACTCAAGCATCATTTTCCACTGGTGGGCGCTGAATTAGAAAAGTGAGAGCTTGCATAACTTAAATATACTTACACATATTTTATACGGTATTTCTTTCTGTAACAGGATTTTTTTTTCATGCCTCATAAACATTTGATAACATCAATAATTTAAATTATTTTATATGACATTCATTTTAGAGAATGAGGTATTGGAAAATAAAAGCCATTTCTTGATCAGTGCCTCCTGACCATTGGGGTGTCATTGTGTCCTTGGCTTCCTCAAACCCTTTCTCAATTTTTAATTTAGATGGAAAAAGAATAGAGCAAGGGAGATTTGGGAACTGTAGTGGAGAAGGGACGTATCATGGCCAGTGTGAACTGAGAATATATATTATAGGACTTATTCTCAGCTCAGATATGTGTAAAAGTCATTTTTCTCTTTCTGCTTGGCAACCAACCCTTGCTGACCTCCAGATATCTACCAGACAGTATCTGTCAATAGTTCTGTAGGGAGAAAGCATTTCTGCAGAGCAGAGACAAAGGTACATAGTCTAATCATTTTTCAAAGCAGATCAATGTTTTTTAATCTTTTTGATACCAAGGCCTCCTATGACAAAGATGAAAAAAAATATCTCTGCCCTCCCAGAGACTGTAATGTGCATTCCCTTGAGGATCACAGCATTTTTTTTTTTGCAAATTTTCACCAGCAGAGATGTCAATCTTTTGTGTGGTTTGTATTATAAAAGAAATAGATGCTTTTGTTGTTTTCCAAATATGTAAGTGTAATATAATTTTAAATATGCTTTTTTATTCCACAAACATATTGTTTCCCCTAGAAGACTGATATTTCTCCATTGGAAGATTAGGTCCCGCTCCTGTCTCCCAGGGATGAGAAGTACAGCTCCAGATGTGTGTTGGTGGGGAGGGGAGAAAACATTAAAGTTATACTTACATGACTATTTCTAGTTACTAAGACAAACACATTAAACTTTAATAACAATTAATAAGTTAGTTAACACTGATACCACTGATACCGTCACTTGATTTCTGAGTCAGTTACCTGAGTATTCTGAGGAAAGATTGGGACAGTCGCAATGTGGACAGCGTCACCGTGGTTCTTTCATTTGTTACCTTGCTTCATATTGTGACTTAGGCCATTTACACCAACTTTAAGTGGAATATATGCATTTCGGATAAACATAGCCTACAAAAAAGACTCCTACCAAAAAATCATAGGTAACATAGAATAACAACTTTGTAAACATAAGCACACGTAGTAATTAGATTAAAAGCAAGCATCTATAATATAAAAACATCCATACAATTTTAAGTGAACTTCGGAGTCATGCAATATTCCTCACAGTTTATAGCATTTCACTAAACACTTAACACTTAATGTTTGGGTACACATTAGGAAATATTTTAAAGAAGTGACAAGAAAAATACATGTAAAAAATTTAGAATCAAACTAACATAATTCTTATAAAGAAATTTGTAACTTTAAAAGTTCCATGGAAAGAGGAACCTGGTGGGCTACAGTCCATGGGGTCGCAAAGAGTTGGATGCAAGTGAGCGACAAACACAACACTTTGCCAAGAATGATTAAGTAAAAATAGAAAAGGCCCAAATGATCAGTACTAGGAATGAGAACACGGGAGTGAGGGGACTACTGGAGACGTTACAGGCATAATCAACTTAATGCCAATAACATTTAAAATGTAAATAGACTGGAAAAAAATCCCTGAAAAAATATAACTGCTAAAACCTGGTTTTATTAAATATATTAATAATTATTTACTTTATGATTTATAATGATTATCATAATTAAGTTTCATTAAAATAATTTATTAAAAATAAAACTGGCTCAAAGAATAGAGAACCACAATAGTTAGGAATTGTTAAGGCAGTTGAGTCAGTGGTTAAACATTGTTCAGTAGAGAGAACTCTGGGGCTACATGTGTTTTATAAAACATCCAGAGAAAAAGCAACTCTAGCCTTCCGAAAACAATTGCAAATAATTTTAAAAATAAGAAATATTCTGGAACTAATTTTATGAATATAGCATAATTTTGGTATAAAATTCTGGTAAGGTCAGCATAAGAAAAAAAACTATAGGCCAATATAAACTAATTAATAGCATTTCAACAATGCACAAAAGGTTGATATTTCATGAGCAAGTTGTATATATCCTAGGAATGCAAGATATTATCTTTTCAGTATTAGAGAATTGGCTAAGCAATTCATGTTCATAAATTAAAGGAATAAAAAACATATGATCAGCTCCATAGATGCTGGGAAAGCATTTGAGAAAATACAGCATCCATTCATAGTGAAAACTATTAACAAAGTAAAAATATAATGAAGCTTTCATAAACTTATAAAGAACATTCACAAAAAGTTTGAAAGAAAAGATAATACTTAGTGGAGACACATTGAATACTTTTGTTTGTGATGAGTATTAAGACAAAAGGAGCTACCATCATTCATATTAAAGAAAGTCCCTGATATCCTACCAACACAATAAGAAAAGAAAAAGGTACTGGACCACCTTCCTTGGTGGTCCAGTAGTTAAGACTCTGTGCTCCTAGTTCAGGGGACACAGTTTTGATCCCTGGTCAGGGAAGATTCCACATGTCACATGGAAGTGAAGTGAAGTGAAAGATGCTCAGTTGTGTCCAACTCTTTGCGACTCCATGGACCACACAGCCCACAGAATTCTCTAGGCCAGAATGCTGAAGTGGGTAGCCTTTCCCTTCTCCAGGGGATCTTCCCAACCCAGGGGTTGAACACAGGTCTCCTGCAATGTCTCATGGAGTGGCCAAAAAAAAAAAAAGGAAAAGAAAAAAGTAAAATATATGGAAATGGAAAGAACAAAATTGTTGTTTTCAGATTGTATGCTACGTGTGTGGAACACCCAAAGACTCTACAGATAAATGATCAGAGTTATTTAGAGAGCTTCTAGAAATCACTAGGAGAAGTTCAATATAGAAAGGGCAATTGTGTTTCAACACATCAGCACCAGTTAGATAATGTATTCAGAAACAAATAGTATTTACTTAACAACAGTAACCAAATACCTAGGAATATTTTTTTTAATATATAAAACTTTGGGAAGAAAAATTACAAATATTTTGAATTATTGAACATGTAAATGGACAATAATTAGGAAATCTCAACATTATAAATGTTATGCCCAAGGTCCGAGTCCCCAAAACTGAGAGAACAAAACCTCCACAGCAATGCAAAAGCAAAAAGGGGTTTATTGCTAGCTCGAGCTAGGGCCCAACCGCATCCAGCATAGTGGAGTCGAGCAAGAGCCCTGAGCCCTGAATTACAGCAGTATTTATAGATTTAGAACAAAGACAGGGAGTTGACAAAGGCGGATTGGTTGCAAGGGTTTCCGGGCATCTACTAATTGGCTAAATTTTCGTGCACGTGGGCTTTCTTGGAGGATGTCCATTACGTCCTGACAGGCTCAAACCAGGCTACAGGAAACATGCTAATTGGTCAAGTCCTGACACCCACGGAAGATGATCTCAGTTCTCCCTAGGGGATGTCTCAGCTTCTTGAAAAATGGAACTCAGTCCTTAAAGCCTGTCATGGCGTATGTTAGGTCCTAACAATAAAGATGTTAGTTTGCAAATGGATTTTTGGATTCAGTGTAATCCCAATCAAAACACCAACAGGTTTTTTTGTGTGTGCTGTTTTATGTTGGGAAATTTGTAACTTTTGTTCATGTGAATTTGTATGGAAGAGCACGTTATATTATGCTGAAGTTTACATGGAAGAGTAAATGCTTAAGAATAGCTGTCATTCTTTTTTTCATTATTTAATTAATTTTATTTGAATCAGTTTTTTAAATTGGAGGTTAATTGCTTTACAATGGTGTGTTGGTTTCTGCTGTACATCAACGTGAATCGGCAATAAGTATACATATATCCTCTCCCTCGTCATTCTTGATAAAAAAACAAAATAGAAGAACGTGTCCTTCTAAGTATCAAGATATAAAGCCACAAGTAATCAAGATAGTGTGGTTTTAGGTCAGGGATAAACAGATTGGCCAACGGATAATGCAGAGAGAGCTCAGAAATAATCCGTACACACAAAGCAGGCGCTGAGAAATAATTATCTGAAGGATAATTCTACAAATGGTGCTTGGGCTATTTGTTACCAAATGAAAAGAAGTGCTCCCCAATTTCACATAAAAATCATCTTAGTAGATTAAAGACCTAAAAATTGAAATTAAAATTGAAATTTTAAAATTTTAGGAAAAGAGCTTTATGAACTTGAGGTAAGAAGGGATTTTTAGAAACACACATAGGCATATGCCGCTTATCACTGATTGATAAATCAACTATATTAAAATTAAGAATGTGTATTCCTCACAAAAACAATAGAGAGTAAAAACAGATCATGAATTGGGAGAAGATATTTTCAACATATGTAATCATGAAGTTGAGCATCCAGAATGTAAAAGACTTTTATGAATCAGTAAAAATGACAATTATCAGGAAAAAATGAGCAAAAGACATAAACAGATGGCATGGAAGAAGCAAAAATGACTCACAAATCCATGTAAAGATTCTTAACCTTAATAGTCATCTAGAAAATTTAAGTCAAAAATATGATATACAGTTTCACACTCAACAGATTGGCAAAAATAAAAAAAGCTTTACAAAACCAAATTTGGGCAAGGAGGCCAAGCAATGGCAACTCTCATGCTTGAGGTTGAGAAAATGAATAGGTACAATTACTTTGGGAAACTGTTAGCATTACTTTGTAAAGTTGAACATCCCTCAGTACCCAGCAAATTCACTCCTGGATGTATACCTTGAGAGGCAAAAATGTACATGGTAGCACTGTTGGTAATAACAGTAAAAGAAGCATGGTTCAATTCAAATGTCCTTCTGTAATAGAATCATAAATAAATTGTGGCTTATTCCCATGATGGAGTACTACCGTCGGCCCTGTGTATCCTTGGCTACTATAATACGTTTGCAGATTTAATCAATCACAGATTGAAAATATCTGGGGAAAAAATTCCAGAAAGTTCCAAAAGGCAAAACTTGAATTTTCTGTGGGCTGACAACTGTTTACACAGCGTTTACATTTTATTAGGTATCATAATTAACTAGAAATGATTTAAAGTACACGGAGGGTGGGGGAAGAATTTGTGTAGGTTATATGCAAATACTGCACCATTTTATATAAGGGACTTGAGCTTCTGTGGATTTTTGTATCTGAAAGGGGTCCTGTAACTGATTCTCTGAGGATTTCAAGGATGACTGTATACAGAAGTAGAAATGAATGAACTGGAGCTACTCACGTTGCTGTTTTTGTTCATGTCCAACTCTTTGTGACCCCATGGACAGGAATATGTCAGGCTTTCCTGTCCTTCACTATCTCCCAGAGTTTGCTCAGATTCATATCCACTCAGTTGGTGATGCCATCCAACCATCTCATCCTCTGTTGTCCTCTTCTCCTCCTGCCTTCAGTTTTTCCCAGCATCAGAGTTTTTTCTAATGAGTCAGCTCTTTGCATCAAGTGGCTAAATATTGGAGCTTCAGCTTCAGCATCAGTCCTTCCAATGAATATTCAGGATTGACTAGTTTGATCTCACTGCAGTCCAAGGGACTCTCAAGTATCTTCTCTAGCACCACAGTTTGAAAGCATCAATTCTTCGGAGCTCAGCTTTCTTTATGGTCCAGCTTTCACATCCATACATGACTATTGGAAAAATCACACCTTTGACTACACAGACCTTTGTTGGCAAAGTGGTAGCTCTGCTTTTTCATATATTGCCTAGGTTTGTCATAGCTTTTCTTCCAAGGAGCAAGCATCTTTAATCACGTTAGCATGCCTGAATCTCAAAATGATGGTGCTGAATGAAAAAAGCATAAATACATACACTACGATCTATTTTATACACAATTTGAACAAAGGAAAAGAGAAGCAACATATTGTTTGGGGCCACATATACATGTGGGCTTCCCTAGTGATTCAAATGGTAAAGAATCTGCCTGCAGTGCTGGAGACCCAGGTTCGATCCCCAAGTCAAGAAGATTCCCTGGAGAAGGGAATGGCTACCCACTCTGGCATTCTCGCCTGGAGAATTTCATGGACGTAGGAGCCTGGCAGGCTACAGTCCATGGGCTTGCAAACAGTCAGATGTGACTGAGCGACTAATACACACACACACACAATATATGTGGTAAAGTTAAAAGGAGTAAAAGATGGGTGTTTTAAAAGATAATGGTTACTTTGAGAAGGGATATGTGCATAGATTTGGTTGGGGAGTCCTGCAAGGAGGTTTCAAGGTATGTACTGGTAATATTCTATTTTCTGACCAATGAGGTTGGCATGTGAGTGAGTGTTCAGCTTATTATGATTGTCTGTTTATCTTTATACACTCTCTTGTATATATAATCTATTTCACAACAAAAATTTTAATGAAACATTTACAGTTCTGCAGAGTGAATATTTGGACATTTTCTTTGACTATTTATAAACATATGACTCAAAGCTTTTTAATAAAGTAGAAATCACATTTGTAAGCAAAAATAACATTAAGACTAGAAAACCCAATTAATTTGTTGATATGTGCCTGATGATTATAGAATTCTGGGTAAGAATCAAAATTTTTCAAAAATAACAAAACTTATTCTATACTTTGCTCCTACTAAGATATTCCTACATAATGATTATATAAAACCTGATCTTTCAAAATATATGTATATGCTTTATAAGCTACATAATATATTAGTAAACTAGTACTGATATCTAACTTGTGCATGCGTGTGTACTCAGTCATGTTCCACTCTGTGCAAGCCCATGGGCTGTAGCCTCCCAGGCTCCTCTGTCCGTGAGATTTCCCAGGCAAAAATAGCGGAATTGATTACCATTTCCTCTTCCAGGATATCTTCCCCACCCAGGGATCAAACCCACGTCTCCTGCATCTCCTGCATTGGCAGGCAGATTCTTTGACTACTGAGCCACCTGGTAAAACAACCTGGGAAGTTGGATATCTAACTTGTACATAAGCATAAATATTATACTGGGCATGCTCACAAATTTTCTTACTGAGTGGGTAATGAAAACATTTGGAGACCACTGCTCAAGAAACTGTTTGGCAACACCTCTGTAACCAAGGGTGCCTTAGAGTCACCCAGGCACGTGTTTAAAATGCTGTCTTCTGGACGTACCCTCAGGATTCTGTTAAGTTAGTATGGAGAGGGCCCAGGAACATTCATTTTTAATACATGCTCCAGGATGTTCGACTTCCCAGGGGGCGCTGGTGGTAAAGAACCCATCTGCCGATGCAGGAGATGTGAGACGCAAATTCGATCCCTGGGTCCGGAAGATCCCCTGGAGAAGCACACAACCCACTCCAGGATTCGTGCCTGGAGAATCCCGTGGGCAGAGAAGACTGGCAGGCTATAGTCCACGGGGTCGCAAAGAGTCAGACACGACTGAAGCGACTTAGCAGGCTGTTCTGACATTAGTTCACCTGCCACAATTTTGCTCGAAGTTTAGACAACAATCCAACCACATCTTTAGGAAGCTATGTCCTGAGACTGTGCAGAGCGACTTTGACGGAACTGAACTTTGGCGTGATGCCATGGAGGGGTTCTGTCAGAAGGAAATGGCCCTTTTAAATTCCTGCCAACACCTGGGATGAAGCTGTAATTGATGTTATAGTGTATGGAGGGGGCAGATCATAAAGCCCAGTACAGCATGCATACTCAATAAATGGTGACTTCTTATGTTGTAATTCCGTATTATGTGTTAATTCTCCTTATGAGAGCACTTAGGAGCGAGTTCTTTCTGCTCTAAGTATAGAGAATAATTATGCTATTCTTTATAATATAGCAATTTGATAGTCTGCTTCTTAGCTCAATTTATTTTGATACTGGGTTAAATGGCTGTCATAGCTGACAAAAGATACCTCCCACGAATGTATAGAATCCAACAGAGAAGTGAGTCATCAGTTGGACTTACAAAATGATTATATCTGTTTTTCCTCTCTCATTTACCACTTACCTTAAGCAGTCTGTTTCTATTCTATAGACACTCCCTTGAGTGACTTTGTGTTGTTTCCCAGGCAGCTTAGGATCAAATTAGTGGCTCTTCCTTAGTATCTGTACAGAATTTCTTGATAGGCAAAAAAGCATGTAAGTTGTTATACTATTTTATGTTCTTACTCATTTTTCTTACCTGCTTCTAAGTAATGCAGTTTGGGGTTTATTTCTATATTCTTGTTATTGCCTTAAAGAGATGTTGGAATAGAGCAAGAGGAAGGGAAAGAAGAGGGAACGAGTGAGTAGGAACATAGATGAGAAGAAGAGTAACTAGAATAAGCTCAAGCTTCTTCGTGCCCTGGAGCAATAACTAGAATTAGCATTCCCAGATGGCTCTGCGGGTAAAGAATTCACCTGCAACTCAGGAGGCGTGGGTTTGATCCCTGGGTCAGGAAGATCCCCTGAAGGAGGAAATGGAAACTCACTCCAATATTCTTGCCTAAGAAATCTCATGGATAGAGAAGCCTGGCGGGCTGCAGTCCATGGGCATAGCAAAGAGTCGGACATGATTGAGCACTGGGCAGCACTCAAGTATCCAATTAATATTATGTGGCTATTTCTCTTTCATGGATATTTATGCACTAATTCTATATTGGGTAAATACAAATTAGTCAGTTCTTTTATGGAGAATTATTGGTTATTTTTGCTTATAGACTGGTCTCCATTGTATCAGACAAGGTTTGGGAGGCATCTTTATTAATTGGGGAAACTTTCCAAATGTTTGACTTGGAGAATGATAGTGGCGCAATCCTTCTTCAGTTTCTCTTGTATTCTTAGAAGATTTATTCCAAGCTTTACATTTTCATTGGTTAAATTTTCATAGGCTCATGGAATTGTTATCAGTCTAACTAGTCTTAATAGGACTTTGTGAGGATCAAGATTGTGAGAAGTTTCTATTTTTAAGTGCTAGTTAAGAGCAATTTTTCATCTTCTGTTTCTACCTGCTGATAACATTTAGGGAAAATATCCAAGTGCAATAATAATGGATCTGAAATGAGTGTGTTTACATAATTTTTAATAAATGAAAGCTGCTCATTTCCTTTTCATTAATGCTTCATTGTTTTTCATAGCTTTTAATGTCTCATGCCTTTTTGGAAAGCCTGCATGCTTGATAATTTTCCTTTTTAGACAGTACTTCAGCATTCAGAAACACCAGCAAGCTTTTTAGAGAATATTCCCATAAGGGGTATCTATATGAATGCTTTTACAGTAAGTGGGCTAATATTCTTAAGATGTTAATAACATTGCTGATTGGTCCCTGTGCAAGTTGCCGTTAAAGTTAATTGGGGGAAAAAGATACTCATACTTTACAGGGCAGTGAAAAGATATTAGGGAATGGTAAACAAGTAAAACAAGTTTTGAACTAATTAATGGCATGCTCTCTCACTGATGCTGAAAAGCAGTGTTTTACTACAAGAAGAAATTTATTCTTATACCTTTTTAATGATCTGTAATGTCAATAAGGAAAGAGAAATACTAAAAGCTAGTTTAATTGCCAGTCTTATAAACACAGTCCTCAACTAACTTCTCTTCCATACAACACAACAACAATAAATAACACTGAGATAATAAAGATTGAAAAAACAAACCTACTGTACACTATTTATATACAGAGCCCCACATTAAGTAGCTTGGATTTGTCATTTCACTAAGTTCTCTGAGCAAGCAGAGGGAATACGTAATATTATTCCTATTATAGATTTTGTAGGTTGTCAGAAGGGGCTTCCCAGGTGGCAGAGTGGTAAAGAATCCGCCTGCCAATGCAGGAGATGCAAAAGACATGGGTTTGATCCCTGGGTCGGGAAGATCCCCTGGAGTAGGAAAGGTATTCTTGCTCTGGTGTTCTTGCTAGGACAGAGGAGCCTGGCAGCCCATAGTCCATGGAGCTGCAAAAAGTTGGACGCAACTGAGCACACACACACACACAGGTTCTGAGAAAGATTCAATAACTTGCTTACCATCTTCTTACTCTCAACACAATTGGCCACTGTATCCTGCTTGAAATCCTCTCTTTCTGTGGTATCAGATCCCCTTCCTCCTGAGTTTTCCTTGGCTTTTTCAGGCTATTCCTCAGTTTCCTTCGGTCACATCTCCCTCTCTTCCTAACTTCTAGATTTTGATCCTGCAGATTCTCAGGTCCCCTGAGAGTGGGACCCCTTCTCTCTCTCAAAATCTGTCCTCCGCTTAAATGCCATCTAAAAGTATAAGATTCCTATATATGGCTTATCACCAGCCCAGTCTAGTCTGACAAGCTCCTGTCATGTATCTTCTGCCTACTTGACACTTCTGCTTGGATCTCTTACAGACACTGCTTGCTCAGTGTGTACCAAACTGAACAGCTGATTTTCTCCCTGAAACTATTTCTCACTTTTTTCCGTCTCAGTAAGTGACATCATCATCCATCCTGTTGTACAAATCAGAAACAGTTTTGATTTCTATCTTTCCCCTATCTTCAAACCCAACGGATGACTTAGTCCCACAGCATCTTCCTCCAAATTATAACTCAAAGTCATCTGTTTCTTCCCATAGGCTCCATCCCTGGGCTTTTGCCAACCACCCAGCCCTGTACAAGAGTCACTAATTCTTCCTGCTTCCTTACTTGCTCTTTACACATCTATTCTCTATATAGTATTTGGAGTTTTTATTTTAATGTAAATTGGTAGAAATAAGCAGGCAGAGCACAGAGGATTTTTAGGGCAATAAAAGTACTCTGTATGATACTATAGATACAGTGGGTATGTGTCACCACACTTTTGCCAAAGATGTATAACACCCAGAATGAACCCTAGTGTAAATGGACTCTGCATGGTGATGTGTCAATGTAGGTTCACTGATGGTAACAAATGTATCAGTACCACGTGGTGCGAGATGTTGATGGCGCGGAAAGTTATACATGTGTGTGGGCAGGGGATATTTGAGAAATCTGTGTAGCTTCTGCTAAATTTTGCTGTGAACCAAAAACTGCTCTAAAAAATAAGTTCTTCTTAAAAAGTAAATTGGATGATACCACTCTCTTACTTAAAATCTTTTAATGGCTATTACTCTTAACATAAAATTCAGATGCCTTCTCCTGGTTGACAAGACCATTGTCTACCTCCCCAGGCCTAGCATGTAGCACCCTGCTGCTGCTGCTAAGTCTGTTCATTGATTCTGCCTAGAACAACAACAACAAACAGACAGACACACACTGTTATTTAAGAACAGGACTTTTTCTTTTCTTTCCTCTTTTCCTTTTTGTAGGCATCAGAGGGCTTTGCTTTCCAGTATTTGCCAACTGCTCTATCTTATGTTTTAATGAGAGTCTTGGGTCTCCTTTTTCTTTGAGATCAGTCTGAGAAGACCATATTTCTTTCAGAAGAAAAAAAAAAGCTCAGAATTTCTTTCTGTCTCTCAGGTTTTGGATGTTATTGTGACAAAACCAGACAAGCTGGCAGAGGGAGCCACGGGATTTTTTGAGAATCTGAAAACATAGCAAATGCAGTTGAATGAATTTTGAATGACAGACTCCTCATCTAACTCAGGAGAAATTAAATAGAACTTTAGCTAAATATTTTTTAAAAACTCATGGGACTAAAAAAAAAAAAACCTCATGGGACTTCCCTGGCAATCCAGCAGTTAAAAATCCGTGCTTCCACTGCAAAGGGCACAGGTTTGATCCCTGATTTGGGAATGAAGATCCCATATGCTGCTCAGTATATGGAGAAACAAAAAAAAAAGCAAAAGCTCAGTGCTAAATACTACAAATTTTAAGATTCATCATAACTAGAGTCTTTCCTTACAACTCACTCAGAAGTCTTACAATTACATACACACACACACACACACACACACACATAACTGTAGAAATAAACGGAACCTTAGGTATCTTAATGGCTGAGACTTGGACAAAAGAGATTGGCCAAGGAAATATTAGTAGTTTTACAATGTCCAAGGGGGAAGTTATTGGTATTTCTTATGTATCTTATGGATTGGGCTTTAAGTTTATTTCCTTGCTGTTCAAACAGTTTAGTGTTGTTTTAAAATATGTGTTTGTTCCAAAGGCAATTGTATCAAGACACTTTTTTCTTTTCCTTACATTGCTTAGTTTCTACAAGGAATATTTTATTCAATTCATACTTTCTTCCTCAGGGTGATCTTGTCTCTCCATTTCATTTCTTGAATCTGGGTTCCATTAGATTTTTACTCACTGAATTAAACATGAACGAGTCACAGTTATCCTTCTTAGGGTATTTCTAAATATCTCAGAAAGAAAATTAAGATAATTTTCTCCTACCTTTTAATGAAATCTGCTTAGGAGTTTTACTAAAAGTGAACTTTCCTTTTTGTAACGTTTTTGGAAGGGGACATGAGTTACCTTTGATGGTGGTCCAGTCAACTTGGTTCTCTCGAGGTCCCATGAGAAGGGCCAAGCCTGATACATCTGTGTTCTCTCTACCATCCTCAGCCGCACCTTTTTACATTTTGAAGTGAAATCTCCTTGTCCTACCTTTGAAAACTGAAGGATTATGCCACTCGCATTTTCCCAGCCTATGTGCATTCACATAGCACTTCCCAGGTGGCACTAGCGGTAAAGAACCCGATTGCCAATGTTGGAGGCACAAGAGATTGGGGTTTGATCCCTGGATCAGAAAGATCCCCTGGAAGAGGCCTTGACAATCCATTCCAGTATTCTTGCATGGAGAATCCCATGGACAGAGAAGCCTGGCGGGCTTAGGGTCACAAAAATTTGGACATGACTGAAGCGACTTAGCCTGCATGCATGGAATGAGAAGGAAAAACCCAGAATAGGATTGGAATAATTAATGTAGGAATCTGTGAAAATGCTTGCATTTTCAAGTTATTTATAAAAACAAAACTGCCATAGAAACATGTTTTGGAGGTGGCATTTAAGGGACCTCCTTCTAAGGTTAGACTAAAAGATGAGGCATTTTGTTGTTTTTGTAATATTTGAGCACCTCAAAATGACACTTTTTGGTAGAAGACTTAGAAATACACCCATACATTTTGCAGCATTTTATTATGGAAAATTTCTAGTCACCATCCAAGTTTTTAAGTTCTATAGTTTCAAGATCCCATGAATCTTGAACTTTAACTTGGATCTCCTGTACTGCAGACAGATTCTTTACCATCTGAGCCACCAGGGAAGCCCATAGTTTCCACCAGGGAAGCCCATAGTTTCAAGCTACCAACACAGTATGGAAAACTCCAAGGCAGAGAAAATATGAGGAGTCCATACTGATGTAGCTGTGAGGTCTCTTGGCTTCTAGCAGTCACAGATGGAGATTTACCAGGAAAAATGACGTTTATGAATTTGTGTTTCTGGAGCGTAACACCTGGAATTTCATAGAGTCCTCATTTGTTGTGACTGTTGTAAACTGCTTTTCCTAAAATTAAAAGTATTTAGAGTTATATGTGAAGACGTATTTCTCTAGGATATAGACAGCCTGTGTTTTCAGGGCAATTTGCCTAAACAGTGTGCATTTAAACTGATTGCAATCACTTGCTAAATTGTTCACCGTGGCCCAAGGTGGTGATGGGTTTTTAAGATAAGGGAGATAAGATTTCTCTCCCTCTGTTGACTTAGTTCTCGATTTCCACTTAAAGTTAACTAATGAAAGGACTTGTTTATGAAAAGGATCAAAAGGGCAAAAGTACAATTAGTAAATGTTAGTGCATGGGAGATATGAATAAAATCTACAGGGGCCACATCTCTAGATCCTGTTAATCTGGAATTAAAATTTAGAACATTTCCACTTCTATTTTGGAGATTAACGGTAAGTATTTAGGATCTGGGGCTTTGTTACAAGAAAAAAAATGTGTTCTGTGCCATCCACAATGCTTCTCATTTTATGCCTTGACTATTCTGCTACGACTCCTAGACACTTTTGCATTATACGTCCCATCATTTTCCCTCATGGAATTACTTTGCCAAATTGCTTTCTGAGCAGGACTCTTCAAGAGAGCAGACTCCCTCCTTTGCAAGGATGCAGCATTCTGCAGTCATGAACTCTGGGACTCAGGAAGAACATCATTGAATATACACTTGTAACTCCTTGATTGAATGATCCACGTAGAAAGTGAACTACATTCAAGGACCAGGACAGCAGGTTGTACTGAAAATTCTCATGTCCGGTAAGAGGAAAACCCTAGGAGCCATGCATTCTTGACTTTGATTAGCATATAATTAACTTAATAGCATAGGTCTGCAAATAGTGTTAACATGGGAAAAATTCTGTGAGTTCCACATAAATTTAATGTAAATGTTTGTCAAGCTCTAAAGTGATTACTTAGGTTATCTTTTTCAGTAAAATCATACATTTTTGCCCAGTTAAAAACAGGGTAATATCAGTGGATTTTTGTACCCTGAACTATTCCACAAAGAAATTCAAGAGTCAGGGGGAGAAATCAAGAACTGTGTGTCACAGTTTGTTTCTTCTTAAAAGGCTGAAAAAAACTATCATTCTCATGTCTCATTAGAAGTTGGAAATGACTAGATAAATCTACAAGCACACATATACAAGTGGGCTTGCATTTTTCTTTAGCTGGTACTTAATGCAATTATAACTTCAACCTAGTGCTTTCCCTCTGACTTCTCTGTCAAAATGCTGCATGATTTAGGATTGAGTAATAGTAAATACAGGTGGGAAAACATTTGTTATGAAGGATGCTCCATGAGCACAATGTACTGTTATTTCATCTAATGAGAGAATATCTGAGTTTTAAAACTGTCTCATCATCAATATTTTACGCTAATGAATAAAATAGTAGCTAACCCAGAGGCCACATGCAAACAGAGACACACAGCAAAATGTACAGTGAACATTTTTCCTCCATTTGTTGTCTTAACAAACAGAATTTGATCGCCGAGTTATACATGAAATGATGAGTCTTTTGTGTTTTATTTCTATCAATAGACACAGAAATCTGTCCCTCTGCCACGAAGACATTGTCTTATATGAGAGTCATATTTCAGCAAACATAATTAAACCATCACAAACAGAGTCTTTCATTAGTCAGACCAGAGTTATGGTTGTTGTGCTTTAGACGCATAAGAAAGTATTTCACAGTCTGCTGTGGGGAAAGAAAGACCACTAAATATTTCATGGCTTTTTCCAGATCAGATTGTTTATTTCTCAACATTTTAAAGAGATACTTAATTTTTCTCGACAGCTATTTTTGTCAATACGTTAAGAGAAATGGATATTAAGGACAAATTTTGCATGGGATGCCAAGAGCTGCTATTTTTTTTCCTGGAATGATGCTTCCTGGGTGCATAAGAATAAATATCATACTGTTCTCCAGAAATGTCCTTGGCATTTGATGTGTTCTCTAAAGCTACATTCTGGTAATGTTCCACGTCTAAGGTTTCAAGGAGAGGGAGAAATCATATTTTGATTGGTGTCGTTCAGTGTACGTTTGTGTTTAATGCGAAAATAAAAACAGACACTAGAGGGTGCTATTTGATTTTCTATTTCACTGAGTTGTGCCGCAGATGCCCGTGATTCAGGGCACTGAAAAATGCCATCGTGTTCTCCTAGCTAGGACCAAATTGCAGTGCAATACAAGATGTAGACATCCCTGAGTTCAAGGAGAGAGGCCGGAAGGTTCAGAATGGTGTAGATGCTAAATTAATTTAGAATTGCTCTAAGTTGCAACAGTCGTGTCTGACTCTGTGCACCCCATAAACGGAAGCCCACCAGGCTCCTCCGTCCCTGGGATTCTCCAGGCAAGAACACTGGAGTGGGTTGCCATTTCCTCCTCCAATGCATGAAAGTGAAAAGTGAAAGTGAAGTCGCTCAGCCGTGTCTGATTCTTAGCGACCCCATGGACTGTATAGCCTATGAGGCTCCTCCGTCCATGGGATTTCCCAGGCAAGAGTACTGGAGTGGGGTGCCATTGCCTTCTCCGTAAAGAAGTAATTATTACTCTAACCCTGTATGGTTGTCATTTTTTAAATAATTACTTAATTTTCTTGGTTGAAAGAAATTTTTTTAGTCTTCAAGCTCTCACTAAATGTCAGATGGTTCTAAAAATAGCTAGAATATTAGACAATGTGAAACAATTCGTGCTCTCAAGGTTTGGCACTAGGATTTTGAATAGAACCCATACTTACTACTGGTTAAGAAACTAATTAGAGAATTCCCAATTGGCAGAAATGCCAGACCCCAGGATGTTGTTTCTTTTGATATCAGAGAAATACCAAGTTAATAAGATTCCTAATTAGCTTCCCTTTTCACCTTTGCTAAGCATGTGCTTTCTTTCACCCCCCTTTCTTGAGGCAAATCTTTTTGAGTGACAGGAGAAGACAGTGTTCTGGAGTTCTCTAAATATATGCTATCATACGGTTTATGTTTGTATCCTGTCATTTTCTAACCTAAGAATATTTAAAAGAAGCTTAAAGTTCTCATTTTGTAGAAAGTTAAGGTATTGTGATACAGAATGATTTGTTTCAAGCAGACAATTAAATTAGCATTGTAGAAGGGTCAGGACCATCTCCCAGTTCTTCCTGCAGACAGTCAGCTAAGGGGCCTGTTCATTTTTAGTTCCATAGATAAATGTTTCTCTTTAATACAGATAGGGATGATTGGTTCAAAGACTACTAGGCAGCCATCACCGCAGATTTCCGGTTCTTCTCCCTCCCAGGCTACCGGAAGTTCACAATGCCCTCTCTCTGAATGTTAGTTCTGGCCATGTAACTTGCTTTGGTCAGTGAAATGGGAATAGACGTGTTGTGTCTCTTATGAGGTGCGGTTCCCTACATTCTCTCTCCTTGCGGAGGTGAGCCCCAAACAAAAGGTAATAAAATACCGATAAATAACAAGTGTTGGCAAGGATGTGGGGAGAAGGGAACCCCTGGCTGTTAGGAATGTAAATTGGTGTAGCCTCTGGAAAATAGTTTGATGATTCCTCCATAAACTGAAAATAGAACCACCATACGATCCAGCAGTTCCACTTCTGGGCATTTATCCAAAGGAAATGAAAAGACTAACTTGAAAAGATATCTGCACCCCTGTGTTCACTGCAACATTATTTATAATAGCCAAGATATGGAAACAACTAAATACCCATCAGTGGATGGGTAAAGGATGGATAAGAAGATGTGGTACATATACATACACAGTCGGACCCGACTGACGACTGAATACACGCACGCATATAATGGAATACTATCCAGCCAAAATAAAGGAAGAAATCCTGCCACTTGCAATAACATGGATAGACCTTGAGGGATTATGCTAAATGAAATGTCAGACAGTGAAGGACAAATATATTGGGTTAGCCGAAAAGTACATTTTCCATAACATCTTATGGAAAACTGGAAAGAATTTTTCGGACAACCGATAGTACGGTCTCATTTATTGGGGAATCTAAAAAACAAAACAAAAAAACATAGAACAGTCTGGTGGTTCCTAGAGACAGAGTGAAATGGGTGAGGAGGGTCAAAACATACAAACTTCCAGTTACAAAGTAATTGTGTCCTGGGGATGTATTGTACAGCATGGTAACTATAGTGAATAACTATATTCTGTATTTGAAAGTTAGAAGAGCAGATCTTAAAAGTTCTCATCACAAGATAAAAATTGTAACTATGAATGGTGATAGATGTTAACTAGACTTACTGATGATCATTTCCTGGTATATACATATATTGAATCATTACATTGTATACCTGAAACTAACATAATGTTAGATGTCAATTATATATCCATTAAAAACGTGATTCTAACACAGAAACAGAAAAATAACCAATGGAAGAGAATCAAGAGCTCACAGAAGCACAGAGACGGAAGCTGATTTATGCTAAAGGTGGTACTGCAGTCCTATGAAGAAAGAATACATTGCTCAGTAAAAATGAGAGAAAAGCAAGCTAATGAAATCTCCGTCCACATCCAGCCCCCAGGATGGAAGTAAGGATCAGAGCCCTCTGATGTGAGCAAAAGAGAAACCTTTGTTGTTTAAGCCACTTAGATTCTGGGGTTTTCTATTAGGCCTCTATACCTACCTTGTCCTGATGACAGGTGAGGATGTCAACCCTCTGTGAGAAAACCAGAGGCCAAGAATCAGAGTGTGGCCAGAAAGGATTTAATTAAAAATATTTAAAAAAACCAATTATAGTCCTTAATTTAGAAATTTATAATGACTTTGATATGAAGACCAATAAAGAGAGGTTATTACATGAGAAAACATTTCCTCCTTATATGTCTTCAGTTTAAAATTTATCTAAGGAAATCATGTGTTAGTTGCTCAGGGTGTCTGACTCTTTGTAACCCCATGGACTGTAGCCCTCCAGGCTTCTCTGTCCATGGGATTCCCCAGGCAAGAACACTGGAGGATTCTTGCTGTTCTCTTCTCCAGGGGATCTTCCTTACCTAGGGATTGAACCCAGTCTCCTGAAGTGCAGGTGGATTCTTTACTGTCTGAGCCACTAGGGAAGCCCAATCAGGTAGAAATAAATAAATAAATGTTACTGTGTTCAACTCAGAATCTGATTGTGACAACCTATACCTTAGACTCTGGAAATGAGAATTGAACATTAGTTCTGAAGGTGCTATCTTAAAAGTGGGGAAAGTGTGGAGCTAGGGATTTTCATGTGAAAAAAAACATGTGCATAACATCAATTTCCATCACGGTGAGAAAGAAGTACTGCATCTCACCTCGAATGGGCAGTTTATTCCTTAATCCATCTCAATGTTCAGCATTTCCCCAAAAGATCCTAAAATGTCCAAGTTGAAGCAGACGCATATTTTTCTCCATCAATACCAGCTGTCTTCCTGGCTGCACAGCATCTATGGCTGCCAAGCTAGAGCCTGCAGACCCTCCCAGAGGCTGAGAGAACAAAGCCGCTCAGCCCAGACTCAGTCTACATCCCACTTCTTCAGTCCAGTGACAGTGACAGTCTTTTATAGGCCAGACAACAGGAATCGTCCTTACACTCATAGTCAAGGACACTAGGGTTTCCGCTCAGTGTTTCCCAGAGTTCCCAGGAAACGGCAGAAATATCCTCAGCTGCAATCCAGAACAACTTCAAAATGAACTGGAAGCGGTGTTTACTTTGTTTTTAACCTTAAAAAGAGAGGCACCCCAGGGATGTATTTACCAGGCCCTCCATTTTGTAGTTAATTAGAGTAAATGTGGGTTTTTATATCATATACAAAAGAGGCCACTGCCTGCTTCTCCTCTTCTCAGCACCTTACTAAATGTCCCGCTAATGCTCCGTCAGTACAAACAGCCACATAACAAAATGCATATGAGCTCCAGCCAGCAGGGCTTACCTGCTCCAATTGCTGCTGCTCTAGCTGCCTCTTTGTTTATATCAGAGGATGCTATTTGGTGTGCAAAGCTTAACATCAATATGAATGATTCTGGCCACCGAATAATGAGAATAATTGAACACAGAGTTTATTTAAGCATAAAACATATTAAAAATTATTCGGTTGATTTGTAAAAGAGAAGAGTTTGGATCTGAAGGGAAGGATGGGGGTGGGGTTCCCCAGGTCAGCAAACAATATACGAGGTGGACACTCGGCAGGACTGGTGGACACGAGGGCAGGCGGAGGAGAACACAGGTGAACTGGAGGTCAGACACTTCCAAACACGGAGAGACCCCTCAGAGGGAGTCAAGCCTTCCAATCACTGCTTCTCCATATTCACTGTCATTCCACCAGGCCCTCCCTCTGTAAAAACTATGATCCAGACACAGCACTGGATTTACTGGTGGGATAGATTTCTCTGGCTAGATTTCCAGGTAGACTTGTCTCACCAGAATTTTTTCCTTTACTGGTTTTTCCTGTGAGCCCAACGTTCCTAGTGACAATTGTTTGGAAATGTTAGGCAAGATACATGTTTTCCATAAGCAACTTTTAGACCGGTTTGCATACTCTGAAAGGGGGTGGTGGTGGCATGGCTTTCCCCTCTTTTCTGGAACTCTGACCGTACGGGGGAGATGGCATCACTTTGAGACTGTGGACAATTTCAAATAGGTTCTGACTTAAGGACACACACCTTATTGCCTACAGGGGGTCAAAGTAAGTACAGTACTTTATATATAACCTTGAGTGAATTATGAGGTCATGCCTGACTTATAGACAAAATGCCATAATGAAATCTGGGTCATGATGAGAAGCAGCATCCAAACTTGAAGTTCAATGGAAGAATTAGAGGCTGTGAACAGAAAGAGTGACATGGTAAGTCCTGTGAAAAAATGTACCTGCTTGACATCGATCAGCCATCCTGGTAGATTCAAATAAAGGCACCTGCTTTCTTCAATGCCAAGAACTCACTTTCTCCAAATGGACTTGACTGTGGCAGCGAGGAAGTGAAATTAACTCAGCCTTAGAGGTGATGAATGCTGCTAACTCTAAGGGTGCCAGGGAAACGTGGTAGCTAAGGCTACTGCAGGAAAGTGTGCTTGATGGATCACACCCCAGTCCTGGACTTGGGGGCCAGATTAAAGGTCACTACTTGGTTCTCAAATGCCTGGATGTGTGTGTGTGTTCAGTTGCTCAGTTGTGGTCTGACTCCTTGCGACCCCATGGACTATAGCCCTCCAGGCGCCTCTGTTCATGGAATTTTCCAGGCAAGAATACTGAAGTAGGTTGCCATTTCCTTCTCCAGGGGATCTTCTTGACCCAGGGATTGAACCGTCGATTCCTGTGTCTCCTGCATTGACAGGTGGATTTTTTTTTTTTTACTACTAGCACCACCTGGGAAGCTCTATTAAATGGCTGGATAACTTTCTTTAAAAAAAAATTCCATCTTTTAGGTAAAAGATCAGGGACTCAAAGGTTTAAAAAAAACCAAAAAGATGCTAGTATTTCTTGAGTGGGCTTCCCTAGTGGCTCAGCGGTAAAGAATTCACCTGCCAAAGCAGGAGACGTGGGTTCAATCCTTGGGTCAAAAAAATCCGCTGCAGAAGGAAATGGCAACCCATTCAGTATTCTTGCCTGGGAAATCCCACAGACAGAGGCACCTGGAAGGCTACAGTCCATGGGGGTGCAGAAGAGTCAGACATGACTTAGTGATGCAACAACAAGAATAAGCTCTTTGGGTGTTTGCTTCATCTTTCCTTTTTACTTTCTGGCAGTCTCATAGGTCAGCTGCTGACCCATTGGGCCTTGCATTGGAATGTCTCCTTCTGGGAGTCAAGAACTTCCTGTGCCCCTGGCTGCCCGCCCGGAGGCTGTGCGCTCACCTCGGCAGCTCTTGCCATCCTCCTGCAGGGTGCCCGTCACGCAGCTGCACAGAGGCCCGTCCACCCGGCTCGTGCAGATCTGCTCACATCCTCCATTGTCCTCACACCAGTCCAGCCCTGAAAGACAGCCCTGGACAAGTTACCTGCAGACAGTCTAGCTCTTCATCTCATATCTATGGGCAAGGCTTTAAAGAGAGGAGTGGCAAGGGAAAAGGCCTAGTATTCTCATGAGTTTTTAGGAGTCCATGAAAGGATGTCATATGGACACCTATGATCATGCCAGGCTTTGCAAACTGGGGTCCCCAAACAGCCGTCCTCAAGCTCCTGGTTCACCAGTTCACATCGTAGGCACAACACACCCCAGAGTTAGCCTGAATCTTCAAATCCCATTGTTTTAATCATTTAGAGTGTTTTGGGGAACATACATACTTTTCCTCCTAATAGGTCCCACGGAAATGATCTGTTCTTTAGGTTCCTTGGTATAATCTGTGGCAGTCCTGGAATTTTGAGGGCAAGTCTGAAAGACAGAACACCAAAGGGAACATTTCACACAATTAAGCTGATAACTTATTCTTCACCACATCCTCACCTCCAAAAGAGGCAGGGGCTCAGCTCGGAGCACTGCTGCAGCTCAGATTAATTAGAAGCAATGTATTCTTGATCACTGAGCCCCCTGGGACTTGAGGCTTTATGTTGAACAGAATTTAATACATGCTCCACACTAGAATTAGATTCAAAGAGGCTCCCTTCCTAGGAAGGAGGATCCTGTATCAGATCAGATAGTAATGTATGGACCAGCATTGGTAAGCAGCTTGGGCCATCGCCCCATCTCAATTCTGCCAACATGTTGTTGTTCGGTCGTTCAGTCACATCTGACTCTTTTTTGCAACCCTGTAGACTTCCAGGCTCCTCTGTCCATGGGATTTTTCAAGCAAGAACACTGGAGTGAATATCTTGCCGTTTCCTCCTCCGGGGGATCTTCCCAACCCACAGATCAAACCCTTGTCTCCTGCATTGGCAGGCAGGTTTTTTACCACTGAGCCACTTGGGAGGCGATCTGTCAACATGAGGTTGAGGGTAAAGCTGCAGTGTTAGGGATTAGGGGCCAGGGACCAGCGCAGTAAAACCTTAGGGACATAGCTGCGGAGATGTAAGCCTGGCGTCTGTCACCTCATCTGCCAGCCCCTCAGAGACCCAGGCCCAGAGTGTGGATCCGGATAATCTGTGGGATAGCCGCTGCCTAAAGGAGACCTGGATAAAGTACAAACTGAGCCTGGGAGTTTGCTTCTAAGTGGAGGAGAGCTTGGCCCCAGCCTTCATTTCAGAGGCAGGTGACCTGGCTTCTTGAGGCTCTGGCATAGTACTCAAACAGGGCCAATTTTTCCCCCAGGGGACACTGGGCTATTCCAGGAGGCATTTCAGGTGTTGTAAGAGGGGAGGAGGTGCTAGCATCTAGTGGGTGGAGGTCAGAGGTTGCTGAACAGTCAACAGAGTACAGGGCAGCCCCACAGCAAAGAATCACTCGGTCCAAAACGTCAGTAGCGCGGAGTTTTAAGAAACCCTGGTCTAATGTTACACCAGCAACAGACTGACATTTCAGAGACAGAGAAGAGTACAGGGTCATCATTCTACCCTGCTCTCCTATTGTTCCGGCACAGATGACTATTACTCCTGGGCATCTGAAGGTGGTTGCTATTCAGCCACCGCCAGGTGCCTTGAGCCCTACAAAAAAGCCTCTAAAGAGCCACCGAACTTGGCATTCACCTTCCCCACGTGGGGAAACCTGAGGCCGTGAGAAATAAAGAGGCGTGTTGAATTTCCACACTCTCACTTACTATTTTACAGGAGTACTTTTCTGAATCGCAGAGGGACACTGCGCAGTGTAGGTGGACTTCGTCGTAATCCCCAATGAACTTAAAGACCGTGACATGGAAGCGACAGGTGAGCGAGACGCCATTCTCCTCAATGCCAATGGTGTTGTCTTTGATGTTCTGACACCTGTTCAGAAAGAAAGGGACGCTCTGCTTCACACGTTCATGTCCCACACAAAACCATCATGAACGGTAAAAATGCCTTTGCGTTTGAAAGTGACCTCTGGAGTGTGTGGGCTTGTCATTTGTTAGGACTCCCTTAGAGTTTCATAGTTTGTTGGAAAAGCATCAAATGGCGCCTCAAATTAGCATCTTAACTGCAACTAAAGACAAAACAACCAGAGGGACTGTACTCAATTTCCCTGCACGTCAGTTCCTCATCCTTCTTCAGAATGCTGTGTTTTACAGATATCAGTTAAACAAACACGAGATGAGTCCCTACGTCTTCTGTACTTTCTTCAGTTAATTAGCAATTTGGGGAGGGGCCCCTTTTTCAAGCTCTGTTGGAAGTCTCCCTACAGGTGAAAACACGTGGGAGCAGGAGAAGACAGATGAGCTGAAGGGACCACCCTCCTCCCCTCTTTGCGGTACTGAGCCAATAGGCAAGGGACGACGGTATCTGCCTCCACTCGTTGGCGTTTCCCAAATGGCTCGCAGTCTCTTATACCCCAGGGTCTTTTCACACACTGTTTCCCCACCTGGAAGCCTCTCTGCACATCTAACTAACCCTGCTCTTTCTCCAATGCCCGTCTGTGGTTCCTTCTCCAGTATAAATATGCCCTGATTAGGCAGGAACAAATGGCCTTGCCTGAAATTTGCTGACCACACCCTGCTGAGCCCCTGGGGAACATGAACCAAGGTGTAATCGTCACTGTGTCTCCAACGCAATGATGGGCATGCAGTAAGTATTTCAAAAGAAGATGTGGTACATATATATACAATGGAATATTACTCAGACATTAAAAAGAATGAAATAATGTTATTTGCAGCAAATGGATGGACCTGGAGATTATCACACTAAATCAGTCAAAGAAAGACAAATATCAGGATATCGCTTATATGAGGAATCTTAAAGAAATGATGAGGAATCTAAAAAAAAATGATACAGATGAATTTATTTACAAAATAGAAGTTGACTCACAGACTTAAAAAAAGAACTTATGGTTACCAGGTGGGTAGGGTGGGGGGAAGGGAGAGATTGGGAATTTGGGGTTGACATGTATACACTGCTATACTTAAAATATATAACCAACAAGGACCTACTGTGAAAAATAAATAAAATTTTTAAATAAAAAGGAATATTTAGATGCTCTGTAGTCAAACTCATACAAATATTTGCCTGACAAATGAAAGCTGTAACACATCTTTTAACTCCAAGAGAACGTTTCTCTCTGTGTGTGTGTATATACAATTATATATAAATTGTATTTTTACTTTTGGAACATTACAAACAGTATTAACTCTCAGACTGTTTTCTTTGAAATGTGCTGTTAAAATTATACTTAATTTTTAGACCCCCCCAAAAAACTCTGGGAATAATCAGTGAGTGAATGAATGAATTATGCTGCCATGGCCAAGGCTGGCCCATCGCAGCCAAGAAGCTCTTTAAAAAAGATCTTATCAAGATAAAATGGGTGGCTCTTCTCCTTATGTTTTCTTCCCCTGACCCACAGAATTCAATAGTTTAGTGATAAGGAAAATTTTAAGTTGATGTTATTTTTCAGGATCCCCACACCTGCTCAGTTTGGTAATTCAATCTATAAGGCAATAGTTTCCTAAAAGCTTTGAAACAAAAAACTTACTAGCCATGCTTTTCCTTGTCACTGTAACTCATCTGAATAATCTAAACTGGTTCAAGGTTTCTGCAGTGTTCTCAGCCCCCTGGTCTTCACGCAGCTCTTCCCTCCTTTTTTAAAAAAATATTTATTTATTTGGCCACGTCTGGTCTTAGTTGCATCACGTGGGATCTTCTACCTTTCTTTTAGCATGCGGGATCTTTAGTTCTGGCATGTGAGATCTAGTTCCCTGACAAGATATGGAACCCAGGCCCCCTGCACTGAGAATGCAGAATCTTAGCCACTGGACCACCAGGGGAGTCCCCAAACCTTCCCTCTTAACTAGACCCCCAACTCCCAGAGAGACGATTTGAGATTTAAGTGTCAGAAAAATAGGAAGCAGAAGGGAGGGGCCTCAGGAAGCAGGGACAGTCTGTCTGGATGTCGCCTTAGGGGGCAAACAAACCAAACACCAGGATCCTTTGTCCACAATCGGAAGGATGGTGTCCTTTCCTCTGTCTGGGCATACACAGAGAACAGAGAAGTGACCTCTGTGTGCTCAGAACGTTGCATCACTGGTAGACGGTGGTGGCATCTCTGCCTGCCGCCCCCACCCCGTGTAACTAGAGAGAAGCAGCTGATCCCCCCCAACTCCCAAATTCCAAAGCAGAACCCTTCTGCTGCTCAGTCATTCCACACTGAGCGTCAGTTTTCCCATAAGCTCACTGGAAAAACAAAACAAAACAATAACCACATTCCTCCAAGAAAGGTCAAACGGACTCATGAATTAAAATTCTCTCACATGATGAAATTACTTCTCACCCAACAGCAGTTTAATTTGAAGATCTTCATTCAGACCCTGGGGGAAGCTGAGATTTATGAACGTGCTCACTTACTCTCCCTCTCTGGGTCAACTCTATTAAATACTATTTAAAAAATGCTAAATGCCACAGTGTCCTTCAAAGGCAGCCCGAGGCCACCCACCAGGGTTTGTACAGTGGCTCAAATCGTAGCCCTTTTATTTTGGGAGAAAAGACCATGATGGGGTGGGAAGCAAGGGAACACATGGAGAAAGAGACCTGTTACATTAGCCTGAGCATCTGGATCTGCAAGATACCATGTAATCCTCAAGCCCTTCCCCTCTGCCTCCAGGGAGAATAAAAATCAACCCAGAAAGATAGTGCCTTCATGAGCCCTTTGCTGAAAATCCCATACGCCTACCAGGCCATAAGCCACACCTGGCCAGGTAGGGAGTTGATGTACCTTGGTACCTGAAAGATTTCCTCCTCTGCCCCTTGCTGGTTAGGCAGCCTTGGGTGAGCTGTATCCAGGCTCTGAGCCTGTTCATCTGCAAAATAGTGGATGTTTATTGTTTGTCTGCCTAGAAGCATAGTCTGCTTTGGGGGAACTATTCCTTCCCTCCCCAACTTGAAGGTTAATTATACCCTATCCATAGCACCCCAGGGAAGGATGTTGACTCAGGCCTGAGATAGGGTTCAAGAAACACTATTCCCAAATCTGGCACCTTGAATGTTTTCAACTGAAGGAGTTTGAGAAAAATGACAGAATCAGGAAAGTCACTCTTCTCCCTGAAAGAGGCCATAAAACTCTCCTGTGAGAGGTACATCAGAGGAAAAGAGCATTCTTATCTCCAAAGTCAAGGGGACGCTGAGAAGAGTCTGAAGAGTCTGGCTAAGATTTCCCTCCGTTCACTACAGTGACCACACACGATGGACCTATCATATCCACAACTGCCCACTCTTTGTCAAATGGGCAAAACGATGCTCAGTTTGAATGACTTCTTAGAGTCTCCATTTCCTTATGAAGACTCCTATGTCATGTAAAATTTATATTAAATAAATGTGTATGCTTTTCTCCTGTTAATCTTTGTCCAGATAATTTTCAGACCCAGCCAGGAACCCTAAGAGGGTCAAAAAAAAACTGCCTTCCCCAACACCAGGCACTTTAACGTTGCATCTTTTCCAAACAAAGAAGAGGGAATTCATTCAAGAAAAGCTAATCCTACTCCTTCCCAGGGATTCCCTGAATTGGGATTAGAAGGAATGCTCAATCCTGGGGGTTACAATGCTGCAAAAATGCTGGTGTCTAACAAGGACAATGAGAAAGACAGAGACAATGACAGAAACAGAGAGACCAAGGATAGAGGGAGGGAGGGAGTGTTGACAGCAACTGGCCCCCTGAACCCAATTATTCCTGAAGCCACATCTACTTATGTGATTTGGTTTTGTAAACGCTAAGTACTTTGTTTTTGCATAAACTTGTTTGAAATGGTCTCTATTACTTAGAAAGAATTTTGATAAATACAGTCATCTGCTTTTAAGAATTCATGTACTGGGGTGATGGAAATGTTCCAAAATTAAATTATGGTGATGGTTGCACTTCTCTGTAAATTTACCAAAAATTGTTGAATTTTACACTTAGAGCAAATGCATTTTATTGCACATAAATTATGTATGCAATAAACCTGTTAAGAAATTACTGTTGCTTGACAAAACCACCAAGTGTTTTTAAAAAATAAAGATAATTATCCTGATTGTTGATTGGTTCATAGTCTTTTCCTCTTTTTCATTCACCCATTCATTCATTCAATAATTTTGTTGCATAACCACTATTTTTCAGGAAATATACTAGGTGCTGGGCACATATTCGGAGAAGGCAATGGCACCCCACTCCAGTACTCTTGCCTGGAAAATCCCATGGACGGAGGAGCCTGGTAGGCTGGAGTCCATGGAGTCGCTGAGAGTTGGACACGACTGAGTGACTTCACTTTCGCTTTTCACTCTCATGCATTGGAGAAGGAAGTGGCAACCCACTCCAGTGTTCCTGCCTGGAGAATCCCAGGGATGGGGGAGCTTGATGGGCTGCCGTCTATGGGGTCGCACAGAGTCCGATACGACTGAAGTGACTTAGCAGCAGGGCATATATGGGTGAGTAGAAAAACTCACCTACAGGCTATTATTCCAATTCCTTTTAAATTTTGATAGATGGATTATTCACTAACTTTAGTAATTCTCATTACCTCCTTTCATTTGTAGATAATCCACATTCAACTCAGATTGAAGTTCAAAGTAGGGAGGACAGAATGCCCTGTTCGATCACATTGAGAATAGAGCCTTTGATAGCTAATGCCACAGAAGACTGGTGATCTACCACTAAATTGCTGTGTGACTTCAGGAATTGCTTGTTCTCACTAAGCCTCAGCCCTCTCGTCTAGAAAAAAGGAGCTTATCACATTGACTTCATACGTTGCCATAAGGATGAGATAGTTCTTGGGTGCAATACGCTGGTCCTGTAGGTAGTCAACAAATGTCAGTTGCCTTTCTCTTCCCTAAAAAAGATGCAGACAAATCTAACACTAAAGGCTCTGAGAACGTCCTTCAAGAAGAGGCTACCCACCCTCCTTCAATGATGAAGTATCGGAGTTTGTCGTTGCTGTCACGGGACGGGGTGGCGTAGCATTTGTTCAATGTCAGAATGAGATGTGTGGAGTCGGCTCCGACCACAAAGACCCCAACGTACAGCACATCTCGAGTTGTCAGTACAACTTCACCCTGGCGGTAAGGATGCTTGTAGGAGGCGTTTTTGTAGAGCGCCATCTTGGTGGTGAAGCTGCCTTCTTGAGTTGGAACCGTCAGGTTAATGACACTATAAGGGAAAAAGTTGTGGACTTAAAACAATGTTCACAACCTAAAAGTTGAGAGTTATGTTTTATCTGATGGGAATTTGTAGGACTTCAAATGACCCTGACAGCGCTGCTCCAAGAATGGGAGGGCAGGGGTCAGGTTATACAGAAGTTCTGCAACAAAGGGCAGGTAATCTGAACATCCAAAAATTACTAATGAAAAAAAACCAGATATCTCAAGTTAAGGAATTTAGTGCTTTTCTATGTACAGGAAGATGCAAGAGTCTGGGCTCACTGAAATCCTTCCTTGGATACGCACCTCAGCTACCTGGGGCCAGTATCCTGTTTTCACATCCTAAGCTTCTTTTTTTCAGGGCTCAACTTAGGGAGTAGCTACAGTCTGGTGGCTGCTAGATGGCAGGTATTCTTTCCTTCCTGAGTTGCCCCAGGTCTCATCAGCTCACCATTCATGGTGGCTGCAATCCCTGATGACTGTGGCATCCTTTGTTTACTGACATGGCAGGAAATATTCCGGTTCTCACAGTCATGAGTAGGGAACCCCAAACAATGTTGTCTATCCAGTTACCATTTTCCAAGCTGAAAATGCAGAGGGAAAGCCAGGCAGAGAGAAGTGAGGTCTAATAGGCTACATGTGGCCGTTAAAATTAAACTAAAAATTCCCTTCCTCAGTGCCCCGCTCCCCTGGCACACCTCAAGAGCTCAATGCCCACATACAGCTACTGCATTGGACAGTACAGATATGGGACATTTCCATCCCTGGAGAAAGTTCTATCGAACAGCACTGGTGTAAGACATCTGAGTTCAGAAAACATGAATTATTCTTTCCTAGTGCTTCAAAGATAGATGCCAGCAATTTTGACTATGCTAACCTTAACTGTCAAGGAAAAGACAGAGCGAGGGGCACAGCCCGTGAGAGTCTCTACCTCAGCATAGGCTTCACAACGGAGTCCAGGGAGATCTTGATATCCAGCTCGTAAGCGCATGAAAATTCCACATTGATCGTCCTGTCCCTGGTGATGATGTTGCCAGTGTTGTTGGCGCTTTCGATCCAGATCGTGTTCTTATACATGATATGAGTGCCATTGGACTGCAGAGCAAAGGAAGGCCAGAAATCTTTAAGTCTGGGTGTGAGTATGTGGCTTGCATTTTAAATCCTTGCGCCTAAAAGTAGAGAAATGGCTTCATTCCATAGATAACCCAGAGGCCAGTATAAGTCAGGATGGAGCTAATCTCAGCATTTAGTAAGGAAAAAGAAAAAGTATTAAATGGATGGCAATAGCACCCTTCAGTCTGATAGCTTTGAATGCCCACCAAGGGTGATTTCATGTACCACTGAATTCCAAGTACTACCAGCCCCCAGTTATCTGTGGGAACCCAAGCTGGGGACAGCATGAAGTATTGCTATCCCGAGGTAAAATACATATCATCTTTCAATTCTTAATTCAAATCCGCCCCCCCACCATCAAATCTTGTACCAGGCATGCCCACAAGTACTCAAATGGATACATGCATGTTTTACCATCTTGTTCCTTTCACTCACTGATTAAAAAATGTTAATCTACACAGTTAACAAAATAGATATTACCATATGTAAAATAGGTAGCCAGTGGGAATTTGCTGTGTGACACAGGGAGCTCAATCCAGTGTTCTATGACAACCTGGAGGGCCGGGGAGTGGAAAGTGGGAGGGAGTTTCAAAGGTAGGGGACATATGTATACCTGTGGCTGATTCATGTCAATGACTGGCAGAAACCAGCACAATATTGTAAAGCAAATATTTTGCAATAAAAAATTAAAAAAAAAAGAAAGATGGCAGGAAGGCACAGGAGGAAGGGAAGTGAGATGCTTTGCTAACCTAAAAATTAGACAGCCCAAAACAAAAAGTTGTAACCTTGCTATATTTCTGCAGCCAACTATTAAATGATGTCTGGGACACCCTTACCCCTTGAAACAGCTGAACCCAGCTGTCTTTACCTGAGAGAAAAATAAAAGCACGAAAGAGATAAAAACATGTGTCAACATTCAGGGCAAAGGATGACAGCAGACAGGGCAAAGCAGGGGAGGAAGTACGTCACTTATCTTGCTTTCAGCCCAATCAGCCACTAGCACTCAGTGATGGGTGTCTTTTGCAGTTTTCCAGGAGCACATTCTAAGCTAGAGCCCTGAAGCTGGCTTAAGGACGATCAGCGTGCAAACACCCAGAGCTGTCGCCACCAAGGCCGGCTGCTCTTTCTGGCCCCTGTTGCTCACCTGCACAATGTTTCCACAGTTCCCTTTGGTGTTGTTGATCTGAAAGGAGATAAAGTCCTCGCCCTCAATGCCGGTGCACTGCCTGTCATTGACCCGCACGCCCTCCCTCTCGAAGCCGAGCTGGAAGAGCTTGCACTTAGATATGGACACTTCCATCTGAGCCGCCTTGCAGGTCACCTCTGCATCAATGATGTCGTGGGAGTCTGTGGGGACACAGGTATTATGAAAGGCGAGTCACTGGGAGCTGCTCTTGCTGCGGGAGTGGGCGTGGCACCCTGTCCTCTTCAGAAGAGGCTGATGATCTTCACACAGAGGCTTCGGCAGACCTAACAAAGCTCTGATCAATCTCAATGAGTATATGAAGTCATCCAAAGCAATAACCTGAGCAATGCCAGAGCCTTTTTTAAAAGATGAAAGTGCTATTCAAAGCATCTTTGCTCTTTCTCTTAAACCCAGGATTCCTGCCCCATTCTGGTAGCAGCTACTCTTGTAAGCTCCATACTGTGTCTGGCTTGCTGTGGCCTGGCTAAAAACCTTGATTCAAGTGAGGGCAGCCCTGGGCTGGTACCCAGGCCAGCACTAGGAGCTCTTGTTTTTTGTCATGGGATGCACCAATGGACATTTTCCATGAGTATACAAACACAGGCTAACGAGCACTAAAGAGGTAGAGAGAAACACTGTCTGCTTTGGTGAAGCCTTTGAACAGCTCATGTGGTCCCCTCCTGTGGAGCCTTCTGGTCAACCAGGCATTCATTTGATGATGCTAAACGTAGCACATGCCTCCTGAGTTCCCTGGTTCAACCAAAGGCATGGAGCTGGGAAGTAAAGCAGCTTCCCTTCAAGCTGACAAAACGGATGTGCTCTGGGCCAGGGACAAGGTCATTGCTGCTTTAAGGGGGCTGTGGTTAAGAACAGGACCTGGAGTCCTAATTGCTGGACAGTTTGCTTCAACATTTCAGTTTTCTTCAGGACCTGCTGAAAAGCTTCAGAGAAAATAAAGCTGGCTTTAAACACGTCTTTAAGCACCTGGCACTCTCGTCCTGATTGTTTCATGTTTTCGCCAAACCACCCTATCTCCCTGTGAGTCTAAAAGATCAATTTGGATCTCTCTGATGTTGAACATGGCCTCAAATGGAGCTGANTCAGAGAAAATAAAGCTGGCTTTAAACACGTCTTTAAGCACCTGGCACTCTCGTCCTGATTGTTTCATGTTTTCGCCAAACCACCCTATCTCCCTGTGAGTCTAAAAGATCAATTTGGATCTCTCTGATGTTGAACATGGCCTCAAATGGAGCTGACTGATTCTATGAATGTACAAATTTACGTTTATCATTTATTGAATAAAAGGATGTGGCTACAAGGAAATGAACATTACCTACTTTGAAGAGGTCGGGTTCCTTTCTTGTTCTGCTTAAATGCTCATGAAAACTTCATTATTTGGGTTTTTAACCCACAGCGTGGGACGTGCGGTCTCCCACCCGGGAGCTTTCCTACATGGCTGCCAGGCGTCCCCCACTGGGCCTGTCTTGGGGAGGGGGGAGCGGCAGCTGTCACTCACTGTTTCCATAGGGAGGGGGTTCAATGCAGCCACACAGCTCCCCTCCATTTTCCAGCTCACAGGTTCGGTTGGGACAGTCCACCCCCACACAAGGATCTTCAACCACTCCTGCTAAAAAGGAAAACAAACAGAAACACACACAACTTGATTTTCACACCAATGCCTGGCAGCATGTGGTCACACTCTGAACTTGCCACTTCAGTGGACTTGGTGATGGTCAGATGGCAGATACAAACTAACAGATAGGGCAGCCTACCAGGAAGTAAAGACGATAGCTAATAACTGGGTCTTTGCTATGTGTTTCATGCATTGGTGGCATTATCTCTTCCAACCCTTACAATCTCTGCCAGCTAAGTATTGGAACTTGGCATCACAACTGAAGTGTACCCAAAGTCACGCACAGGTGAAGGTAAGTGAGGAGGATGGAAAATACAAACAAGCTGAACTGCCAGCACGTCCCAAGATTCCTGCACTCACTGCTCTGTTCTGCCATCAAGTGCATCAAAACCTTTATATTTATAGAAGCTGTAGAGTGCAAACCATTTACCTCTGTATTCCCAGTATCTGGCCACGTCACAGTAGATGCTCAACAAGTAGTTGTCAAGAATGAAGATTTCAGGGCCAGTAAGGTCCCAGAGAGGTCCCTTAAACCAGGACTTCTTAATCTTTTTTTCTTTTTTTTTGATCTGTAGTCCACATGCTTCTACTTAATTTTGTAAAAATAGACAAATCAAAATCTACACACAACTCACCAGCATTGACTGAGACTAATGGCACTTTTTTGCCCAAACAGGGAAAACTCTAAGTAAAATACAAATGTATGTGAAGTGTCATCACCAACAGATTACAAACAATATTTCTGCAGCAGATGAGCCCATAGGCCACCTGCAAGCTCATTAACATCTCAGTTTGAGAACCACTAATGGAAAACACTTTCTTTTAGACACTCATTTCTTTATTTAAAGACTCTCTTTCCCTATCCAGGTGTAATAATCTTCCTCGTTGTCATGGTTTCTAACAGTAAGTGTTAAAGAAACAGCCATGATTCAACTCCAGCATGAGCCAAGTTAGCTTCCAGAGTTTAAAAACAAAACAAAACAAACCCCTCAAGCTGTCCCGTAACTGCAGATGCTTCTCTTGACCTTCTGCTAAATAACTATTATAGCAGGTGAGAGGGCAGGAATGGAGTCGCATCAATCTGTCTTAATTCCTAGAAAGATGACTAAAGTAGAGCCCTCACCATCAGCTAAATACACTTACTTATTATTTTTTCAGTTTAAACTTTTTACTTTGTATTGAGGAATAGCCAATTAACGGTGTCAATTAACAGTGATGGCTTCAGGTGAACAGTGAAGGGACCCAGCCACGCATATGCATGTATCCATTCTCCCCCAAACTCCCCTCTCACCCAGGCTGCCACATGACACTGGGCAGAGTCCCCTGGGCTATACAGTAGCCCTTTGTTGCTTATCCATTTTACATATAGCAGCGTGTGCATGACCATTCCAGATTCCCTAACCATCCCTTCTCCCATCCTTCCTCCCTTCAACCATAAAGTTTGTGCTCTAAACCAGTGAAGCTCTTTCTGTTTTGTAAATAAGTTCACTTGTATAATTTCTTTTCAGATTCCACACATAAGGGATGCACGGGATATGTCTTATCCTCTGTCTGACTCATTTCACTCAGTATGACACTCTCTAGGTCCACCCTTGTTGCTACAAATGGCATTATTTCTTTTTAATGGCTAAGTAATATTCCACTAAATACACTTATTTCTTAAAAGCTTCTTTTTCTAAAGACCCATTTATTGCCTAGGGTGTTCAGCACCTAAGACAGTGGCTAAGCACACAGCAGCCCCCCAATGAACATGCTGGTTGATTAACACAATATGCAAACCACCCAGGAGAATACGGGGAAAAGAAGTGTGGAGGTTACAGCTCCCAAGAAGACAAAAATCTCACTTACAGAGTGGGCCATTTACTACTTGGCAAATACAACACACCCAATACAGAGGTTAAGTTTTGAGGTTAACAACAAACATTGGTATTTTTTTAAAAATTCCAGACAATTTCTGAAGTTCAAAACAGTTTAGGCTCTTTAAAGTATTGCTTATTAAGAGAAGAGGGTAAAATATTAAAGTTACCAAACAAAACATTTCTATTGATTGCCAACAGAAACTACTCCATTTGCTTAAGAGTTTCTGAAATCACTGAGTGCATATTTTAATTAACGACATTGTTTTTAGGTTCTGAATTGTGTATTCCTACTCTTGTCAGGTGTGGTGTGCAGATTTATTGATGAGAACACTCCGTCTTGAAACAAACAGAGCCAGTTTTCACAGCAGGACCTGTATGTACATGGGGTTGCTGTTGTGCCTTGAGGGCCAAGCACACATTCTGACGGACGCAGGGTCACATTGCATTCATGGGACAGAGTGATCATTTATGTACATGGACACACATATACGGACATGACAAATTCATACACGTTTAGGCACACACTTACTTGCTCCATCTATCTGATTAATATGGCAAGAAAACAAACAAAGAGAATAATGGATAATGGACATCAAAATAGTTTTCTTACTACAGAAAAAAATGCAAGAGTCTATAGATTTTTGTTTTATCAATAGCACACATACAATCCCTTTATAAATCTAATCATGGCTTCCTTGCAACCAGGCAGATACAGCCAGCTCAGTTTGCCAGTTGCCACTTGCCTTCTCTTTGGGCTCTGACTCATGTGAAAGGAGCTTTTGGAGAGCTGAATTTGGGGCACTGAAATCAATTAAGAGTCCCATGCTCTGTCCTGCAATCTTAGAAGACACTACCCTGGTGCTCTTCCAACCTGGAGAACCCCACCTTCATCAGCTGATATTTTGAATTCCATAACTGGACCTAGGGGGCAGTCAAGCCCCACTGAAAGTGCCCCCTCACAGAATCTCCTGCAGCCCACACCTCTCCACCCTTCACCCCCAAAGCAATCTACAGGTTGAGATGGAGACCAGCGCCTAGCCCTGGACAAGTGACGCCACTGGCCGAGCTATGCTTTCTAACTCAGAGGAGAGTCTGCAGAAATAAAATAATTCTCTTACAGCAATTCTCCTTCTCAATCCACTCGGTGCTGAGGATTCCAAAGGAGCGGCAGGACTCCCCGTAGGCGGCCAGGGAGCCACACAGCTGGAACTTCTTGTGGTTGTAGCAGCCATCCAGGTAGCAGGACTCGTAGAAGGGGAGGGGGTCGAGTAGCCCGTAGCAGGGCTGGAAGAAGCCCTTCATGTCCGTGAGCTTCAGGCAGTAGCCGTCGCCCTGCATGTTCTGGATGTGCACGTTGTCACACATGGCTGCGTACTGTGAGAACTGCAGCTCGTTGCAGCTGGGGGTGAAAGAGGTAGTCAGACTAGAAGGCAACACCAGGCATCTGAGATGGCCAGTGGGGGTGGGGCTGGGGGAGGGGAGACCACAGTGGTGACCTCTTCAGCTAACCCAGAAGTGAGTGTGGGTGCTGATCCCAACCTTAACCCAGGCTAGGATTCGAAAGTCAAGGTAATTTCTACTTACCTTGGACGAGCGAGGGTAAAATAAAATGATAGTAGCTAACATGTCAGACATGGGTAGATATTGATATAATAACCATTAACCTTTGATATGGGCTTCCCTGATGGCTCAGTGGTAAAAAAAACAAAAACCAAAACTCGCCTGCCAATGCAAGATAGGCAGCTTCAACCAATGGGTTGGGAAGATCCCCTAGGGAAGGGAATGGCAACCCACTCAAGTATCCTTGCCTCCTGGAAAATTCCATGGACAGAGGAGCCTGGAGGGTTACAGTCTATGGGGTCACAAAGAGTTGGACACAATCAACTCTGTTGTTTAGCAACTGAACAACAACAACCTTTGCTATAATTGACTGATATGATTGATACAATAACTATTAACAGATACTGATATAATAGCCAACAATAATGATAATTACATTATTAATCAAAAATAAAGGTAGTAACTGTTGATAAAGTAAAAGATTTGAAAGGAAATCCAGAAGCTTCTAAACCACTTCCAGTTTAGTTACCAGAGACCATAAGGAAATTCTTCACAAGAAAATTGGTGTCCGGCGAAAACCATTTATAAAAGAAGAAAAAGAAGAAATAAGAAGGGAAAGGAAACTCAAACAGAATGATGGTTTCTAAGGAGGAGCTGAATCTTGCTCATCTTTGGAAGCCCCAGAACAGTCAATGTGCAAAGGAGTCATTTTTCTAACTGTGGGTCCCAGAAGTGACATTTTAGAGAAAGCATCACATTAGGAATTCTGAAATCTCATCCGGGCTTTGCCACTTACTGTGCCCCCTCATCTAAATCATTCTACTCTAGCCTCCGTTGCACCTAGAAAGGAAAAGACTGGACCAGATGGTGCCCAAGGTTCTTTCCAGCTCTGGGTCCCACAGTTCACAGGACGGTCTAATTTATGGCACGTTTTTCAGTTTAAACCTGCAGAAAAGTCAAAGAGGGTTGAGAGCTTCATTCCCACATCTGGGAATTCAGCTGACGGCTGGCACGTTAAAGCTCAAGGGGACAGAATCATTGTGCAAGCAAAGAAATGCCAAGAAAGAGAAGTGGAGCTCTAGAACCTGAGAGGAATTAACATGATTCGGCAGTCCGGAGGGACTCTTAAGTTACACACCTTTGAAATAACTTGCTTAGCTCCTTCTGTCTCAGCTGGCCAGAGAGGGGCCTGATAATAACCTCAATGACTTCTACTTTCTTGGGCTTTCTGGACTCCCACCAACTTCTGCCTACGCAACCAAGCCTCTGGTAAGAGGTACAGATGGCACTAGTGGTAAAGTACCTGCCTGCCAGTGCAGGAGACATAAGAGACGCAGGCTCAATCCCCAGGTTGGGAAGATCTCCTGGAGGAGGGCATGGCAGCCCACACCAGTATTCCCGCCTGGAGAATTCCATGGACAGAGGAGCCTGGAGGGCTATATGACTGAAGTGACTTAGCATGCACAGACACGGCATCTCACCACTAGGCAGCAAGGAATAACCCTCTTCTCCTGGGTTAACTCTTAATCCCACCCTCAGCAAGGATGCCCAGTCACAGTTAAATTAAACTTGACCAGTTGGGCAGATGGCCAAGGCTTTAGAATTCTAATCCTAGGAACACTCTTCTGTTTGGCCAAGGGCCGGATGATACCAAAATTCAGATTTATCATCTAAGCCTAGTTACTTCCTCTGCTGTTCAAGAAATTACTGTGCCTGTTTGTATGACGAAAACTCCAAAGATCTTGAGCTTAGCTCTTTGTAGGAGAAGAAGGGTGTTTCGATACAAAGTACCTCCCTCATCAACATCTGTCATAGACACAGGAGGACTGCGGCCACTGTGTCACGTGACTGGAGACTCTCACCTCTTCTGCATGCCATTGGTTTTCCAGCTCTGGGCCAGGACCACGCTGCTCACCACTGGCTTCCCCCGCAAAGTCACATAATCATCAGTTAAGTCCCCATTGAAGTTGCCGCAAAGGCCACACACTTTGTTCTGCAGCCTCTCACTGATGCTGATTTTTATGACGTTGTAGCCGTTGTAGTAGATTTGGATGTCGGGGCTGGTGTCAATCACCAGGAACCCCTCACTGCTATAGATTTTGGTTGCCAGGCCAGTTATGAATGGAACATTCACTTGTGTGCCATTCACCTGTTAAAGGAGAAAGAAGAAGTAAATGACCCTCAAAGCAGAGATTGGCAAATATTTACTGTAAAAGTCCCGAGTAAACATTTTAGGATTTGCAGCCCATGTGATCTATCCTCGTGGCAGAAAAAGCAGCCACAGACAAAAGTAACTAAATGATCAAGGCTGTGTTCCACTAAAGCTTTATTTACAAGAACAAGCAGCAAGGAGGTTTGGCTGAATTTCATATTTTGCTGATGCCTGCCCAGGAATCTGAGTGCTCACTCATCTTACTGTCCACAGTTCCTCCCAAAGAAGCAAACTATGGTGGCAGAGAGATTAAAATAAAAATGATGGAAAGGTATAAGGCACAACAAGTGGCTATATTTTTGTACAAAACTTTCTCCAGCATAAACCAATTACTGAAAACAAAATCCCAACCCTGCGCTAAGGAGAGTCTAACACGGTTAAAATGAATCTGGGGATCATTGCTATGTTTATTGTTTTCTTATTTATAATGTTCGAACAGGAGATGCCCTCCCAGAGGCCCTATAGGCACTGTATTTTCTCCATTTGTCATTTTCTTGCTTTGGAAGTTTCTTTTCTTAGCCCTTAGGACAGAACATAACATGCCTTTTCTGTACTTACAAAAGAAATTGTTCTTTTCCACCCCCCAGGTTATCAGTAACTTTTGTTGCTTAAAAAAGCATAGCAGAAGCCTTTAAAAAATATGATTCTTTACTATTTTGGTGGCTGGGAGTATTTTATTCAGCACAATGTCAATTCTGATCTCAGGTGATCCCTTTTTGCTTTCTTGCTGATATATTCTGGGCCCACGCAGTCATGTCCATGTGCGCCAATTTGCAAAAGGAATTAGAGTGTCAAAAACAGTAGCAGATTAACTCTCATTGAAGTCAAAAACCAGTATTAAAATCCAGACTCTTCCTTTTAAGCTTGCAAAACCCTACCAGTCTTTTGCCTAATGCTGGATGCTAAGCTATTCAATGACTCTTTAAATAGAGATACTCCCAGTGCATGATTATCTGAACCAGTGGTGGAAAGCAGATACAGTACCACTCAATTCCAAAAACATTAATATGCCTGTGCTGGCTCTCTCCTTGGCCCTCCCTAGCTGGAATTTGCAACATAGGGTGGGGGGAAGCGGAGCCGACTCCATGGTTCTAGGCCACCTGCAGCTGACTGGTTTAGCTGAGTGACTGGGTGACTGGGAGTCACCACCACTACTTCAAAGCAGGTTATCTTCTCAGATGGAAGCATGGGAGGAATACAGGTCGGAGTGGTGCATTAGTTTATGGGGGGCGGGGGTTGGAGATTCACATTTATTTATATACCGTTGTAAGATTCGAAGAGCCAACCCTAAGAGAAATTCATCATCCCTCTCCTCTGTGCTCTTTCCCTCGGCGTGTCATTAGGGGGCGCTCTCATAGTGAGGGACGATCCCTCTCACCCGTTTTTATTTAGGTAGCTGTGTTTACAGGCAAACGCTTGCTGTCTTTCATTTTCTAGAAAGGATGGCAGAGACTAAGAGTCGGTCTTCATTCAGGTGGCAGAGCCAAGAATAATTTCAAGCTCTTATAAACAAATGAGAATCTTTTTGGAAATTAATTCCGAGTAAAAGCTGACTTATCTACCATTTTATCACCCGAAGTTTTATTAGCATACACGCTGACCTAATGTCCTTGAGATACTGTACATATCCTGCAAGGCCTTTTGAATTGTATGTGCTAAGTCATTTCAGTTGTGTCCAACTCTTTGTGACCCTATTGACCGAGGCCCGCCAGGCTCCTCTGTCCATGGGATTCTCCAGGCAAAAATACTGCAGTGGGTTGCCTTGCCTTCCTCCTGGGGATCTTCCCTACCCTGGAATTGAACCCACATCTCATGTCTTCTGCACTGGCAGGTGGATTCTTTACCACTAGTAAGCGAAGGACTAAATGGGGCCCTTGCTTATGCCTGTAGAATCTACACTTTCAATTCTCTAAAATCTGGTTATCTGTGTATGGCATGTATGAAATAAACAGCCTGTTAAACTCATTATCCGGGAAAACCACAGTAAACAGCCCCCTAGATAGGCCCTCGTTCCAGGGCACATTTCTTAAGAACCAAGACAGGCTCGTCACCTTGACTGTGTTCCGGTCGTTGATGAGAATCTGCTCTTCGTTAATGTAGAAATAGACAGGCGAAATGATGGTGAGATTGGGCGCCGACCACTTGTCGAAGTTGATGATGAGCTGGAAGGAGATGTCGGGGAGCTTCTGGCAGATAGTGGAAAGCACGAAGGCGCAGTTGGCTGGGAAGCGGAGGAAGGCGCCGTCGAAGGTGCGGAAGACGCCGCCGCCAGCCGCCAGGCAGTAGGAGGTCTTGGTGCTGAAGCAGCCACGCACCCCGTTGCGCAGAGCGCACTCCTCGTCCGACTTGCACTGGCGCGGGTCGCACTGGATTAGGTTGCGCCGGAAACAGCGGCACCGCCGTGTGCAGTCGCTGTTCCAGAACAACTGCTTGGGCTGGAACAGAGGCGCCCTTTGCATGAAACTCTGGTGGTGGTCAAGGTTGGGGACCCCAAAACCCAGTCCACCTGGACCCTTTTTGGGCTGGGCTGGCCTATCAGTAACGGGGGTAGAATTTGCATCAAGAGAGGCTGGTTCAAGTCAAACAGTACCTGCATTCCGGGTAACTCAGATGCCAAACCATATGCTATCTAGTCTCTATTGGTTTCAGTCAAGAATTTGGGGATCTTCACAGTGGGTTGTAGAGCTAATCACAGCCAACCAAAGAGAATGGGAAGCAGGTCAAGGAACCAGGTGAAGAGGGAAATACTTGGTAGGGAATTCATCTAACAAGTATCAACTCTACTTGAAGGAACAAATTTAAATTCACTCAATAATGATAAACCTCACCCTTCAATCTTAACTAGGTTAAAGAAAGGGGGAACCAATTCTTATGCTGAACCATTTTTGTCACCTTAAAAAATGCACAATGTGAGAGTTGCAAATTAAGTTTTATTGGGGGCAAAATAAGGGCTATAGCCCAGGAGACAGCATTTCAGATAGCTCTGAGAAACTGCTCCAAAGAGGCAGGGGGAGGGTCAATATGTATGTGGTTTTGGTGAAGGGAGAATATATGCAATCAAGTACTTACTTTTGCAGAAGGTTTCTGCTAGTCATGAGGAGCAGTCGTGACCATGAAGGATTTTACTGCTTTTCTAGATATTAGGAGCTACAAGAATTGGGCACATAAAATCAGCTCCTAAAAATGCCTATTTGAAGACCTATGCCACCAGTTTTTCCAGAGCACAGAATGCCTGATTTCTGCTCTTCACCCTGAACTCTTTTCAGGGAATGCTGAAAAATCAGCAGCTGAAGCAGCAGATGTTTTAATCCCTGTAGAGGTAGATGGCAAGTGCCAATGGCAAATGCCAATTTGTAGCTGACAGTTTCAACATTTCACAATACTCACTGTTCCAAACTTCTTTCCTTGTAAATAATCTACTTCTAATTTACTTCTGTTGCAGATACCTCTATTTCTATATCCTGAAGTGAGAAACCTAGATAACAGTTAGGGTCCATGAAGGGAAAACTTTGGGATCAGACCACCTGGGTTTCGATCCCAGCTCTGCCACCCTACTCACAACACCCTGAGAGGCTCTGCCAGCTTCCCAGAGTGTTGATTTTCTTTCTCTAAATTGAAGTTAATAATAATGTCTTGCAAAGCAGTTGTGAAGATTAAATTCAATAAGACGTGTGATGCACATTTCCCGGCTGAGAGTAGGTACTCAATAAATAATAGCTGCTGTTATTACCAGAGAAGAACCAGTCATCCCCTTTCAGAAAGTGGGGAATTATAAAAATTTATATTAAATACCTGCAACGAAGTGTATCATCAATTGGTGACAGCTATTATTTTTCACTCTTTCTACAATCTGTAGACACAGCTGTACTTGTAGTCTGTGCTCTTGATCTTGTACCTGTTCTAGACTAAGAATTCCGGAGAACTGTTTGAAATTGGTCATGACTGTTCAAGTGGAGTGTGGTCCCAATGAGTGGTTTACTTCATAGAGATGAGGGCACTCAAGGCATTAACTCAATTTTCTAAAATAGTGCTTTCCAGAGAAGATGTTTTAATAGCACAAGAAGGGCCTATTCTACTGTCTGGTCACAATTTTCTGCATTAACGATAGACTTATCAAAACCCTGGATATCAAACAGAGATCTGACTTAGATCCAAGGGTAAGTAGGAAGAGAGTGAGGTCTTCCAGGAAGAGTTTTCTCAAGAAAACCATTCCTGATTCTTTCACCCTTAAAATGGAGTATAAGTAGTTCCTGGAACCTCTTTCCAGACCCGTGAAATATTCTGGGTGCCAGCAGCTTCACAAATTGGCTTCCTTTATCTTATCAGATTTGCAGAATAATTGAGTGGATGGTCTGGCCTCTCTCAGATAAGAAGTCAGACATTGCATGGGTGGAGAGGGAAAAATAACCTGATGTATGTGGATATGATCAAGGGTCCATAACTCACCCTACAGGAGAACTTGATCGTGAAAGTAGCATCCCAGTAAAGAGACTGGCCCAGTGCTGCTTGCTTAACCTTAATTAGACCTGATAAGGACAGCTGGGTACTTACCCTACACGCTAATGGCTAGATGTGTTCTCTTTTCATTTCCAAAGAAATCTGTCGTATAAACAAGCCTCCAAGCTTGCTTGAACTGTGGCAAGTAGGTGTGGATTATTTGTTCTGTGAATTTGCTACTTCCCAGATATAAGCTGTTGTCAAAACCCACTGACTTTCTGATGAAAAGTGGATACTAATGTTGATAGTGCTAATAGCTGCCGAGAGCTGTATTGTGCTTTTCCTGAGAGCTCCAAGGGCTTTTATATGCATCATTTCATTAACACGCCTGGATTTTTTTAATTTATAAAATGCCTCTTAAGAGAATTACAAAACAATAAGCAGCTACCAGTTATTGAACTGCTAGGTGCCAGGTACTAAGGCACCTGCATAGATTATACAACGACCATACTGAGTTGGTATTATTAGTAATGTTTTGGAGATAAGGGCACAGAAGCTCAGAGAAATGACACAGTTTGTTCAGTGTCATATCACCAGTGTTGGTTCAGCTAGGATCAAGCCCAACTCTCAATCCTTTATGTCACAGACACTCAGGATCTCTGTTGAGGGAAGCATGACACACTTGATAAATGGATACATTTCAGTAAATCTCTGGACAGGGGAGCAGAGATTGAAACAGTGTTTTTCAATTTTGAGCCTGGTTATCTCTTCTCCCAGACTCTGGGAAAATGGAATCTATTATTATTTTCTCCCACATGTTTTGCCTCTTCCTTTCAAATAATCAATATCTCTAAGAGCTAACTTCAAAACTCACCTCTGCCAAGAAGCCTTCTTTGATCAATTCTGCTATTTTACTCTACTTTCCCCCATCTTCCTAATACAACATTTAAACAAATTTCGTGCTGAAAATGAGACTGAAGGTGACATCCATATTCATCTCTTTCTATTTCTTCTCAAAGTAAAGCCAACTTAGTTGTTCTTGAACAAGAACACTATTTCTTTACAGAAAGAAAGCAGTGTTTCTTTTTTGCCTAGTTTATTTTCAATGTAGACACTTCAATTAGGTTTTTTTTTAATGCTTTGATTCTTTTTCATTTTAAAATTGATTAGTTCTGTAGGATGTTATTTTTCACTTGTTGATATGTTATTTTGTAATTGTCCTCTTGTTTTTAAAGTGCATCTTTTCTCCTCTTCTGAATAGATTTCTAAGTTTCTTAAGGCAGGGCACATGCTTTATCATCCCCGACAATACCACTAGCACAGAGATCTCAAATAGCAGCTATTGCACAGATGCTGTTGTTAACTGTCTACTCTCCAATGTCAGGTATTGATATCGTTTAAACAGAGAATGGGCAAGAGGCAGAACCCAGGGCTAAATAACCTCTCCAGGCAAGATCTTTTTAAGCTTAGTATTTCAGCACATAAAGAAAGATTACAGGGTGGACGTATAAATGATTTCGCAAGCGATGTTTCACTCAGTAACATCTAAGAAGGACATCTTCATCAGCTCTATGTGAAGCCCCCAAAGAGAGAGAAGCAGAGGGTAGGGTGTGGAAAACAGGACATTAGGCAGCCCAGACAGAACTCTGGTCCTAGAGGGGCAAATGACACACGAAGAGATGGCAGCCTTCACTCCCCTTCTCACGGAGCTGCAATAGACAGAGGAGAGAAGGCCACTCCTCCCAGCCTAGAGTGCCACATTTTCCAGTTAAAACTGCCCTTAGCTAAGACAGGTATAAATGTCAGATTCACTGCCTTCCTGTTTCCAAACAGCCGCCACGGCAGAAGCTTTCAGACTAAGATTTACAGAAGAGGAAATCAGAAGAGCTTAGAGAAAGGCACGGAGGAGAGACAGGGGCACACACAGTGCTAGCGAGGAGGCGGGTGGAGCGAGACCCAAGCGCATGTCCAAATCCGCAGCCTCATCTGCCCTGTCCTTGACCTCTCGCCCCCCACGTCCCCCTTCTCTGCCTTTCTGCAGATCCACAGCACTGTCTTATCCTCATCAGAAGGGAAGATGGGTTCACCGCGACCCATCTTCCTCCTAGCGGGGAGAGAACTCTGCTGCCTCTCAAGGAAGACGTGCGGGCCGGCGCCCCTACCTCGTAGTACTTGCCGTCGGAGTAGCAGCCGCAGCTGTGGGGCAGAATGCAGCTCTTGCCGTTGAGGACGTAGCCGGGGTCGCACTGGCAGCCCTCCACGCAGTAGTGGTTGCAGTCGCTCTTGAGGCGGATGGCGGCGCAGCGGGGCTGGCACACGCTCACGCAGCTCTCGTAGTGGCTGTTGGGAGGGCAGGCGACGGCTGCAACGGGAGACGCGGGTCAGGATGGGCCATCCCCAGGGCTGCCAACGCCTTCCTCCCGGCCTTCCCTCACCCGCTCGGGGAGATGGAGGCCTGGTGGGGAGGAAGCTTTGCCCCACCACCTGCCGCTTTCCTCCCCTGTCTGCTAATGGAACGCCTCTGTGGGACGTAGCACTGCAGAAACAATGGACAGCAGAGCGGACAAAGGTTACTCGGCTCCTCACACTTCTTGCTCCTCCCCTCAGCCTTGCTTTCCTGAGGTTCTCTCCAAGCTGTTGCCTTAAACCCACTACCCAACACGCATCTTGACTCCAGTGATTGCCTGGATGGTCTCCCAGGGGCGCCCCACACTCATTCCTGCGTTTAGGTCCCCATCTGGTGTTCGTCTCCCTTCGCCACCCACTCCTTCATCCTCCCAGTGTCTCCAAATTTATCTCCCATTTATCATTTTCTTACTGGAGTATAATGGCTTTACCATTTTGTGTCAGTTTCTGCTGGACGATGAAGTGAATCAGCCATACCTATATGTATATCCCTTCCCTCTCCGACCTCCCTCCCACCCCCTTCCCCCCCANTTTCTTTTTTTTAATTTATTTACTTTTAATTGGAGGATAATTGCTTTAGAATGCTGTGTTGGTTTCTGCTGTACAGCATCATGAATCAACCATAGGTACACATATATCCCTCCTTCTTAAATTCCCCTTCCACCTTCCCCCCCATCCCACCCATCTAGGTCATCACAGAGAACTGAGCTGAGCTGCCTGTACTTTATAGCAAGTTCCCACTACCCATCTCTCTTCCACATGGTGTATGTATATGTTAGTTACTCAGCCGTGTCAGACTCTTCTTGACCCCATGGACTGTAGCCTGCCAGGCTCCTCTGTCCATGGAATTCTCCAGGCCAAGAATACTGGAGTGGGTAGCTACTCCCTTCTTCAGGGGATCTTCCAGAACCAGGGACTGAATCCGAGTCTCTGGCATTGCAGGCAGATTCTTTACCATCTGAGCCAGCAGGGAAGCCCTTTATACATGGCATTGTGGTGTATATACATCAATCCTATTTTCCCAGTTCATCCCACCCACCCCTTTGCTGCAGTGTCCACATGTCCATTTTCTACATATTCATCTCTATTCCTCCCCTGGAAATAGGTTCATCTGTACAATTTTTCTAGATTCCACATAATGTGTTAATATTTTATTTTATTTGTTTTAATCTTTTGGTCATGGTCCATGGCATGTGAGAGCTTAGTTCCCTGACTCAGTATTGGACTGCGTCCCCTGCACTGGCAATATGAAGTTTTAACCACTGGACTGCCAAGGGGAGTCCCCAGATCCCTCATTCTTCGAGCCCCAGGGAGAGTCCCAACTTACCTTCAAAACTCCCTATTCTTTCACTAACTCAGAACTTCCAGAACCCTTTTCTAAGCCAGTAGTTTTTAACAGTAGGCCCTTGAACCCCTTGATTTCTGAGAAGGGAAACTTACGTGGTGTGTGTGCCTGTGTATAGAGACCAATCCATGTCAACTATGTTTTGTGGTTTTTGAATGTATGTAGATGCTTTTCTGGAAGGCAACTGGGGTCCCGGTGAAGGGTGTGGGCTCTGGAATCAGCTCTAAGAGACTGGAGCCATTATCTAATCTCTCTGGATTTCGGCTCCTTATCTGTACTATGCAGTTACCCAGGGCAGCACTTCATAGCTTTTTGGGAGGGAGGGAGTGAATCTGTGTACTTAGAACAGTGCCAAGCACCTAAGTGCTTGGCATGCTGCAGTCTGTGGGGTTGCAAAGAGTCAGACATGACTTAGCAACTGAACAACAGCAACAACAAGCACCTAAGAGTTCAGCAAGTGGTAGGCAATCATTAAAGACAGATTTGCTTAAAAATTTTACAGAAACTAGTATTTTTAGTCAATGTATACAAAAAAAATGGTAAAGAACCTGCCTGCCAATGCAGGAGATGTGGGTTTAAATCTTGAGTTGGGAAGATCCCACGGAGAAGGAAATGGCAACCTGCTCCAGTGTTCTTGTCTGGAAAATGTCATGGACAGAGGAGCCTGATGGGCTACAGTCCATCAGGTCGGAAAAGAATTGACATGGCTTATCAACTAAACAACAAAAATAACATTACAAAAAAGTACAACTGCTCTTATGTGAGAATTTCTACTCCACATCACTTAGCCTTCACTCATTGTTTTTGCACTACTGTGTGTATTTTATGTGTTTATAATGATGCTACATCCTTTTATATTTAACCATGCCCTCATGAGTTAATGCATCTCTGCAATAAATTCTGGAAGTGGAATAACTGGGTCAGAGGGTATGTGCATTTAAGCTTTTGGTGGATGCAACTGAAATGCCCTCTAAAGAGGCTGTGTCAATTTATCCTCCCCTCAGGGCTATATGAGATTTATTTTTCCCTCATCCTCATTGATTGTTTATCCCCAAACTTTCTGGTCCTTGAAAAAAACTACATGCTATACCTATAAGGGATCACTATCCAGAATATGAAGGAACTTCTAAAATTCAACAACAAAAAAACCCAAACAATCTGACACAAAAATGAGAGAGGGATTTGAATAGACCTTTCTGCAAAGAAGATATATGAATGGCCAATAAGAATGTGAAAATCAACATCACTAATCATCAGGAAAATCAAAACTATAATGTGATATCACCTCATACCCATTAAGATGGCTACTATAAAAAAACACCGAGAAAATAACAAATATTGGTAAAGATGTGGGAAAATTGGAACCCTTTGCCCTGTTGGTAAGAATGTAAAATGGTACAGCTGCTATGGGAAAGAGTAGGGTGATTTCTCAAAGAATTGAAAATAAAATTACCCTATGGGCCCAGCAATTCCATTCCTGGGTGTATACTTAAAAATGTGAAAGAAATATCTCTAAGAGATATTTAGACACTGTTGTCATAGAAGCATTATTCATTATAGCTAAATCAAGGAAGCAAGGAATCAAGGAATACAAGTGTCCACCAATGGATGAATGGATACGCAAAATGTAGTCTATACATACAACGGAATATCACTTAGCCTGAAAAAGGAAGGAGATTCTGCAACTTGGATGAACCTTGAGACATTATGCTAAGTGAAATAAACCATCCACAGAAAGATGAATACTGTATGATTCCACTTATGTGAGGTATCTAAAGTAGTTAAGACGGGAATCTAGAACAGTGGTTTCAGGGGACTCTGGAAGGGGAGAGGAATGGAGAGTTAGTGTTCAGTGGGTACCGAATTTCAGCTGAGCAAAGCGAAAAGCCTTCTGGAGGTGGAGGATGGTGGCTGCACAACAGTGTGAAGGTACTTAGTGACACTGAACTACACCCTTAAAAATGGTTACAATGGTAATTTTGTTATGCGTATTTTACCACTATAAGAACTTAATGCTATATCCTTATTTCATTTGCATCCTTTGTGAGACTGATCATCTTTTTCCTTTGTTTATAATCTATTTGTATATCTTTTTCTGTGAATTGCCTTTTCATGAATTTCGTTTGTTGAATTTTTTATTAAATTGTAAAAGCTCTTTGTAAATTAAAAATTTATTTTTGTTTATCACGTGTTAAAATGTTTGCCAATTGCTTTTTGACTTTGCTGCTTCTTCCTTTTTTTTTTTGGTACATTGGTTTGTGATCTTGATGATGTTTTTGCCATATGGAAATATAAAAATTTAAAGTAGTCAAATTTATCATGGTTTCCCTTGTGGCTTTAGGTGTTTTGCTTAGAAAGGCCCTCTTTACTCCTAGATTACCAAAAATGTGCCTTTGTTCCCTTTTAGTAGTTTGTTTTGTTTTAAATTGATTTACTTTGGCTGTGCTGGGTCTTCGCTGAAGCACGGGCTTTTCTCTAGTTTTGGAGAGCAGGGGCTCCTCGCTAGTTGCAGTGCATGAGCTTCCCACTGCAGCGGCTTCTAAGTGCAGAGCACAGGCTCTAGGGAGCACGGGCTTCCGTAGTTGCAGCACTCGGGCTCTGTAGCTTTGGCTCACAGCTCTAGAGCAGAGGCTCAATAACTGTGCACAGGCTTAGTTGCTCCATGTACGTGGGAGCTTCCCAGGTCGGGGATCGAACCCACGTCTCCTGCATTGGCAAGTAGATTCTTTACCACTGAACCCCCAGGGAAACCCTGCTGGTAGTTTTATGATTTAAATTTTCATGTTTAATCTTGGCTCTGTTTGGGTTTTATTTTTGAATGAGGAAATGAAGGAAGGATTTAATTATTTTTCACCTTGACAGTTTGTCCTTTGTTGACTAATACACTTGCCCCAGTGATTGGAAACGCCAGTTTTACTGTATACTAATTTCTCTTTGGTGTTTATTTCTGGACTTTCTCATCGGTCCACTGGTTGGTTTTTCTGTGCAAGTGCCAGTATCGACTTGCTGTCTGGCAAATCCCATGGACAAGGTACAGTCCATAGGGTGGAAAAGAGTCGGACACAACTGAAGCGACTTAGCACGCATGGATTGAAACTCTACAATATATTTAAATATCTGGGAAGACATAACTACCAATTTAGAAATGTCTACTGTTGTTTCAAGTATACTGGTCCTATTTGCCAAACAAGGCAATAAACTCCATATTTCATACTTCTGATTTTTTGTGGTCCCCCAAACAGTGCTGAGAATGTGACAAGTGATTAATAAATATTTGATTCTTGAAAACAATCTTCCAAATTCCTAATTCTGATTTTTTTCTGCACCTAAATGAAGTACAGAGAGCTGAAAGTGATGATGGTTCTACATCTGGATTTCTACTGTGGTCACAAATGTGTCTCTTGCTGTGGCCAGTGGACTGATACAGCCTTTGTGCCCTTGGCAGGCAGGATGCATGGGAAGAGCAATGCAGCAATGAAATAAAACTGGTAAAGGTTCTGGAGTCAGGCTGACCTGGCTTAAGTCTTGGCCTCTGTGACTAACTAGCAGTGTCACCTTGGGCAGGTTACTTACTCTCTCTAAACCTTGGCTCCTCCGCTTCCTCCTCTATAAAACGGAGATAACAATATCTCCCTCATCAAGTATTAATCATTGTTAAGATAAAATGAAGTGCAATTTTGTACAGTGCCTGGTACTTCAATGAAAGTTTCTGTTACTAATAGTAGGAACAATTGTAGTAGTAACAATAGGAATTTTTTAAGTTATTCAGTTACTTTTTTTTTTTTTGATCGTGCTAGGTCTTTGTTACAGCTCCAGGCTCTTCCGTGCGGCTTCTCTAGTTATGGTGCAAGGGTTCCAGAGAGTGCGGACTCAGTAGCTGCAGCACGTGGGCCCAGTTGGCCCTTGGCATGTGGGATCTTAGTTTCCCTGACAGGGATCAAACCTCTGTCCCATACCATTGCAAAGTGGATTCTTAACCACTGGACCACTAGGGGAGTCCTTCAATTAAAATGTATTGAGTTTGCAGAGAAAGATATAGGAAAACGCCTAATTATCAGACTTTTGACCAAGAACTTTGAAGTAGCAAAATCTGCCTCTGAAAAAAGAGAAAATGAGACTCAACGTTGGCTGATCAGGCACCAGACCGCCTTGGGTATGAGCCATCATCACATTTAATTCCCACGATGGCCCACTGAGGTTGGAAGATGCCTCCCCAGACCTGGTTCTACAGACCTCTGCATCCTCTGTGGTACCCAGGCGCTCCCCACCCCCCAGGGCTCCCCAGCCTGACCAGGTAAGAGGAGCAGCATCCTCCAGCCAGAGAGCACTGTCTCTGGAGCCACCTTCCAATTTACCCAAGCCAATTTCCTTGGGAAAGTCACTGAGTTACTCTGAGCTTTGGTTTCCTCCTTTAGAAAGTGGGACTATTAATATGGCAGAAACCAACACAATATTGTAAAGCAGTTATCCTCCAATTAAAAATAAATAAAATTTTAAAAATAGGGCGTACTTCACAGGGTTGCTGTAAAGTTGTAGGAGTCAATGACTGAGGACTCAGCACTGAGAAGAGTGCCTGGCACATGGTCAGAGCTAAGTACCTGCAATGAATTTATTATTTTCTTCCTATATTCTCACCATCAAGTTCTCCATTAAAGGACTGAAAGAATGACAGATGCAGCTGGAAGAATTTTAAGAAGGGGTTCACAATAAAGACAACTGGCCTCCCCTCCCCCCTCTAAGCCTATTTGTTCAACGTGGGTGAAGGAGTTTTCCATGCATTTGCAAAAGGGGTAATTCAGTAATAAATTACCCCATTGATAGAAACAGCCAATATTACTGACAACCGACAGCATCCTACCTTGTTACCAATGAAGCATATATTTAATGGGCGATTCTGGCTTAACCCTTTTCCTCCTGAAAAGCCCTTGTTCTCTCCCAGCATTCTCATTTCTCAACACGTGAGTGTTGAAATGGATGAATTCTTAGTAGAAGAAAGGAGTGGGACGTGCATGTGTGCTAAATCGCTCAGTCGTGTCCAACTCTTTGCAACACTATAGACTACAGCCCATCAGGCTTTTATGTCCATGGGACTCTCCAGGCAAGAATGCTGGAGTGGGCTGCCCTGTCCTCCTCCAGGGGATCTTCCCAACCTGGGGATCAAACCCATGTCTCATGTCTCCTGCATTGGCAGGCATGTTCTTTCACTGGTGCCACCTGAGAAGCCCCAGGGATGGAGACAGGAGTATGCTATTCCTGCCCTCATGTCTCAGAGGTTAACGCCATGTCAGATTTGGTTGTTGTTTAGTTGCTAAGTTGTCTCCAACTCTTGTGACAGCCCACCATGCTCCTCTGTCCATAGGATTTCCCAGGTTAGAATACTAGAGTGAGTTGCCATTTCCTTCTCCAGGGGATCTTCTAACCCAGGGATCAAACCCACATCTCCTGCATTGGCAGGAGAGTTCTTTACCACTGAGCCACCAGGCAAGCCCCAAACTTGGTTACAAACAATCATATTCAAGCTAGCTGCATTCACCAATCTTTCAGATTGAATGGCTGAGTTAGGACTCAGGCTCCCGCGGCTTTTCTCTGCTTCTGAAATTCAAAATGGAAAACTAAGCTGCCTCCAACTGTGTCCTCACACCCCCCCCCCCAACTCCTCCCACACACCGTCTCTAAAGTGTAATTTTTTTTTCTCTTATTTTAGCTTTTCTTTTTTGCCAGTCACCACCACCACCTCTTCAGGAGCTTTCTTTTAGATCTTGGCCCGTGTCCTGAAATGCCAAGGTGAGGGAAGGACTATCCCCACTGTGGTGAGGACAGCTGGCCTAGGCCTTGCTGGCAGGCAGTGGTCCAGGCAGGGGTGGGGCTCATGGTCAAGGGTGGGCAGGACAGACTCTGCTCTGACTTGTAAGGAGCTCCCTGCGACTAAGTATAGAGGACGTCACCAATGTCTGCTCAGAACTCTGAGCAGGGGAGAGGAAAGAATGCTGGTTGAGGGGACAGGAGGACCAGAAAAATAGTCTTCATAGCCTTTAGGAACGGTCTTCCTTTCCCAAACTGTTTCCCCATCCTGCGCCAGTTTCAGCCCTATGGGTCCAAGCTCCCTAGAAGTAGGGGACCTTTCTCTTCGAAGGTAAGGCAGTGAGGCAGTGCTAACTTGCTTCTTTTCTTTCCCATGAGTGACAACATTTGATACCCATGATTTCAGGTGAGAGCTCCTGCTATTAGCCTCCTTTAAAAACAATTCTTCACTGCTCATTGCAGCTAGATGTAATGGATGTGGGGCAGACACTACTCTCTGCCCCACACCCCGTGACACCAGACAAAATGGCAGCCACCACGGCATGGCTACAGGAAAAGAGCGACTGCTCTGCAGCAGGTCTCAAGAGGCAGCAGGCAGGGTCTCCTTCCTAAAACTCTCTCCCCATCCTGCCCCATGTTTAGGCCCCTGGCTTCAGAGGCTGGTCTTCTGATTTAGGGGAAGGTAAGCTCTCTTGTGGGTTTCCCAGGTGGCGCAGTGGTAAAGAATCCGCCTGCCAATGCAAGAGACACAAGTGACTTGGGTTCGATCCCTGGTCAGGAAGATACTCCGGAGGAGGACATGGCAGCTACTCCAGTATTCTTGCCTGGGAAATCCCATGAACAGAGGAGCCTGGCGGGCTATGGTCTGTGGGGGTCACAAAGAGTCCAATACGACTGAGCAACTGAGCGTGCTGACAAGGAAGCACTCTCGCCCCAGTGAGCTCACCCCAGTGAATCCAGAGTGGTTCTGGAGGTTTATCCCCAGCCTGACTTTTTCATAGGCGTACTTATTTTACTAAAGTTACCCGAGGCCCCTACTGGCATTGCTCCCTGTGACCCCTCACTCAGGGACTGAGCCTGGCTGACATGGCATCTTCTCCCTCCCCCTCCCCTCTTCCTCCAACCCTCCCCTCCTAATCTACATGAATCCAATTATGTGGAATGTAAACGAACTGTGTGAGCATTAAACGACAATACTGCTTTTGGTTTTTCATCCAAATCTCCCTTTACCAGGATGAAAAGGGATTTTATTTTCCAGGACCCCTGCTGTATCACTTATTTGGAGCTCTTTGCATTCAGCATCCATTTGTAACCTTTCTCATACAGTTAGGCCTAAAAGAAATTTGCTGTAGCTAATGAGATTGAGATGGGAAAACAGACCCAGGCAGTTTGGCCAAAGACCAATAGCAGTTTCTCTTCCCCATTTTTTCCTATTGTGATGTGTGCTAAATGCAGACAAATTATTCCACTATGTAGTGTATGGGCTGAGAGCAGGAGCTTTGAGGCTGGAAGGTCAAACCCTGACTTTGCCACTGAGATTGTAGGACCTTAGGCATGTTACTTAACTCCTCTGAGTCTCAGTTTCTCCCTGACTAATTGGGTGATTGAGGAGATAATGTTGATAAAGTGTTCAGCACTGGACTTGGCTCAAAGCGAGCCAGGAATGTAACAACAATACCACTTAACATGCATGGAGTGTGCTAGGCTTTCAATTATCTAATTTGATCCTCCTGACATTTCCGTAGCATAAAGTGTGGTGGCAGCAGCATTATCGGGGAGTGGGGGCGGCAAATGACCAGGGGAGGAAAAGTGAAATGCTTCAAGGTCACAACCGTCTTTACGGACAGAGCAAGACAAGAATCCAGGCGCTCTAGTTCTTTTTTTATCTTTTTTCATTGACATGTAATCGATGTGCAATATTACTGTTAATCTCAGGTGTATCTAATTCTTTTGCCAATGTTTTTAACATTCTGCTATATTTCATCAGTGCAAAAACTGATGCACGACATGTGTGCGTGCTAAATCGCTTCAGTCGTGTCTGACTCTTTGTAACCTGTGAAACGTAGCCCTCCAGGCTCCTCTGTCCATGGGACTCTCCAGGCAAGAATACTGGAGTGGGTTGCCGTGCCCTCCTCCAGGGGATCTTCCTGATCCAGGGATTGAACCTGTGTCTCTTACATGTCCTGCACTGGTAGAGCAGGATCTTTACCACTAGTGCCCCTGACAAATGACATATATGAGTCAAATAGAAAAACATACCAAGTGAAAGCATATAGGTTATCAGTACAGTGATGAGTCCGTGAGGTTCTAGAACTATGAACTAAGCAACCTACTATCTCATTCCCCCCATTTGTCTTTTGTTAGAATCCTACTGTGTCCTTGCTGAGCCCAAATGCCATGTGGGCTGTTCTCTGCTTTATGTACATTTTGATTCACCTTCAGAGCAATATAAATGAAGTAAGCAGTATTAACCCCATTTTATAAGTAAGAAGACAGAGGTTCTTGGAGGTTTGCTTCAGATAGCAAACTCAATTCCAAAGGGTATATCTCCTTGCCCCCAAAAAGTGCATCTCTTGAGACATCCCTGGTGGTCCAGCGGTTAAGACTCCATGCTTCCACTGCTAGGGGCCTAGGTTCAATTGCTGGGTCAGGGAACTAAGATCCTGCATGCTATGTGGCATGGCCAAAAAAACCCCACCAAAACCCAGAACGCATGTCCTGAAATGGCCCCACTGGATTTGCTCTGACTCCTACTGGGTGACGGGCCCACCCACACCAATCAAAATGCAAGGAGAGCCCACAGGAAGGACTCACAGCAGGACGTGTAGTTCCTCCAGCCGGTCACCGCGATCCCCTGGGTCTGGCAGGTGCTGGCATAGTTCTGCAGCCAGCTGCAGGCAGTCTGCACAGCACCCCCGTCAATGCAAGAGTCGAAGAGGCAGTTCTTGTAGAAGAAAGTGGGGTTGACCTTGCTGTGGCACTTGGTGAAGCCTGCATTCTGGCTGGGGATCAGGCTGCAAAGCTGCTGCACTTTGGAGAAAGCTTCCACCCTGGCACAGGACGGGCAGCGGTCGCCACAGCCAGTCTGGCAGAAGGTGTCCCTCTTCACCCAGCTCTGTCCAAACTCAGTGACGCTGGAGGCCAGCAGACCCATGGGCATCTCCAGGTCATCATCGGGGTTGCCGTTGTAGCGGCCACAGAGGCCGTAGGTGCTGTTTNTGATCCAGGGATTGAACCTGTGTCTCTTACATGTCCTGCACTGGTAGAGCAGGATCTTTACCACTAGTGCCCCTGACAAATGACATATATGAGTCAAATAGAAAAACATACCAAGTGAAAGCATATAGGTTATCAGTACAGTGATGAGTCCGTGAGGTTCTAGAACTATGAACTAAGCAACCTACTATCTCATTCCCCCCATTTGTCTTTTGTTAGAATCCTACTGTGTCCTTGCTGAGCCCAAATGCCATGTGGGCTGTTCTCTGCTTTATGTACATTTTGATTCACCTTCAGAGCAATATAAATGAAGTAAGCAGTATTAACCCCATTTTATAAGTAAGAAGACAGAGGTTCTTGGAGGTTTGCTTCAGATAGCAAACTCAATTCCAAAGGGTATATCTCCTTGCCCCCAAAAAGTGCATCTCTTGAGACATCCCTGGTGGTCCAGCGGTTAAGACTCCATGCTTCCACTGCTAGGGGCCTAGGTTCAATTGCTGGGTCAGGGAACTAAGATCCTGCATGCTATGTGGCATGGCCAAAAAAACCCCACCAAAACCCAGAACGCATGTCCTGAAATGGCCCCACTGGATTTGCTCTGACTCCTACTGGGTGACGGGCCCACCCACACCAATCAAAATGCAAGGAGAGCCCACAGGAAGGACTCACAGCAGGACGTGTAGTTCCTCCAGCCGGTCACCGCGATCCCCTGGGTCTGGCAGGTGCTGGCATAGTTCTGCAGCCAGCTGCAGGCAGTCTGCACAGCACCCCCGTCAATGCAAGAGTCGAAGAGGCAGTTCTTGTAGAAGAAAGTGGGGTTGACCTTGCTGTGGCACTTGGTGAAGCCTGCATTCTGGCTGGGGATCAGGCTGCAAAGCTGCTGCACTTTGGAGAAAGCTTCCACCCTGGCACAGGACGGGCAGCGGTCGCCACAGCCAGTCTGGCAGAAGGTGTCCCTCTTCACCCAGCTCTGTCCAAACTCAGTGACGCTGGAGGCCAGCAGACCCATGGGCATCTCCAGGTCATCATCGGGGTTGCCGTTGTAGCGGCCACAGAGGCCGTAGGTGCTGTTTTGCATGCTCCGAGGGACCGTGACGGACAGGAAGGTCTTCCAGTCATAGACCACCTTTAGCCCAAAGTCAGTTTCCACCACCACATGGAAACCGAAAGAAAAGATGTTTATCTTCCCTTGTCCCAACTTCAGGGGCAGATAGAGCCGTTCATTGTTGACCTGCAAGAGGAAGCGGGTTGGCATGGACAAATCCAGGTGACCCAGACACTCCCCCCACCCCCTTCCACCACCGCTGTTTTAATGATTAGTCTCTGAGAGGCAGCCCCAGAGGGGGTGGAAGCAGGTTGAATCCAATCTTTGCATTTAGTGTCGTTTCTGTCACTCATCTGTTATTATTAGGATTTGAACAGACTTAAATGACTATCTATTGTACATTAATACACCTATTTATTTCAGTGCCTTCTGTTTATAGTGTTATTTCCCCCAGGAGTTCAAATTGTTTTCTCCAAGGTAATGAGAGGGTAATAAGAATTCAATTAAAGTTTAGACTAAAATATCCAAACCTAGAACTCTTGTGTTGCTATTTCCAGCTCTTCCGTGGATTTATCTTAGACAAGCCTCAATTTATTAAATCCTTCAGGATCTTCTTTTTCCTGAAGAATGACTTGACTTTGCTGGTCCCTCTGCCAAGGATGCTGTTCTTTACCCGTCAACATCCTTCTCATCCCCCAGACCCTGCTCAAATGCCAGCTCTTCTATAAGCCAAGATTTTTGGAGCCTGCGGTCAGAATGAATCACTCCCTCGTCTGGGCAACCAGAACAAGTTATTTATACTTCTCTCCTGTTCTTCTGCACCTCTGGCCAGGATCAGGCATGCGTACCTGCTACTGAAGTGCATATGACATCAGCCTCAAATTACAGCTGGTTGTCTACACCTCTGTCTCGCCTACAGGATTAGGAGTGACTTGAGAGGAGGGACCACACTTTATCGATCTATGCATCCACCTCCCCCTCGTGCCCCGCTGGGCGCCCACCACAATGCCTCTCGTGGAGAGGGTACTTGACACATGTTTCCTCCTGTATATTTTAAGTTGAGAAAACAAGGAGATCCCTGAGCTTCAAACTCCAGAACGGTACGGCCCTTGCACCATTTTGATTCAGATCAATCAAACCCTGCAGCTTGTGGCTGGGTGAGAGCATGCTGGAAAACAAAGACTGTTGTGAGGGCTAAGAGAGAGCTGATCTTCCTGGTGGAGAAGAAGGTGGCTGCCCTTTGGAGTGGTCTGAGGTTGCTCTCTGACCAGAAATACCTCCCCTTCTGACCTCCTTAATCTCTTTCTCATCTGACACTCCCACCCCCAGCCCAACCACCTTAATTCAGACTCTTATCACCTTCCACCTTGACTCTTAAACACACCCGCTCTCTACTCCTCTCCCTGCCCTGGTCCTCCCTTCTCCTTCGTTCACTCTTCACTGCCTCTCCAATATTTTTTAATGCAATTAATACTTAAAACCCTCTCTGCAGTGTGAATGAAATGGGAGATATGCTTAACACATCCGACAGGGCTCTCCAGGAGCTGGCCCCTGCCTCTCAGGCCCAACCCACTCATTTCCTGCACCCCAGCCATACCCAGCACTTCACTGCTCCCCAAATGGACTGAGTTCCACCACTCCACATGCCACTCCCCTTGCTGTGAGTGTGATGGTGCTTTCTGGGTCCCTTCGGGGGACCCATCCTCAGCAGTTGTGAATGTGGGCTAGTGATAACTCACAGTTGATCTTGGCCCAGGAGGTTATGACCTCCTATTCCAGCCCCGACCTCACCCTAAGGGCAGCCGTTGGCCAATGGCTGACCAACACAGGGAACCAATTCTGTGTGCGGGTCACATACCAGAGTTTCCAGTGACGGAAACTGGTGTCCAGCTTAGACCACATCCTCTCTGAGCTCCCTGCTCCTGGCGTATCCCTCATTTTCAGGCATCACTTTCTCAGACTCTGCCTCTAGGCGATCAAACCTGAGACAGCACTGATGCTCCTCCCCCATCCCCCCATTCTCTGGGGGCAATATTCACCCTTCAGATTTCAACTCAGCTATCTCCTTGTCTGTGAACGTTTGTCCAGGCAGGATGCACTCACTCATCCAGTAGTGAGTGGCACTACTGTGCACCAGCCACTGTGCTGAATGCTAGGATAAAGCACAAGGCTCTTTCCCTAGGAGCTCACAGGCGTGTGGCCAAGACCAGTACATAAGCAGGTCTGAGTGTCTGATAAAAGTTACCAGTAGAGATAAATCAGCACAGGAACCAGATCAGCCTGGGAACAGAATCAAGGATACCTACAGAAGATGGTGCCCACACCCAGCTCTGAATGGTGAGTAGTGCTGGCCAGTCAAGATAAGCAAGAGCTTGGGATTAAAATACACACATACTAGATAACTAGTTAGGATCTACTGTTGAGCACAGGGAACTCTACTCAGTATTCTGTAATGGCCTATACAGGAAAAGAATCTACAAAACAGTGGATATATGTACGTGTATAACTGAGCCACTTTGCTGTACACCTGAAGCTAACACAACATTGTAAATCAACTATACCCCAACAAAAATTTTTAAAAACACACACTACTATATATAAAATAGATAACCAACAAGGATCTACTTGTATCCCAGAGAATTACACTCAGTACTCTATAATATACAGAATAACCATACTCGATACTCTATAATGGAAAAGAATGCAAGAAATACATATGCGTGTGTATATATCTATATACACGTGTATGTATAGCTGAATCTCTTCACTGTATACCTAAAGCTAACACAACATTATAAGTCAACTATATTTCAATAAAGATGAAAAGCAGAACAAAACAACAAAAAAGAAGGAATGAGAGTGAAGAAAAGGGAATCCCAAGAAGAGAGCATAGCCCAAGTCAAGGCCAAGAGGAGAGAAACAACCTCACAGCTATGAGGAATTACAGCAATTTAATGATGCTGGAGCACAAAATGTGACCTCGGGGATGATGGGAGATGAACATGGAGAGATGGGAGGTTCCTGGACCATGGAGGGCCATGTATGTAGTGTCCCATGAGATCAAGCTTGAAAGAGACTCATTCATTTTCCAAAAAAAAAGTCACCGGTGATCTTAGTAAAAGAACTTCAGTAGCATGATGAAACCAGAGGTTAGACTGGAGAAGTTAAACAGCACACAGGGGATATGGAAGCAGAGATGACTCCAGGAGTTTGGTAAGAAAAGGGAGGAGAGGGATTAGATAGAAGAGGGATCGGGTTGAGCTGGGGTCAAGGTTTGTCTTAGAATAAACATGTCTATGGGTTGAAGAGAAGGACCTAAGACACGGGAGAGGGAGGAGACGACAGGTGGGCAAGAGCCTGAGAAGGCAAGATAGAGATGCTGCAGGCGGGTCGTGGCCATGGAGGGGGAAGAGACGCCTCATTCTCTGGAACAAGGAGAGGGCGTGAAGATGACGTGGTGATGGGTCATCTCAGCGACAGGGTGGAGGAGGGCGATCACATCTGGTAGACACAATTCTCTCAATAAGAAGGCCCAGAGCTCAGGTGGCCCAGGTTCCATGTGGACCCATAACACAGGTGCTCAAGGCCACCAAGAGACACGGAGGCCGAAAGGCTCCCCCCCAGCCTTGACAACACACACGAATAAACGAAAGGCTGTGCACCAAATGGCTCATGTGCGTCGGCTGGCGTTTCTCCACATTCTCTGTTCCTGGCTACCGGGTGTCAAGCAGGAGGCGACACCTTGCAGAGGTCTTGTACCTGGATTACAGCTGAGAGGCTTCGAGAACCCGGGGAAGCAAGGCCTCAACATAAACAGGCCGGCTTGGCTTCTCCCATCTCTGAAGCCCTGAGAATGCCGCCTCCATCCCTACATCCCTGCCCTGTCTGTCCTTGCAAGGGAGAATGGAGGGAAGGTGGGAGGCCGAGGAAGGAAGGGGTCAGTAAGGAAGCAGTGCCTGATGGACACAGGAGGTGGGCACAGAGGAGGAAGAGGAGGGCGCGGGGGTCAGTGTGGGGCTATTTGTTTTTAATCTGAGTATCAGAAATAAGGCCACAAACTTGCTTTTCAGTGGAGAGCTTTCCTTTAAACAGCTGGCCCAGACCTGCTGCCGCCTCTTCAGCTGCTCTGAGGTCCCCTCACAGCCCCCCATTTTGCTGCCCCTCTGGGTCTCCACAGATGATTCCTGGTCCTCCTTCTGGGCCTGGCCAATGGACACCTTCAGGGCTCAGCTCTGGGTCATCTCTTCCAGAAAGCCTTCCTTCTCCACCCCCATGTAGCTCAGGCAGCCTGTTCTCTCATGACACCCACCTTCCCGCCCACATATCATATTTTTCTGAGATTTCACATCATGTTAAAGTTACCTGCGAACACGTCTGTCTCTCCTGCCAGACCCTGAGTTCCCTTAGCACAGGAGCCCTGTTTGACTCATGTTTCTACCGTCAGTGTTTGGCACAGGACAGACATCAGTACAAGCCCGTCAAACACAACTGAGCCAGTGTGATGTTCAAAGGTCCTCTCTTCTCTGCTGCCCACAGGATGAGCAGTCAGTGATAAAGACACTGGCTGTGAGGGTCCTAAAAGCCTTCCCCTCAGCCTGGACCACTCAGGACCCGGCTGTGTTGAGCCTGGGCAAGACAGAGAGGACAGGGGCCGTCTCTGGAGCTCAGGCTGTGGACGGCTGACGCTCGGGCTGTGCAATGCCCGGGAGAGGCTCCCCTCTCCTGTTCACCCCACACCCTGCCTGGTACACAAAGCATGTTTATTTCTAGTTTTCCTCGGCTTAGTGGATTTCCCCATATCCTCAGTACTGCAGGGAAAGAGAGTCACAGAGGGACCTGGCGTGCAAAGGAGTCCCTTCCAGGTCACCTCTGGTTTTGTGTGCACCAGCAGTGACCCGGCTCTGTTGCTGTGTTTTGCCCGGCGCTTGACTGTGTGCTGTCATTATGATGGCTGTTATTCTTCTCAGGGAGAGATGGTGACTAATAATAACATCATGGGAAAAACAAATGCAAATCATTGAACAAGCAGATCCCGTAGTGCATGTTAATAATTCAAAGTAAATGCTAAATCTATTCCCCAGGCCCCCGAAGGAAAGAACCTTCAAGCATCCTGAACTTGGTCTTCCTGTCAGAGATCAGAAAGCTATATACTCTATTCCCAGCTTGGGCATCTTAGGACATCTGGGGACATAGAAAGGCAGGCTGTGGAAAGTGTCCCCTCACCCCATTAGCCAATTCCCCCTTGCTGCCCATGACTCTCTAATTACTCCCCCTTGTAGACCGAGTTGTGTCCCTCCAAAAGATACACCAAAGTTTTAACCCCTAGGACATGTGAACGTGGTCTTGCTCGGAAATAGGGTCTTTGCAGATCTTAATCAAGTTAAGATCAGATCATGCAGTGAAAGGGTGGACCCTAAATCCAATGACGAATGGTCTTAAAAGGAGAGAGATTTGGCGCAGGGGGATGAAGGTCATGAAAAGATAGAGGCAGAGACTGGAGGTATGATGCCCCAAGGCAAGGGTCACCTATAACCACCAGAAGCTGGGAGAAAGCCTGGAATAGATGCTTCCCTAGGACCCCAGAGGGATCATGGCCCTGCCAACACCTTGATTTCAGACTCCTGGCCTCCAGAGCTGTAAGAGGGTAAGTTTCTGCTGTTTTAGGCCGCCTAGTCTATGATGCTTTGTGATGGGAGCCCTGAGAACTCTCCCCTCTCCATCTCTTTCTAAGAAGAGACCAGCAGTGTGGTTCTCATGGCTCTTGACTTTAGCCATGAGCGCATCTCAAGAGACATGTGCCTGGAAGGTGAGCTGACCCAAAGAGAGGGAAACATCCAGTGAGAGTGGGGAATCAGCCTCTGGGGAGGAGAGAAGGGAGAGCAGAAAAAAGAACAAGTGTCCATGAGAATCTGGTGTCCATATGTGAAGGTGACTGGGTCAGAAAACATAGGTAACCTCAGATGTCTACTTAACTAAACCTCGAAACTGTGCAATGCAAGGCAGAAAATACAGTTTCATAGTACGCTGGATGAGACAGGGCTTACGAACAGATTGCATTTTAAAAGAAGAGAACAACCTGAAAAGTAGAAAGGTGGGAGAGCGTTAAATGACACAGAGAGAAGGAATGACATCAAAGTTTATAAATCTAAGGGTAGAAAAATATCAGAGGAGGAGCAAAGTACAAATAGGGTGCAGCCACATGGACAAAATGATTGATGTCTTTGTTTTAACACAATTGATGAAAGTGAAGGAGAGAAGTTACTGTAATGAGTGACTTTGACTATCCAGATATCTGTTGGAAAACTTATGTGGCTAAAAGCAAGGCACCTGATATATTCCTAACTTGTCCGGGGGGCAATTCAATCTTCCCAATTGCTGACGAAGTGACCAGCGGCTAAATGAAAGTCGTAGGAACCTTGGAAGAAAGGGCTTATTATGTCATCTGTTTCCTTTATTTGACAAACGCTTTGAGTGTCATCGCACGCAGTATATTCATTTAACATAAAGATGGATTAGGTGTGGTTCCCACCCTCAAGAGGCCCACAATGAGTATTGAGTGAGCCAGACACAAACATCATGGAAAAATGCACTATGATTAATGCCTTCAATGACTGAGGGACCAACTGTTAGAAGGAAACACATAGGGAAACAGTAGGGGGTTTGGGTGAAATATCCAAGAAAGAGAAGAGGAATGTCCATAGTGAGACTTTCATCTTAGGTGCTAAAAAGGCACATTTTCCAGTAAATGCGAAAGAGAAGACAGTTTAAGAAGCAGATGGCTGGTGAGAGCCTATTGTAAAGCACAGGGGGAAAAAAAAGGTACAATCTGTTTTTAGGACATATATTAAGTTAACCTTAAGAATGCATTCCAATATACCGAGGGTACAGACAAATATGTGCTTCCTTGGTGGCTCAGTGGTAAAGAATCTGCCTGCCAATGCAGAAGACTGGAGTTTGATCCCTGGGTCGGGAAGACCCCCTGGAGAAGAGAATGGCAACCCTCTCCAGTATTTTGAACTTCCTAGGTGGCTCAGTGGTAAAGAATCTACCTACAGTTCAGGAGCTGCAGGAGACACAGGCTCAATCCCTGGGTCAGGAAGATCCCCTGGAGGCAGAAATGGCAACGCATTCCAGTATTCTTGCCTGGGAAATCCCACGGACAGAGGAGCCTGGCAAGCAACAGTCCATGGGATCGCAGAGAGTCAGACACAACTGAGCAGCTAAGCACAAAGACAAATACTATTTGAACCACTTACATGAGGAACCTAGAACAGTCAAATTCATAGAGTCAGAAAGCACACTGGTAGAGGCCAGAGGCTGGGGTGGGGAGGGGATGGCGAGTTAGTGTTTCATGGGACAGAGTTTAGCAAGGTGGAAAATTCGGGAGTGGAAAATGATGAGAGTCGCACGATGTGGACGCACTTAGTGCCACTGAGTTGCACAGTTTGTAGCATTAGTCAGCCAGTCGTGCCCGACCCTTTGCAACCCCATGGACTGCAGTCCACCAGGCTCCTCTGTCCATGGGATTCTCCAGGCAAGAATCCTGGACTGGGTTGCCATTTCCTACTCCAGAGGATCTTTCCGACCCAGCGATCGAACCTGAGTCTCCCCCACTGCAGGCAGATTCTTTACCGTATGAACTACAGGGCAGTCTCAAATTGTACAGTTAAGTATGTTTAACATAGTATGTTCTATATTATGTGACTTTTACGGCAATTAAAAAAAAAGCTCATAAACCTCTCTTTGTCAGAGAAGGGGGGTTAAAGGAAATCCCAAGAAAGGAAAGAAATCAGCAGAGCTGCCCAAGGAAGTCTTTAAGTCAGGATTTGAAAGGGAACATATCCAAGAGGAAGAAGCACCTCCTTAGAGATATATTACACCACAGACCTGGGAAGATGGTGTTAGAAGGCTGATATCCTAAGTCAGCTCCTCCAAAATGCTAAAGTAATGGCTTGTTAGTGTCCCAAGTTCTACTTAGGGTGGGCCCTTGAAGAAGGGGTGGCCGGGCTCTTCCTGGGGCCGATGTCCACAGGCTGGACTTTAGAGTGCACAAAACTCCTCAACCCCTACCTGCTCGGTCAACGGACAGAAAATGTGGGAAAAAGTAAGATTATAAGGGAGCCCCTAAGTGCTCCAAATGCGGGCAAGACTCTTGAACTCCCAGGTCCCCTGGGAACCAAAGGGAGACTGGAAGAGGCGGAAGGAGGCCCAAGCAGACAAAGAAGAGAAAGAGGGGCTTCTCTGATGGTCCCGTGGTTATGAATTCACCTGCGAATGCAGGAGACACGGGTTTGATCCCTGGTCTGGAAAGATCCCACCTGCCGTGGGGCAACTAAGCTCGTGAACCACAAGTACTGAGCCTGTGCACCCTAGAGCCTGTGCTCCGGAAGAAGAGAAGCCAGCTCAATGAGCAACCTGTGCAACGCAACTGGGGAGTAGCCCCCACTCGCCACAACTAGAGAAAGCCTGCGCACAGCAATGAAGACCCAGTACAGCCAAAAACAAATAAAATACAAGGCAAAGAGATGGGTTAAACAACAGTACACTTGCAGATGCCTAGCCTGTACTGGCGTGCCTTCCTCCTACATAGACAGCAACTGCCCGAGGCCACACGACAGTAGGCGAGCCGGGACTCCATCAGGCTGTGCCGTCCCCAGCACGCTCTGCTGCGGTATGAAAGGCCGAGTTCCTAGAGCTGGCTCTGTCCCTAATCCAGTGCTGGCGACCTGGGTATTTTGCTGTCTGAGGGCTCCATTCCTTATCTGTAAGATAAAGTGACAGGAGATCTGCAGGACCTCTCTCTGCTCTGACATCGTCTGGTGTTCCTTGGATCCTGGGTCTGCCTGGTTCAGCTGCAGCCTAGCTTGTTGGCCCGGGAGCCCTGTCCTCACATCCCCACGGCTCCCCTGCTGGGGCCCTGCACTCACTCACCAGCACCGTGTGCTTGTAGGCCCTGTGGATCACGATGCTGTAGCCCCACACGGTCACGTCCACCTGCTTGACCCACAGCGCCAGCGACGGATCTCGGTCCTCGTTCTTGGCTGTGACGACGAACTTGGGGAAGGTGTCTGAGTTCGGCCTGCTTCCTGTGGTGCACAGGATGAGCGGGCAGCTGGTCTGGAAGTCAAAGGGGTAGCCGTCAAAGGTCAGGTAGTGGCCGTAGCCCGAGACGACGCAGGAGGCGTCGGTGCGGGCCTGGCAGTAGTAGAGGCCGCCCTCCTCCATGCAGTACTCGTCGTCCTTGCAGGGGATGCTCTCACAGTGGACGCTGTTGTCCGTGCCGTTGCAGTAGCAGAAGATCTGGCAGTCCAGGTCCACCCAGAAGGTCTCATTGGTGGCAAGCTGGTGCCCTTCGAAGTTGCAGCCACACTCGCTCCGGGTGACGCACTGGCTGCCTTGCAGGGCGTAGCCCTCGTCACACTGACACCCCTCGGAGCAGGTGTCCACACAGATGGGGCCCAGGGCCAGGGTCTCACAGGTCTCTGTACACGTCATGCACTCCTCGAAATGGCTGTTCTCCGGGCACTCCAGAGCTGAGGGTGGGCAAGGAGAAGAGGGGCTTGAGAAAGGGACAGGGCGTAGAGACAGAGTTTGTGTGCAGCCATCAGCATGCACGAGTGCATGTGCATTCACAGCTGTATGCACATGTGTGTGCATGCGTGTGCACGCATGGGTGTGTGCAATGCACGTGTGCCTGTGTACATGCTGCACGTGACTCTTATTTGTGCAGCACAGTGGGCTCCGCAGATGCCATGTGGGCAGCACGCTGCCAGCTTCACTGGGGGTGATCCATCCGAGACTCTGTGAGCCTTTGTCATGTGCCCCTAGTGCACTTGATTTTTCACATAGAAGATTCTGGGAGGACAGGCCTGTTCTGAGCACCTGCAACATGCCAGGCACTGTTCTAGGCATTTTAGTGTGATTTTTCCCAACAATCTGGAGGGTAAGGAAAGTCGAATCACCCTTGTCTTACAGGTAAGGAAACTGAAGTTCAGTGACTTCACCCCTCTGGTAAGTACTGGAGAGAGATTTGAACCTGTGTCTCCTGAATCTAAGTCTCCAAACTCAAAGACTTTGGAAAGAGAGTCCTGGAAGGAACAAATGCTTTGAGGCCACAGAGACCTGGGGGTACCGTCTCTGAGCTTCAGTTTCTTCTTTTATTAAATAAGGACAACGCTTAACTAGGACTGCTGTTCTGAGGATTAATAACCTAATGTGCCAAGTCCACAGCAGAGTGTCGGTAAACGCTGTGCTCTGCCCCCTCTTATACGTCCCTCCATTACAGACAAGCTTCAGAGAGGTGCCACCACTCTACAAACTGGACTCACCCTGGGTCTTCCGTCTCTCTGCTCCTGTGCCCTCTGATCCCTTCCGCCTCCTCGCTGACTTCAGAAATGGTCACCCCCACCTCCTGTGTTCACGCCCTTGGCCCCACTGGCATAGCCCTCACCAAGCAAAATGCCACCCATCTTCCAGCTTCACTTCTAGTTGTGCTTCTGTCTAGAAGCTTTCCTGATGGATTCTCTGAGTCGCTAAGCACAGCACGGAACAGGAAAGCATACCCAGCTCACCGTGGGGCTCTGTGTAACCTGCCCGTTTCTCTTTATTATGTTTGTTTGTCAGAATTTGATATGAGCTGGGGTGAGTCCAGGAGCAGGGAAGAAATCTACCTACAGGTCTGTGTTGTCTGAAGATCTGTGAAGGTCCTCACCCACCATCTCCTGGGAGTTTAAGATCTTGGCTTTAAGGCTCTCTTTTGGTATTATGTACACTGTCACTCCTTAAGAGGGTTTTATAATTCAAGGACACAAAGGACACTATAGAGAAAAAGCGCCTGACAGTAATAGATCTGCTGATGAGTACCAACTCAACAGTTCTGCACTGCGTACTGAAAGCCAATCTTTTTTTCCCCCTCTGGGCTAAGGGGTTGTCTCCACTTCCGTTGACTAGTTGAAGGCTAGTTCAGCACTGATAAAATATGTCTGTAGAGAGGGATTTTCACATTTGTCTCTAAATTATGAATGTTCTAACACTGACTGCAGGTTTATGGTGATAGCAAATAACATGACTTATTTAAATGGCTCCCGTTTTATGAATTATGGTGTTGTCTGAATGTGTCTGAAAGTCTGGCATATACAGAAACGAAGTAATAAAACTTCTCCTGGCCCCTAAAATGCCTCTGAAATTACTTAATTGGGCAGTCTGACTCTGCCAGTGAGCGCCGGTTAAAAAAATATCCGAACACAGAAGCAGTGGTTGTCTCTCTCCAGGCCCAAAGGAGATTGTGTTCCTGATTTGCAGCTGTCACGCAATCCAATCCCCACTCTGCAAGACCCCAGCCAGATTAACCTCTTAGTACCCAGAGACTTGATTATAAAGTGCGTGTGCTCTGGACTGCCTCACCAGACCCATCCACGCATCCTAGGGCATTCTCAAGTGTGTGCTGTGATCCTCCACCTGAGGAAGCCAGGCTCCATATGGCTGCTGCTGTCCACATGCCTCCCTCTAAAAGAGGTAGGTACTTGCTCCAGCTCTGCAGGCCCCGATGAAGGATTCAGTTCAGTTCAGTTGTTCACTCGTGTCCAAATCTTTGCAACCCCATGGACTGCAGCAAGCCAAGCTTCCCTGTCCATACCAACTCCCAGAGCATGTTCAAACTCGCGTCCATCGAGTCGGTAATGCCATCCAACCATCTCATCCTTTGTCATCCCCTTGTTTCCCCCTTAAATCTTTCCCAGCATCAGGGTCTTTTCCAGGGAGTCAATTCTTTGCATCAGGTGGCCAAAGTATTGGAGCTTCGGCATCAGTCCTTTCAAAGAATATTCAGGACTGATTTCTTTTAGGATTGACTGGTTTGATCTCCTTGCAGTCCAAGGGACTATCAAGAGTCTTCTCCAACAACACAGTTCAAAAGCATCAATTCTTCAGTGCTCAGCTTTCTTTATAGTCCAGCTCTCACATCCATACACGACTACTGGAAAAACCATAGCTTTGACTAGATGGATCTTTGTCGGCAATGTAATGTCTCTGCTTTTTAATATGCTGTCTAGGTTGGTCATAGCTTTTCTTCCAAGGAGCAAGCGTCTTTTAATTTCATGGCTGCTGTCACCATCTGCAGTGATTTTGGAGCCCAAGAAAATAAAGTCTCTCACTGTTTCCACTGTTTCCCCATCAATTTGTCAACAGTTGATGTGACCGGAAGCCATGATCTTAGTTTTTTGAATGCTGAGTTTTATGCCAGCTTTTTCACTCTCATCTTTAACTTTCATCAAGAGACTCTTCAGTTCCCCTTTGCTTTCTGCCATAAAGGTGGTGTCATCTGTATATCTGAGGTTATTGATATTTCTCCTGGTAATCTTGATTCTAGCTTGTGCTTCATCCAGTCTGGTATTTCACATAATGTACTCTGCATGTAAGTTAAATAAACTGGGTGACAATATACAGCCTTGACGTATTCCTTTCCCAATCTGGAACCAGTCAGTTGTTCCATGTCCAGTTCTAACTGTTGCCTCTTGACCTGCATACAGATTTCTCAGGAGGCATGTAAGTTGGTCTGGTATACCCATCTCTTTAAGAATTTTCCAGAGTTTGTTGTGATGTACATGGTCAAAGTCTTTGGCATAGTCAATATAGCAGAAAGAGATGCTTTTCTAGAACTCTCTTGCCTTTTCCATGATCCAACAGATGTTGGAAATTTGATCTCTGGTTCCTCTGTCTTTTCTAAATCCAGTTTGAACATCTGGAAGTTCTCAGTTCATGTACTGTAGAAGCCCGGCTTGGGGAATCTTGATCATAACTTTGCTAGTGTGTTAGATGAGTGCAACTGTGTCATAGTCTGAGCATTCTTTGGCATTGCCTTTCTTTGGGACTGGAATGAAAACTGACCTTTTCCAGTCCTGTGGCCACTGCTGAGTTTTCCAAATTTGCTGACATATTGAGTGCAACAGTTCCACAGCATCATCTTTTAGGATTTGAAACAGCTCAACTGGAATTCCATCACCTCCATTAGCTTTGTTCATAGTGATGCTTCCTAAGGCCCACTTCACTTCACATTCCAGGATGTCTGGCTTAGGTGAGTGATCACACCATTGTGGTTATCTGGGTCATTAAGATCATAGTTCTGTGTATTCTTGCCACCTCTTCTTAATGTCTTCTGCTTCTGTTAAGTCCATACCATTTCTGTCCTTTATTGTGTCTATCATTGCATGAAGTATTCCCTTGCCATCTATAATTTTCTTGAAGAGATCGTCAGTCTTTCCCATTCTATTTCTGTTCTATTCTATATAGTTTTCCCTCTCTATTTCTTCACAATGATCACTGAGGAAGGCTTTCTTAACTCTCCTTGCTATTCTTTGGAACTCTGCATTCAAATGGTATATCTTTCCTTTTGTCCTTGGCCGTTAGCTTCTCTTCTTTTCTCAGCTATTTGTAAGGCCTCCTCAGACAACCATTTTGCCTTTTTGCATTTCTTGCTCTTGGGGATGGTCTTGATCACCACTGCCTGTACAATGTCACAAACCTCTATGCATAGTTAGTGCTTCAGGCACTCTGTCTGTCAGATCTAATCCCTTGAATCTATTTCTCACTTCCACTGTATAATCATCAGGGATTTGATTTAGGTCATACCTGAATGGTCTAGTGGTTTTCCCTACTTTCTTCAATTTAAGTCTGAATTTGGCAAAATATTTGGTAAAAGAATATGTGGTAAAATAACAGCTGCTGACGGGCACTAGTGGAGAGAGTACAGGAGCTGGAAGCTGTCAGTCTGTAATCATCACGCTGAAGATCAGTACGAGCATAAGTCATCGGTGGGCACTGAATCGAGGAGGGGGACTCTGAGGACAAGCAGGACACGCATGGTCTTAAAGTATTTCCCCACACAGTGGTCATTAGTTGCATGGGAGAAACCCCATAATGACACAGAGGGAAGACATTTGACACCTCCTGACCAGGGGATCAGCATGCCCATCCTTAATGAGAGGAGGCTCTACACAGTGCGCCACCCATGTGACCTGATACCAGGAGGAAAACAGGCATCTCCTAAGCAGGAAGCTTGGTGCAGAGTGCAGTGTTACCCCGTCATGGGGATACACCCAACCCAAATGGGGGGCCATTCTATTTCAAAAGGGGGGAGACTCTATTCTTCAAAAACGACAAGATCATTAGAGACAAAGAAAGCTAAAGAATTGTCCCAGGTTTAAGGAGACCAAAAAGACATGACAACTAAATGCCACGTGGGATCCAAAGACTAGATCTGTATTGAGAGAGGGCTAAAGCCAGAAAGGACATTGCTGGGTCAACTGGCAAAACTGAAATACAAATGTTAAGTTATTGCATCAATGCTAAGTTTCCTAAGGTCAGTAACTGTATTATGCTATGAATCAGTGTCCTGATTCTAAGGAAATACAGACTTACATATTTAGGGGCAAAGAGATATGATCTCTGCAACTTCTTCTCAAACAGAGAGACAGTGAGAAGGAATGACAAGGCCAGTGGGGCAAAATGCTAGAAGTAGATTTTCATCTGGACGGAAGCTATATAGATAGGGCTTGTGCCTTCCCTGTAACTTTCAAGTTATTTCAAAGTAAAAAGTTAAATAGGAAGAAATACAATGGGAAAGAGACAATCAGACGTGAGGGATGGAATTCTCAGTGGTGGAGCTGGTCTTGGTGAGGTCTGACCTTCTTGGTAGGGAAGAGATAGGGAGATGTAGCCCAGGTGGGTCAGTCCTGGTTCCAGGCTTGGGTCCTACCCCCTCAGCCACCCCTCCCTCTACCTTCCCACTTACTCCTCCCTCTGGGCTCCACCATAGCCGAGGAGGTTCTCCATCTCCTCTTCCCAGCAATTATTCTAATTACTACCGGTAGTGCCAAGAGGGGTGAAATATTCTGGGGACAAAAGGAAAAGCCAGCTACACGGGGCTCTTTATAACCACTGTCAGGTTGTCCTTGGGAACAGGGCTAATCTCTACTTGGGAGAAGGTACCCTGACTGATCACATTCTTGTGAAATGAATGGGGTCCTGCTGCCAAGAGAGAGGCACCCACTGAGCTGTCACAAAGATTTCTGGTGCTTTGATAGGATGTGTCGCCTCCACTAGATAAAACCAAGGGTCAAGAGCTAACTGTTCTACAGCCAAGAGGGACCGTGTGATGAGAAACAAAGATAAAGGTGAGAAACAGTCTGGTCTGAGGGGACAGGCCTTCCAGAGGACACCCAGGGGAAGTCTACAAGGTAATTAGATTGTCCTTGAGTGTGGGATTCCACCAGGAAGAGAAGAAGATCCAGTGGGATGTCTCAGCACTCGTCCCGCCCATCATCCCAGCTGGCCTCCCCCATAACGCAGCCCCAACTCACGGCAGAAGTCGTGGGTTCTCCATGGGCCCACCTCCACATCGGCGTTCTTGCAGGCACTTGCATACCGGGCCACGGAGTCACACAGCTCCGACTCGTTGCCCCCGCTCTGACACAGGCGGAAGAGGCAGGTGCGGTAGTAGGCGGTGACGTTGACCACACTGTGACACTCCAGGAAGGAGCTGTTGGAGGGGTCAGTGATGATGCCGCACCTGGAACGGCTGCGGTAGAACTTCAGCAGCTCCGAGTCATTGTTGCAGGCCTTCAGCAGGTCCCCGCACTCCCCATTGCAGATCTCCTCGAAAGTGGTCCAGCTCTCCAGGAAGACTGCCAGGTTGTCCGTGCACTTGCCAGTGGGGAGACAGAACTCGTCGCTGGCATTGGCATTGAAGAAGCCGCACAAGCCCCCGGTGCAGTTAAAGTAGGCCGTGGAGAGTCGAATGTAGAGCAGACCCACGTCTGAGTACTGCACGGTCAGCACACCCTTGGACTCCACCGTCGTGCTGTTTTTGTTTCGATGGATTTCCAGCTTCCCCGAAGGATGGAAAAAAGGCAGTTCCACTTCCTGACCATTCACCTGAAAAATTAAATCACTGTCATTCACCCCAGATATGCACAGTGTGCCCACATTTTCCTAGGCTGTGAATAAAGATGTGGTTCTGCCCCATGACTAGCCCTTGGAGAAATGTCGAGAAGCTGACAGTCTGTGGAAACCACACAGATGTCAACTGTTTTTGCATGGGCATCTTTGCTGCTTTTTTTCCAGGCTCCTCTGATCCAACACATTTGCTGTGTGTGTGTGTGTGTGTGTGTGTGTGTGTGTGACCCTGAGCTAGTTTCAAACACTGAAGTGTGAGCAACAGTCATTGTAGATATGTGACTTACCTGTCCCCGACCTCCTACCTACTTCCTCGCTCTTCAAATCTTACTCTTCCTGTGTCTCAGCCCCTTGGAAGCACATGGTATATCTATCTAATTATCCAGCTGTCCATCTGCCTATCTACCTAACACTAGTTCAATGAATTAATTTCTGCCAGCATGTCAGTGGGAATAAAAACACAGCCCTTTCAGTTTGTGGATGGATGTTTTATCATTACTGCATTGACTTTTGCTTGCTAGATTAGATGTCATGTGATATGAAATGCAGGTACTACTGGAAGGAGGGTGAACCGCCCCTCCCCCACCCTCCCTCATCTCAGTTCTGCCCCCACCCAGATGTCAGGCCCAGGGCCCTCACTTAGCCTTTCTGGGATTCTCCTGTGAAAATGAGGAGTTGCACTAGATGATTTCCAAAAATTCCTTCTAGAACTACTTATCTATGAGCCTGTATATGTAGTAGTGGGTATTTTAGATCAGAACAGAGGGACGGGAGGCACCGTGGCAGGCACCCTAGTGTCACATCGATTTCCATCTATAAATAGAAGACCCAACATAGTACAGGGTGAAGAGCACAGCCTCTGGAGCCAGCTGACCCAGCCTTGAATCTCACTTCAGGGCTGTGTGTCTATGGGGAAGTCACTTAACCTCTCTGTGTGTCAGTTTTCTCATCTGTAAAATGGGAATAGTTATCTATGGCCTAGGATGAAATGCCATACTGCTTGGGATTAGTGCCTGGCACATAGTAGGCGTCCTGTAAGTATCTGCTATTCTGGGGAGCTGGTCCTCCTCTCATTTGAGGAATCTCAACTTCACTCCATGTCTCCACTTGACGCATACTTGGTGTTGACAGTCAGAAAGCTCTCCCATTTCAGAGTCATTGTGGTCCTAGAATCGCTCACGGTCAGAGGCATTGAGGCAAGCCCGAAGAACACGGCTCCACCGCGGGACTCATCAGAAAACTCTCCAAGGCCACAGGAGTCTTACCTTGACCTCCGAAGCCCCGATGCCGCCTATCTTGACCTCTTGGTCGGCCACCAGGATCCGGACACCCCGCAGCCAGGCGGGCCCCGCCTCAGGCTTCTTCTTGTTGATGTCGATTTCCAAGTACTCCGGCCGCTCGGGGCAGGTCTTGAGGAGGGTGTAGGAGAACTCGGCGGGGAAGGCGTAGGCGGCGCCGTCGAAGGTGTGCAGTACCTGGCTCTGGCTGAGCAGACACACGGTCTCCCGCTTGGGGAAGCAGCCCTGATAGCCGTCCTCCACCGCGCACACCTCCCCGCCACGGCACGTCTTGTTGAAGCAGTACACGTCGCCGCCCTCCTCGCACAGGCACTGTACCGTGCAGTTAGCCGTGGCCCAGAAGAACTCGCCCATGGCGTAGTAGTGGCCGTCGAAGTCACAGCCGCACTTGTGCAACGGGACGCACTGGCTGGTGCTGAGGACAAAGCCTTCGTTGCACTCGCAGCCCTCCGTGCAGGGCGTGACGCAGTTCTGCGAGGCCGTCAGATCGGAGCACGTGTCTGGGCAGCTGCTGGTGCACACGGAGTAGTGGCTGAAGCTCGGGCACTGCACGGTGGACACTGACGTAGGGGAGAGGAGAGAGTGTGACAGGGTGAATGACCTGGGGGCTAACCGGCCAGATCCACCACGCACGGGGCGGAGGCGGGGGCAGCGAGGGGGGTTGCTTGGAGGAAGAACGCCCCTTCTGGACCAGTTGGTTCCTGGAGGAGGGTCTAGCCGGCACTCGCTGGGGGAAGGGAGACTAAGATTGTGAGGAGCTCAACTCCTTTGGTAATAACTACTGAGCAGCGAGATGGATTAGAACCTCATTTGATCATCTTGGAAGAAAGATGGAAGGAAGACTGGAAGAAAACTTCAGGTTACTATCCTAACTAGATTTCACCGATTATTCAATACAGGTTTAGTATTGAGTGATCTACAACCAGGGAGATGGTTTAAGATATTCACCTGATGGGCGTATAAGTTGGTCTGATTTTAAAGAGCACGCCCCATTCTTAGAAGGAAATAAATCCAACTTGCAGGAGAAATGAAAAAGGCAACTGTAGAGGAGGAATTTGAAAAAGTGAATTTTCGAACAGGGACCAAAGGAGATGGAAAATGAATTCTCTGGGATTTGAAAAATAAGAAAGAACCTTGGCTATCTGAAAAGAATCTGTGTGCCCGTTCCCCCAGGAGACTAGATTGGAACTAGATGCCTTCCGAAGGCCCTTCTTGCCTTGGAAGCATTCATTTCTTATTTTTAAAACATCTGACTCTGGTTTGGGTCTGGTTGAATCCTACAGGCGGGTGCTCAAGAGCCTGGTAGACTAGTTCTTTGAATTAAATCTAATTCATCCCACTAAAGTGAAAGACAGAGAGAGAGAGAGTAATGTGGAAGGTAGGAAAGCAGTACCACTAGAAAAAATTAGCCATGATAGGCAAAAATTTAGGCAAGTGGATGCTCTTAGATTATACAAGGATTAAAGAGAAGTCATAGTCAGTCTTAGCTTGAATCAGCATTTGGATATTTCAGGTGTGATAAAGGCTGGCCAGTCCCCACAGCAAAAAAACGAAAAACAAAACATAAATATATTGTCTTTTAATAGCTTAATTCTGAAAGAATTGATTCTGGTGCATATTAATTTCTATGAAGCCAATGTAAACTGATAGAAAAAAAATTGCCCTCTGGCCTTGGAACTGAAAGAAACTTTAAAAAAATCTCACCTCCATAGCACTCTCAAATGTATGGGGTATAATTTTCTGTTTACTCTTGTGGAGAACACCAAAGACCAGGAAAGAGACAAAATTCCAACAGGTGATTTGGCTTTTTTGTTTGCTGGTTTTTAACATTTACATTACTAGGAAGAGTAGTTAGGGAGAGAAAGTTGCATAGGAGGAAACCATAAAACAGCTAAATGGCTCCAAACACTCAATCCAAAAGTGTAATTCCAAGGGGACAGGTGGATTTCCCACACTGTCGGGGCTTTTCTTCACCACCCAGCATTTTAGAAAGCCTCTACCTGCCCTGTATACTGCCCTGTCTCTGGCCAGCTGAAATGCTCCAAAGCAGGAGTCATAGAACCTGGAGGGATGGCAAGTGAAGCAGAAAGAGCCAAGGACAAAAATGCCACGGGTTCTATATAAATATCTGGACGGTGGATACTTTTCCCAAAACCTGGTCTTGATTTCCCAGGCCAGCGTCCGCATTTCCGCAATGGCCTCGGAGAAAGACACCTCCAGCTTGGACCGCCCCCCTCCCCCTTGGCCTGGCCGCTACTGCTAATGGCCCTACTCTGGCCACACATTCCGTGTCTCCAGACACGGATGCTCATTAGTGGTTTCTTGTTTTCCGATCACCATTTTGGCTGGGGAGAAAGGTCAAGATCCTTCTATAGTTCATTCTTTACCATTTGTGATACTTCAACCTCACTCTGACCCCCAGGTAATGTGTCTTAACAGGGAGCTCTCTGAGGAGCCCGGAAACCCTCTCCCAGCCTCCCTGCACACGAGCGGCTTTCCATGTGGACGGGATGCCAGCTTACCACACCCAGTCTGGATGCGCCAGTCTCCAATCGGAATGCCCAAGCCTTGGCACACAAGGGCATAGGCCTGGATGGCCTGACACAGGAGGGTCCCGTTGTCCCTCACACTGCACAAGTCATACACGCAGCTGTGCACAAAGGCCGTGGGGTCCATAACAGTGCCGCACTCCCACAGGGGGCCGTCCGTCCTGTTGAGGAAGCCACAGTAGTCGGGGCCGAAGTAGAGGGCCTCGGTGGCCGCGTCACACCGAGTGCAGTTGTCCACGCAGCCCGAGTCGCACTTCCACTCGGTGTGGTAGACCCGCCAGCTCTCTCCCAGGTCCAGGACTGACATGGCTGGCCTGCCATCAGGGCGCAGGAAGTCATCCAGGGGGTTTTTGTTGTAGTTCCCGCAGAGTCCGCACGTGGAGTTGATATAGGAGCCTGGGATGGAGATGGAGGCGTAGTGCTGGCCGTCAAATGTCACTAAGAGCCCAAAATCCGTTTCCACGGCAGTAGACATGCCACTCTGGTAGATTCTCACCGCCCCCAATTCTAAGGTGACGGGCAAAGAAGCCACTAGGTCATTAACCTGCCAACAACAGCAATAGTGAAAAGGCAGGTGAGCAGAGGCCAGGGGAGCGGGTCCAGCCGGGGTCAGGAAAAGGAGGACGAGTGATTCAGCACCCCAGAGGGCGTGGCCCCCAAGCTGCTCAGGTGCTGGAGGGCGGGGCTTGCCTTCCAGGAAGGCCGAGGCCCCCAGGACCCTTGAGAGCAGGCTGGCATTTGAGTGGTGACAGATATGTGTTGCTTAGTGCCACTCTAGACCCCTCTGGGGACCAGGTGGTGGTCAACACTTCCTGCCTGGCTCTCAAGGCATGTATGCATGCTCAGTCGTGTCCAACTCTTTGCAAGCCAGCGGACTGTAGCCCACCAGGCTCCTCTGTCCATGGGATTGTCCAGGCAAGAATACTGGAGTGGGTTGCCATTTCCTCCTCCAGGGTATCTTCCAGACCCAGGGATCGAACCTGCATCTCCTGTATTTTCTGCATGGGTGGGTAGATTCTTTACCACTGGACCCCCTGGGAAGCCTGGCTCTCAGGCCAGCTTCAAGTCTTTTCTCAAAAGACTAGTTACCTGGCTTTTCCTCTTTTCTCCTCTAAATCCATTCTTTAAGTCTCAGCTCAAGTCACATACTTTCCTTGATCCCTGCACTGCCCTTGGCACCCCCAGACACTCCTCCCAGCAGGCAGGGGCACTATAAACCTATAAAACTATCAAGTTTTGAGGCTGCCCTGGTGTTATTCTCTGAGTATTTCACCCTGTCGCTCTCTGATACCAGGACTTTGTCACGTCATCATTCAACACAACAAATTTGAACACCTACTAGGTACCAAGCACTATGTTAGGTGTTGAGAAAAAAGAATTAAAAAAAAGTAATTGTCCCTGCCCCTGATGAATTCTTGGTCTGAGGAAGAATATCAATTATTTTAATGTACCAGTTAAAATATGCATTCATAGGTGATACAGTGGGAGAAGGGTACCTGACCACTGACCCAGCCTGGGGAGGGGCATTCATATCAGCTTTTTAGGGGCAATCAAGTCTGACCTGAGTCTTCAGAGATAAACAGAAGTGGCTGAAGGAAGAGCAGGGGTCAGAGAATTCCAGGAAAAGAGAATGAAGTTGCACGGTTAGATAGGGCTACATGAACATGAGGATAGTCATCGGGTGTTGCTGGACTGCAGAGGAAAGGGGTGGCTGGATAGGAAGGTGGAGACACAAGCAGGGTCCGTTGATTCAACAGATGTCAACAACGTAGCACTTTCTGTGTGTCCAGCTCTGTTCTAAGAGTTGGGGACAAAAATGTGCTTCTTGGAACATCTGTTTCCCTTCAGGAGACCAACAACAAACAATAAGGAAAATAGGTAACACCATCAGGAAACTGTTCTGCAGGAAAATAAAGCTGGGAATGTGGGTCTAAAGTGCTAGAGAGTTTTCGGTTTTAAATAGGGTCAGGGAAGGCCCCATGGGGATGGAGACCTTTGAGACGAGGAGGAATCCATGCCATTACCTGGGATGAGAGCGGCTTGGGCAGAGAGTACAGCCAGGCCCTGGGGTGGAGTGTGCTGGGCACACGGGGGACACATGGGCCATGTGGCCAGAGTAGAGAGCCAGGAGAGGGCAGTGGTCAGTGAGGTCAGAAAGATAAGGGCAGTCAGAACAGGCAGGGCCTTGTTGGCCATTGTAAAGACTTTGGCTGTGACTCTGAGGGAAGCTGAGAAGGCGCACAGAGCACAAGATGGACAAGATCTGACTTCCGTTTTGGGAGAATTGCTTTGGCTTCTGTGTTGGGAACAGATCTCAGAAAAAAGTCTGTTTTCAAGACAAAATGAAACCCCACTGAAATAAAAAAGTAACTTGGATTTCTCTTTTATAGCAAGAGCTCTGAAAAGTTTTAAGCAAGGGAATGACGTGGTCAGATTTGTGTTTGAGGAAGTTCATTCTGGCCAGTGGGAAGGATGTATTGAAGTAGGTAGAGATGGTGTGCTTGTTCAGTCGCTCAGTTGAGTCCTACTCTTTGTGACCCTGTGGACTGTGGCCCACCAGAATCCTCTGTCCATGGGATTTCCCAGGCAAGAATACTGGAGTGGGTTGTCATTGCCTTCTCCAGGGGATCTTCCCGACCCAGGGATTGAACCCACGTCTCTTGCAGGTGGATTAATTACCATTGAGCCACCTGGGAAACCCAAGTAGAGATTAAAAACAGAGAAATCAGGCAGGTAACTGGTGTTGGAGGCCAGGGGCAATGGAGGGCAAGGCCTGACCTGCCCACAGACGTGGAGAAGGGCCAGCTAGTAGAGGATACTCCACAGGGCCTGGGGCTTTTTGCAGGGTGTGTGTGGGGGGAGGGGTGGGGTGGATGAGAAATGGGCAAAGAATCAAGAGTGAATCCCATGAGTAAGTGGCTTGATAAGCCTTCAGTAGAGTTTGTTTTCTTCTTCCCGACACTTGCCCTGCCTGGCACCCCTGGACATCACTTTTTGAGGGCTGGGATAGATGGTTAGTCCTAGAGCAGTCCTGGGTGGGCTGACTCTAACTGCCTGTCCAGGCTGCCCTGACCTGTCCTGATCTCTGGCACATGGAAACATCAGGGTCTTTAGTGCCACCATTGCTGATACTCTCTGGGATTGTCTAGGATTTGAGACAACAAACTGACTGAGCGTTGCTCCCAAGGTTTACCATGCCAGTGCCAATTGCAATTCTCTGTTCTTAGAGGTTAGTAAGATTTAATGAGGGGAGGGGACCAAAAAAAAAAAAAAAACAGGCTTGAGATGAAAGCTATCCGATGAGAGTTAGAAATAGGAAAAAAATTCCCCTAGAGTTGACTGATTCATCTTTATCTCCCAGGTAGCAAGTTAGCCTGCAAAGATGAGAAGAGCCACGCTCTAAGGGAGGTCACCCAGCAAGAGCGCTGGGTGATTACTGCATATTGTTCTGTGCTGAGATGTAGGGAGGAACATCTTCTCCAAGGTGGTATAATCGTAAATGCCAAAAACCTCCCTTGCTGAATGTCCTCCTTTCCTCTCACTCAGTTCCTGCTAAAAAAAGGACAGCTGTTGCGTCTCAGAGCAGAAGCCACAGCGCGGGGACTGTGCCTGGATATTGCTACTGCCCTCTGGTTTCTCTGCAGCTGATCTTGTCCCACTCAGAACACCTGGGTCCCTATGCTGACCATCATTGTTGCCCAAGGAATTTTTCCTGACAGAGTGGTCATTGTGCCCCCTTCCTCTCTCCTATTTGTCTCAATTTCAACCACATGTTAGAGTCCTATGCTTGTACCCCGCAGAGCTTGGGGTGAAGCTCCGGGGACTCTTACTATCTCATGGCTTCTTATTTCATTCCTGGTGTCCCAGTCCTCAGCTTCCGATGAACCGATGCTGATGAGTCTCCCTGTTTGTGTCTCTTCCTCTCCCTGTGTTCCAGGCAACCCTCCCCCGCAACCATATTTCTCCCAGAAGAGGAGTGAGAAGTAGCATCATAGAAGGACAGGTCTTAGAATGAGAAAACGTTTTGGTGGGAGTGGCAGTGTGGGAACAAGTGTGTATTGAGTGCCTACTGTGTGCCGGGCTCTGTACCAGCTGTCACACATGTGGCTGTCCTAGTTCATCCTCAGAAAAATCTAATAAGGTCTTTATAATCTCCCCACTTTGCAGATGGAGAAACCGAGGTTCGAGGCTTGCATAATTGGCAGGTGACAGGACCCTCTCACTTTCCACTGTTCCCTGCTGCCTCTGTCTGGGAGTCAAGTCCAAACTATAAAATAGAGGGGTCAAATCCAAACTATAGCCAACAGCCCTGCCTTCCAGACACAACACAATGACCCCATTTTATAGATGGACATAGTGAGGTTCAAGGAGGCCTCTCAGCTGGTGTGGTGGCACAGGGCTTGAGTGGATCTGACCTCAGAGTCTGATCTCTTTGTCACCATGAGCTATTTGACATTGGCCCTCTTTTCCCTGGTGCACCCTAAACTACTCCTTTTTATCTGAGGAAAAAAGATGAAAGCTGATAAATATTAGCTAGAAGGAGACATTTTCTATTTTTTGTGGGGTTTTTTTTTTGCCCCTATTAACATATACAATCCTAAATTGTTTATTTTGTCACTTAAGAACATTTCAAATGGGGAAAATGCACATTCAGAACCCAGCTCCTAACCCCAGCATACGGAGAAAGGTGATCCGTTCCTAAGATCTGTTTGCCGGCCTGGCATGTCTGGAAGTCAGCTGCCTCACAGGCAAATCAGGCTCCTTCTTGCCTCACACCCCCTCCTCGCCTGTCCCCACCTCACCCTGGGTGGGGGCTCTGCCATCCACGGAGCCGCCCTCCCCCAGCAGAGCAGGTGTATTCAGAGACACTTGGAAGCCATTTGGCAAAAGGAAAAGGGAGCCATTGTTCACTTGCAGTTGGAATCACATAACCTTTTCTTTCTGAAACATTTACATTCACATCCACACCTCCCTGTCGCTACAGAAAATTGAGGAATCCGTGCCCTCCGCTCGGACGATGGAAGAGAGCCACGCAAAATTAGCAGAGCTGCTGGGCCTGAAAGCACTGGCGGTGCCCCTTTCCTTCTAAAAAAAAAAAAAAAAAAGAGTCTGACTGTGAGGGGAAAAGAATTTTTAATCAAAATGGAAAATAGGAATAAAGCATGAAGCTTTCTTTTTCAACTACAGATATTGTACACATGATCCTCACAAGACAAGGGGGTAGGGGAGAGCTAGTGAGCATTTTTCTAGCTGGAAATGTTAGCATCTATCCACAAGGACAAATGTCCTGCTCGACAGCACAAGAAAAATTTAAAAGGGAAAAACTCCAAACTTCCGAAGCTGAATTCTTACCTTTGATTTGATTTACAGAGCTGTCTCTAGGGAGACTAACCAAATAAGCAAACTGGCATTTCAACCACAGTAATAGCCCACTTTTCTAATTATGACACTGATATGCTGTACAGACCTAGGAAGGGCAGACCCAGAAAAAGTGGAATTAGTTCCTCGGTGCTGCCTTTTGTTGGCCACACTGCACCAATTAAAACTACAAAACGTATTTTAAAATAAAAAGAAAGACCTCCCTGTGTTGGCATCTGTTCTGGTTTGTAATCTCTGCGATGACCTCCGTGCTTGGGGATTAAGGACTCCATGGGGTTGCAGCAATCAGCCCCTTGTGGTCCTGGTTATTACTGCTTGAATAAATGCGCAGCTGCCACAGGGTCTTCATTAACACCATGAAAACTGGGGCCTCCACAAATTGAGTAATTGCTAGTGGCTTTTTGTTCTCTCTCTTTTGTCAGTGCCCTGTCCTGATATCCAGGTGGATGGGGACGAGAATCATTTGCATAGGTTAAATGAACCAGACCGAACCAAACCAAACCATAGAGATCCGTGTTCTCTCGCATTCCAAGCAGGAATGGGGGGGAGGGGTGAATTGTGTTAAAGGAGCATTTGAGGAATTACTGTAACTTTCCATCCAGCTTTCACTAAAGAAGTCACCCAGCCCACTCTAGCTACCTGGACAGACAGTGCTTATGGACACACCAATCAATTTAGGGGTTTCTCTGAGAATGAAGCCACAGCTCTTTGGCAAACAGAATGAGTGGGTGGGGTAAGGATTATTAATCAAAGACTGTAGAGTGAATTATGGGTTTGTATGTTGTGTTTACATTGACTCCAGGGCACGGCCATGTGGCTACCACTGTTTCAAGCTAGGTGTATGAGAAACTAAATTTACCTCTGTTCCAGTTACTTCTGAGCTTGGATGTACATGTGTGTGTGTGTGTGTGTGTGTGTGTGTGTGTGTGTGTGTGTGTATGAGGGAACTAAGAACCTAAATGTACATTAAGATACCCAGCAGATAGATGTGTCAAAGAGAAAGCTTAGCTCTTGCACAAAGAGACTTTAGCCTCATGAACAATTTTACAAGGCATTTGCAAGGCAGGATGAGCCATGCAAGTCTTTGGTACCAACAGCAAACAGCAGAACTAGTAGATCTGGGAAGGTCTTCCCCAGGATGAAGCATTTCCAGCTTCCCTATCTCCCCATGGAGGATGGAGAGGGTCTCACCTTGACTTTTCCATAGCTTCCTTTGGGGATGAGAATCTTGTAGCCATTCACCTCCACCGAGAGCTCCTTCACCCAGGAGACGGCGGAGCCCCCCCGGTGCTCGTTCTTGGCCTCCACACTGAAGAAGGGGAGGCTGGAAGTCTGCAAACACTGTCGTGCCAATAGGTAGGCACAAGAGCCTTGGAAGTGGAAGAGGAAGCCATCGAACGTGTGGTAGTGTGGCTCCCCGAACACCACACACGTGCTGGTCTCCACCGGGCTGCAGTAGAAGAATTTGCCTTTGGGTTCGCACACCTCGTAGGGGCTGCAGGAGGCATCCTGGCAGTAGATCTCATTGTTGAAATCCAGACAGCGGCACTTGATGGTGCAGTTCAGGTCATCCCAGAACACCTCCCCTCGCCGAAGGAACTGTCCTGGGGAGTAAGGACAGCACAGTTAACATTTATTGAACATTTACCTTCTGTGCTGGGCATCAGGCTAAAAGCTTTACTTGCCTTATACCATTTAACCCACAACAGAAACCCCTGTTAGATACAAAGTGCTGCCTTCTGTTGTCAAGCGAGGAAACTGAGGCTGAAGACTAGTTAGAGGATTCATCTCAATCAGTTAGCAGTTCAATGGCAAAGATGGGATTCCAAGCCAAGTGTATTGAATCCAGCCTAAGCTCTTGGCAACACTGTCTCCTCCGCTGGTGAGCACACTCCCATGCAAGGAAAGACACGTTGTTTCACTCCACTGACATTAAGAGGAAGGGAATTCAGAAAGAAGCCCCCTCAGGTAACTGGGCAACACTGTTGGTTCATTTGCCCGTGTGTTCTTTCATTCATTCATCCGCTCATTCAACAAGCAGTTGTTGGGGCTCAGTATGAAACGGAGCAGAAGCCTATGGTCCTTGCTCCCAGTCCACCATGTCTCCTGCCTGCCTTTTGCCTGTGGAAAACTGCAGTCAAAGAATGAGTTTAATCAGAGAGGTGAGAAACGTGGAAACAAAGAAGAGTAAAAGGAGACTAAGTAACAATAGTTCAGTCATTAAGCAGAGTCAGAGACCTTCGCTCTTTCTCAAGGGCTATAGATGACACTCTGAGTCATATCCTGAGTTGTCTTATATATACTAAAACAGCAGGTGGAAAAGCTAACTCCATGATGACCAGACTGTACCAGGACATGAGTTGCAAAAATTCCAAGAACTGACCACAAAGAAATGGGAACAAATGGACCCTGGAACTGAAGATTTACCGTACCTAAAACAATCAAGATGATGCTGGTCAGACCACTGATGACCAATTTGAAGATGACTGTTAGGATGACTGTGCTGTTTCTACATGTAACCATCCCCCACCTCCACCGCCCATGACTGACTCTGTCATTTAAGAGCTCCCACCCCCTGCTTGTCAGCAGCAGGGAGGTGGGGTATCAGCCTTTGGACAGATGTCCACCATCCTCCCCGCTCCTCCCAGTTGCTGGCATCTGAAATAAAGCAAACTTTCCTTTCTACCAACCTGGCCTGTCTATTGGCTTTCGAGCAGTGAGCAGCCAGACACACATATACATACCTTTCGGTAACAAGTAGGTGCCAGAAAAGAATCAGGAGTCAGACCCACAAAATTAAATCCCAGACTCCCTGGGAAGATGTTGGAAAGGGCTGACCTCTGACTTGGCACCATTGTGGGCTCACAAATCCTGCAGACGCTACTCAAGCAGAACTTACACCTACATGAGTTACCTTCTCCCCTCCGCTTTTTGCTCCATACTCGGTTGTGTACCTCTCTTTGCAATCCATGGAGGGTAGCCCACCAGGCTCCTCTGTCCATGGGATTTCCAAGACTGGAGTGGGTTGCCATTTCCTGCTCTAGAAGACCTGCCTGACCCACCCTAGGCCCTGTCTAAGTCTAGCCCTCCTCACTCTTTATCCACTGCACAGAATTTCTTGACAAAATCTGGGTCAGGAGGAGAATGAGGTGGGAGGAGAATGGTTCTAAGCAATGTGTCAATTTTTTTTTCTAGTTTTTTTTTTAATTAATAAACTTTATTTTTAGAGCAGTTTTAAGTTCACAGAAAAATTGAGTGCAAAGTACTGAGAGTTTCCATATACTTCCCGTCCTAACACAACTGGGAAGTGCTAATTTTTAAAATACTTACTTCTCTTTATTTGGAAGGTGCTCAGTCTTTAAAACTATTTCCCTAAATGAATGATTCTCCCCGCC